>CM071683.1:3600000-4200000 GCA_036553675.1 Solanum okadae
GGTATTTATGAGTCTTTTACCTATTTTTTAAAATACTCCAAAATTCATAATAAAATAAACTTTGTGAACTTCAAATTTTTTACACTAAAACGTAAATTAGGAAGAAAAAAAAAAGAAGTAGTAGTAGTTGTTATTATTTGTTAATAATTAATATAATATTTGTAGAAGTTCTTGCCTTTTCTGTCGTCTTTTCTTTTTATTTTGTCTTTTTCCTTCTTTTTCATTTTTTTTTGGTTTAGTAGTTGTTTTTGTTTTTCTATTATTTCCAAATCGCTTTGGGTTTGGTATTTGTATTTGGTTTCTCTATTTTTGGTTAATAAAACTCACCTCGGGTGTTTGATTAAAAATTAATAATATAATATTTATAATTTTTCATAATTTGAGTTGGTTATGGACTCTAACAACTAATCATTCATTAAAACTGGTTAGGATTCTTGTATTATTATTTAATCTTCTAATTTTCTCATAATAATATTAGTTTCAATTTCACCAAAATTTCATACAACTAATATTTTCTTCTTTTTTCTGGCGTTTTTCATAATCAAATTTCTTTAATGGATTGTGTTTGTTCATGTATTTTATTGATAACTTAATTCTTATTTATTGTGATACATTTATGGATACACTTTATTTCAGCTTATATGCATCCTTCTTTCACAACATTATTGTATCAGATACATTATTATCAACTATAAAATGATACATTATGTAAGTTATAAATATCTTTCCAGGCAAACAATACAATACTTATCAATTTAAACGTTATACATAAATAGTAATGTATCATGCACTATTTTTTTAGCTATGATACGTAAATTTGAATTTATACTAAATGTATCAATTACATAGCAACTGTCACACGGTAATGTATCGATCTCAAATCTAACATCTTATGGACAACAATTACTTATTTAATTTATCTAGTATAAATACAATACTTATCAATTTAAACGAGATACATAAATAGTAATGTATCATGCACTAATTTTTTAGTTATGATCATAAATTCGAATTTATACTAAATGTATCAATTACATAGCAACTACCACACAGTAATGTATCGATCTCAAATCTAACATCTTATGGGCAACAATTATTTATTTAATGTATCTAGTATAAATACAATACTTATCAATTTAAACAAGATACATGAATAGTAAAATGCTAAGTAGCAAAGATATTCATGATTTATCTTCTCAATTTTTTCGACAATTTTGAATCAAAATTAAAAGATTCTTCGCTGAACTTGGAGAAAAAAGAATCTTGAATCTCAATTTTTTTGATAATCTTGAATCAAAATTGAAAGGATCTTCGATGAACTTGGAGATTCAAAAGGATATCGTTTGTCCAACAACAATTTCATCACTTTGAATCAAATTTGAAAGGTTTCTTCGTTGAACCAGGGGGGGAATTTGAAACTTTGAATTTCTTCGTTCTATTAGGATTTGCCTCTGTATGATTGAGAGTAAGAAGAAGCATAAGCGTAATTTATGGGATTTAATTAATTTTCAGATTTTATTCCTTTTTTAGCGCAACAGAAAAAAATTTCTTGTATTAGAATTAATGTATCCGGATGGATGTATCTGGATGATGCCCGGAATGCTTGGTACCCTTTTTCTTGCTACTGGTTTATTCCTGTCCCACTTATGTATCCGGAAGGTACAAATTTTAAGGGATTATTGTAATTAGAAAAAAAGTAGGGATAAAGATGTAATTTACTCTTTACACTATGAGATTTATGTAAGTTATACTTTAATTTAATGAAAAATTTTCAAAATGTTAATATTTTGACATTTAATAGGATTCCTTAGCCATACTTTCAATATTTATTTAAAATGTCAATATTTTAGTTTGTTATGTATCTGATTTATGTATTTTCTTATTTGTTTGATATGCAAGAATACAATTATTTAATAACAGAAAGGAGAAAATTAGGGAGATAATATTTTTAAAAAAAGGAACATATAACTTAAAATTCTCATCAGTTACAATTTCAAAGAAATCAACTTTCTTTTTTATTATGTTTTCATCGTAATTGTATACCAATATTTTTTACATTTTATGTGCCGACTTTACCATTCAAATTAAATTGGTATTTTACTTTCATAGTGAAAACTACAAATTGTATCCCAGTGATCAAAATTATATTACATGATTGCCAAATATATTTTTCTTTTATTTGTATTACAAAAATATTACTGATTGTATCCCAATATAATCTAATCATTACATATGAATATGATTTATGAAAGGATACAAGATTCTAGAAAAAAATAGCATACATAGTGGAAATAATACAATCTGTTGAGAAAGGATACAATATTCTATAAAAAAATATATATATAAATTGACTATGAAAGAAATAGGGATACAAGATTCTGGAAAAAAAATAACATACATAGTGGAAATAATACAATTTGTAGAGAAAGGATACAATATTGTTAAAAAAAATACAAATTGGCTGTGAAAAAATAGAATACATCTATGGTTGAGAAATATAAATCAATTTGACCTACCTATTTGAATGACTACAAACTAAAGAAGAAATACAATGTTCTTAATAAAAATACAAATGTTGAATAAAAGAAAAACAATTGATAAATAAACATTAATATGAATACAATCTAGGTATGGATACAATTCAACTTTCTTCTCTCCCTATGTCTTTCTTCTTCTTCTTCGTCGCTATGTTCCTCCTTTTTTTGATTTTTTTCATCAAAACCAAATCCAAATTCGTATACACTTGTGCATATATTGGTAACCCTATAAAAAAAATCGAAATTATTAATTATAATGTATTAAAAAACCAAACAATATATGATGTATGAATGCTAATGTAGTTTATTACAATCTATTAAATCTCAAATATGAAAACAAAATCACAAAAAAAAAATCAAACAATAGAGTTTAAAGAACGAAAGATCAAAAATACATAGAAGAGGGAAATCTCATAAACTACTTGGTGAATATGAAAACCTCACAAAAAATCAAACAATACTGTTTAAATACAGAAAATCTGAAATACAAAATACTTTGTAATTATGAAAACAAAATCACAAGAAATCCTACAAAATACTCGTTGACTTCGAATTTACTTTTATCAATGGTTGAAATTTTTTTTGAATTAATTGTGAGATTTCTTGAACAAAGTGTAGGAAATTGGAAGAGTTGATTTTCTTGAAAAGGAAAAGAGATAACAATGGTGAAAAAGGGAAGAGAGAGAAAAGAGCAATTTGGGGTAAAACCTAGAAAGTGGGGTAAGTGGGTAATGAGGATATTTTATTTTATATTTTTTACGGATGATGGAGTAAAAAAAGGGTCTAATTTGAGCCTGATTTGAGAAATAAAAGGAAAAGAAATTAATTATATTAGGATACAATTTATTTTCTAAAATATTGACATATTGACATTTTTAATTATTATTTTAAAGTGTAAATATTTTTAATAATTATGTTAGGGATTGTGACTAGTTTGCTAATTTTCCCTTAATTTAAATCTGCTGATGGACATGTTTTGCTGCTGCATTTGGGCTTTTGGCCCACCTTCCTTATGTATATCAGCTGTATCACGTTGTATATTGCTGTATATCCGCACCAAAACCTATAAATCTAATGTATACAACAGCCTGCTTTTAGGTCCATTCTCAACCTGTATTTCAACACTTTGACCTGTAAATCAGTGTATACTACTGTATATCAGTATATACTGCCTGTTTTTTTAAATGTATACAGCATGTATCTGCTCGCTTTCCTACATTTCTTGCTTCCAAGACCTATATAACAGCCTCCAAATTTGTATATTGGCCTCCATTCCGCTTCAATTGACCAAAGAATCGACTCGAGGGGAGAGTTTATGACCCCCCATGGCCCCTTGTCATGCAAATAAGGAGATTTCGAGTCCAAAAGACTCTCATGGCGTTTTACGACAAAGAAAAGAAATGAATACAAATTAGTATATGATAAGAAAACATTTGGCAATTAATAAGGCATCCACGTAGTATTGATACATTGAATTATAAGTGTATTAAAATGTATTATCCATCAATAAAACTTGTATTATATGTGAATAATAAATTGTTCTTTGTAATATGTATTAAACTGTATTATAAATGTATTAAAAGAGATCAAGTAAAAAAAAATGTTATTGCTATAAATGGTAAATATTTTCTTAATATAGTATATTTATGTAAGTTTCCCAAAAATAAATGGGCTGAAGGGAGGGTGAATTGGGTCGGTGGGGTATTGTATTGAAGAGGCCCAAAAACTTGGTTTTGCAAAGTGTAAATTTCATATATGACATATATTATAGTACTATTTTCAGGCTATAGCAGTAGATTTAGACTTTCAAGCTATAGCATTAAAAATTTCAGGTTATAACAAATTCACAAATAAAAGAAATGTTTTTATTAATTCAAAAAAAGTTTAAAAAAAAAAAAGATAAACGAAAATTTTTAAAAAAAAGAGGGAATTATAGATAATAAAGTAAAAAACTAAAAGTGTGGCCTATAATTTAATTTGAATTTATTATAGATAATTAATGATTAGCATGAAATAAGGGATTCAAACAAATTAACAATATTTTTTATCCTTAATTCACTCAAAATCAGTTAAGATAAACTAAAAAAATCAGATCATATCATTTTTTTTGTAGATAATTAATAAAAAGCACGAATTAAGGGATTTAAACTAATTAAGATTATTTAGTATCCTTAATTCACTCAAATCAGTTAAAATCAAATAAAAATTCAGATTTTATCTTCTTCTTTTTTCAACATTTCTCTCTCTTCAATTTGCAACAAAAAAAATTCAACGTTTCTCTCTTCAATTTTCAACAAAAAAAAATTCCACATTCGAGTAATTGAAGTTTTTTTCATCTTTGAAAATTCTTGATTTTGTTGTGATGGACAACTACGTATCAGTTTTAATCAAACATGGTGAAAGATGGGATCTTTCGGGTTAGTATTATTATTGTTTAACGTTTGTTTTAGAATGATAGCGAAATGAAACAAAAATGATCAAATTGTCGATTAATTGAAGGTGGAGTCATATTTTGTTAACTGTTGATATCATATTATGTTTACATTGAAATGTAAAAAATTTAGTGTTTTTTTTGTTTATTTGTTTATTTTGTATACGGTTGTTGTTTTGTGAAATTATAAATTTAATGTGATTTTATGAATAAATTAAATGCAATTTGTATGAAAGTGTGCTAATTATTCTGTAAAAATAATTTAATTATAATGTTGACGAATTTATGAAAATTTATTTTATTTGATAATGAATTTGATAGTATAAGTCGAATGAATTATGTATGAAAAGTGTGTTAAGAAATATGTAAAAAAATTGGAATTCTTGACGAAGTGTATTACAAGTGTTTTAAATTGGTATTAAATGTGAAATTGTTGAGTTTATATTAGGTTTGTTATTTCTGTATAAAGTTGGGTGACAGTAATTAATTATTTGGGACGAGAAATGTATATAGTTTGAATGAATAATCGTTTTGTATGAAATGTGTATTGAATGAGTCTGAAAATGTATAAATTTGATATGAATGATGATTGTTGTATGAAATGTGTATTAAGTGAGTATTAAATGTGAAATATTATGTTTTGTATGAAATTTGTTTTGTAATGTACTGTCTGAATGATATTTGTATGAAAAAATAATGACGAGTGTGTATAATTTTGTTGTCATTATAATGATTTTTATAGATGAAATTTGTATTGTCTTTGGAATGAAAAGTTAATATTATTTAACATATTTCTAATTGATTTGTATAATGTTAGACTAATTGTTTTTTTTTTTAATGAAACAGAGAATTATGTTGATTTTCAAATGAAATGAATTATATATGAAAGAGGGTTGCTGATGTGAAATTCAAAAGGTCCAAAGTTACTTGCAGTACATGTTGTCAAGTTGGCCACAACATGAAGCATGTTTAAATTATCCTGTGCAAAACTAATGACTGTTTATTTGTTTAGACTATATATAATTTTTATTTTATTTTGTCGTTTAGATTAATGTTTTGTTTTGATATGAAACATAATTGATTTGAAGTGCATTATAAACTTAGTGTTTAATATACCGTTCATTCTTTATACACTGTTCATTCATTAATCATACAGATTGCATACTGTTAAAAATAAAATTTATTCCAGCTTAATACATAAGATAGTGTAAATATTAGTGATAATTATAAAAGGTAATTATGGTATCCTGAGTATTTAATTTAATGTAAGTTTACATGAATATTAATTTGGTTTTCAACTGGTGTCCTACTATAAATAAATTTAAAACAAATTGCAGTTAGTGTTTCATTCCCACACTAACTTTAGTTAGTGTCATACACATATTAATCAAAATTTCATACACGTTTTATCCAAACAACATGTATAAAAATTGATAAATTCATATAATCACACAATTTATACCATTTGTCTATCAATATTATATCACAATTCATACAATATCCAACAATAAAATATTAAACTCATAGGCATACACGTATTAATCAGATTTCATACATGTTTCATCCAAAAACATGTTTAGAATATAAAGTAAGCATAATGTGATTTTTTTTGAGAAAAAATCAGTAGTTTGACAAATCATACCATTTTCATACCAATTTAATAATTTATACCATAAACACAATTAATAGACAGTCACACCAATGTTAAAACGCAATTCATACCATTTGTATACCATTATTATATCACAATTCATAAAATTTTCAAAATCAAAACATTTAAGCATAGTCATACACATATTAATTAGATTTCATACAGATTTCATCCAATAAATATACAGTTTGGAAACACACTGATATTTTCAAAATAGTATCTTGAAATTGTAATAGGCAATCAGTAATTCATATGTAAACGGTATCTGCCTGAAAGAAAACATATGATATTATATATCATCAAATACTTAAACACAAAAAAATTGTCCAAAAGTTTTAAAAAAATAACTTTTTGTTTTTCTTCTTGTTGATGGTTTTGAAGATGCTCCAACTTCTACATTTGTTTTATTTTTCTTTTTTTCTTTTTGATTTCAGTAACAAAATCAAAATCGAAATCAGAAGGGGTTTCAACAATTTTCCCCTTTTGATTTGCAGGGGTGACCTTTTTTTTTCTTCATTTTTTCTCTCTTTGTTGTTCCTTCAACTTAGATGAACCATCCATCGCCGGATTTTGAATATTCGCCGGATTTTCAACAATTTTAGGCGGGGAAGGGGGGGGGGGGGTTGAGTTAATATATTAAAATTTGAAACATGAACATCATCATTAGATGTTCCTTCACCTAATCTGGGACTCTTTTGAAGCGTTTCAATGGGTTTCTTAGACTTAATTTTGTTGGAAAAAAAAATTGGACGAAAGATTGAATGTTGGTGTAGTTGGCTGATGAGAAAAATGGGAGAGAAGAAGGTGAAAGTGGGGTGATAACGTGTATAGTTGGATATGTGTGGGGGAAGGGTGGTGGGATTGACTAATGGGAGGTTATGAGTATAACATTAAATAAGGAAGTGTAATCAATGTAAAATCCCTATAATTGTGTAAGAGATAATTATGGGGTATTCTTTATTTAAATAATTTAATAATAATATAAAATTATAAAAAAATACTTATTTAATAAAGTAAAATTTCATTAATTTGTAAATAATTAGTGATATGTTATAACCCGTAATTAAACTGTTATAAGCAAGAATTTTTTAAAAGTAGATTTAAAACCTGTAATATTGACTCTTAAATGTGTATATGGGGTGATTTTTCCTTTTGCAAAGGGTTGAATGTGAAGTAAGGAAGGGCTAGATTTGCAATTAAGGATTTGGCCATTGAATTTCAATTATAGCCAACTGGGATTAAAAATAATCAAATTGAGATAATTATTCGAATTTGGTCGCATCTTAAACAAGATGAATTTAGATAAGATTAAATAGTGAGCTTCATAATTTTAACTAAATAAAATAATTAATCTAAATATAAACTAATTAATTCAAAAATTTAAGCCAACTTAAACTAAACTAATTTAATAAGATATTTAATTAAAAATAAAATCTTTTTGAGATAATTTTTGAATATTCGTAAAATGTACTAATTATATACATAATTATATGAAATATATTTATTATTTAAAAATTATAAAGATCGACTAAGATTACTTAAAATAACTTTGAAAAATATTTGATTTTTTTATAAAATTAAATATTTCAAATAGTTGAAACTAAAGAAGTTTAAACCCAAAAGAATACGAAGAAAAAAGCATTCACTACTAATAAATTATTATTTTCCCGCTGAAAATTTTCATTGAAAAAGGTTCATGACTATTCCATAGTTTGATTGAATCGGTGAGCAAAGAAAAAAATAGTAATGATTTCAGACGAAAAAACTAGGAAGTTTTCACTATTTCATTGAGAAACTGTTTTCCATACTATATTTTTCTAGTGAGTTGGATCGATTGAAAATGAATGAAAAAAATCATATTCTATAGCACAACTTTCTCCTTATTCGCGGCGAAAAAAACCTTTATTTCTAACCATGATTGATTCTCAAAGAAAAATAAGCAATAAAAAATGAACTTTGAAAAATGGATTAATTACCCAGGTGAATAAAAATTAAGAACAATGAACTTGTGCTTAGTAAAACTATCAGTGAGGTTAGACTGGTCCAAAGTCAACACATGCTCTTCCTGTCATTAGTCAACTCAACTTTGTCATCTAAAAGTGATATATCAGTGTTATAAAAGTAGTTCGTATATATCTTTATCGTTATAAATGTGACTCATATATAGCCTTTTTCATCTAACCAGTGAGAAAATTTATTTTAATTTTAAATAAATTTTATGTAGGAATATATATGATCCTTCTAGCCAAGTTTAGAGATATATTTGACCATTTGCACATATAAATTATTTTTGGACTTCTTTAATTATCATTATTTGAGTTAATTCTTATTTCATTTTTTTTTTTTGAGTTTTTACTCTTATTTCACTGTTTTCCATCATTCTTTAATGTAAAAATATGAGAAATAAAAAGAAAAAATGTGAATGAAACAAGAGAAAAAAAAATTCAGAACTATATTTTTTGCGACTATATTATAATTTAGTTTTTGTAAAAAAATTTAAAAATTGGGGCTCCTAGTTAATTAATGAAATATAAGGTACATTTGAAAAAACATGCTACTTTTGTCTTGAATTTTTAAAGTAACACTTATTTTGGATTTTTTTTTTACTAAGATGACACTTATTTTTGAAACGAGAATATAAGATGGGGTGAGTGCTTACTGAAACATGTATCGCTATTTTGGGCTATAATTATATTGTGCTTGTGCCTTTTTCAATATGAACATGAGATTGTTGTGCTTTAAAGGCATGAACCAATCTTGTTTTTACATAAATTATAGAGACATGGCAAGGCTATTTTACTTGTGATGTGTTAAGAGACCTATACTATCAAGAGTCAACGTGGTTTCGAACTTCGTATTCAATAGAAAATTACATCACTTATATATAATTAAAATTAATTTTTACGTATATATTAAACTCCTTTGACCTCTTCATATGCTTACTTTTTATATTTCGGATCATCCTAATGAAAATTCTAAATCCATCACCGTCATTGACTAAAGGCTATTGTTATTTATTGGTCTAGTGGATGAACACATTAGGGCCTAGTCCACATATTCTAACAACTCAAACTCTTCATAGAAGTCCCTTTGTGCCATTTGACCTCATTTTATGACTTCTCATCCAACTGGTATGAAACTCGCAATATAATGATAGTTTACGGAGATTTTAACCTATTCACCCTTGTACTATGCTATGTAACAAAGGTATGTTACAGCCAAAACCCATTAGACAAACGTTGCAACTTGTCATCAAAGAAACTGTAAACTTCGAAGAAGCATTCTGGGACAAGAAGATAACTAGAACTGCTGATACTAAAGTTGGAGAACTTCTCAATAGATAATAACTCATAATATTCCAACTACATTCGATACACAAAATGGATACATACAACCGTTTTATTGGCGCTGAAAAGCTCCAAGAACTACAGGGGAAGCATAGGAAGCGAAGAGTGCATTGGGAGAGCAGCAGTCGGGAAAGAGGGCCGGGTGGGAGGTTGAATCCACCAGAACACAATGCTTCCAACAAAACTTGAATCCACCAGTACACAATGTTCCTAGAGTCCTGAACAAGAGAAGATCAATCTACATTACAAATACTGTAGCACAGAGAATGAAAGGAAAATCATACTAAAAATTCGTAGACGGAGAGTTAGCAAGCTTATGGGCGTGTTGTTCTTCAAATTTCTTTGTGGTGGTTGGGGGTAGAGTTAAGGTGGACGGATAAATGTGGCGTTCTTCAAACAAAAATGAAGAGACTAGAGAAATTTGTTACATTTTTACCTTCAGTTTGAAATTAAAGGAAGAAAAATGAAGAATAGGAGGTTTTCCCTTTTCTTTTTCAAAGTTGTGACACCACCAAGGGAAAACATTGGTCATGTTAAAACATACTTATTTTCTGCCAAATCAAACAGTATTTCTCAAACTTTCTTCAACATTTTCCCTCTTTCGGAATTCCTTCCCTTCCTTAGTTCCCAAACGATGGACGAGATTGTACTCAACAAGCATGACACTAATTCTGTTGACTATCATTATCAATAATGGCAGATATCATAATTGATGCTTTAAGGAAGAGAATCAAACCTCTAAAGTTCATCCTTTGCTGAATCAACTTTGGCAGAGTCTGACTGAGCAGGCTTGTCACGATTATTCTCGATAAATTCGATGATAGCCTCTTTTGTTCTCTCACCATTGTACTGTGACAAGTTACCAGAGGCGGATCTGAAGTACATGGTAGGGAATCCCTGAACGTCGAAGTCACCTTTAGGGAGATCATTTGCAGTTGCATCCTGTAAATGAGGAAGTAGATGAGGAAATGACCAATGACAAACACAACTAATACATGTCCTGTGCATTACAGGTAGTAACCAACTGCTAATGCATTCATCTCTTGTAGATATCTACACACGTGTTTAAGCCATACAAACCTTCTTTTTTGATACACTTTACAGACGTTTTCTACTAAAAATTCAGTAAACAAAATTTCTCTTCTCTGCATATCATTTTTTGAACAACGAATCCGTAACATAAAAGATCAAATGTCCACTCCATTCTTTCTAATTTTTATGCTAAAAACCCGATTCTAATTCTATACATTCTTTCTGATTATTATGCCGTTACTTAATGTAACAAAGGATGAAGTAGATACATGCATCAAATATCCTTGTTTAGTTTATGAAAAAGTTCTTACCAGTTTTGCAATGAGAACATCAGGATCACTTTCAAATGATACAGCCACTTCATCCAAAATTGGAGCGAGACTCTTGCAGTGGCCACACCAAGGTGCATAGAACTCTAACAGCACTGAGCAGACCAAAAGAATAATAATTTAGGAGAGCACAATTATTGTTTAATAGTCAAACCCAGGGAAATAAGCTGATGACAGCTCCCTCTTTCTCCTACTACGTATAATTTTTACTCTAAGTTACACAATCAGTTAATTTATGACATCCAACTCTTCATCACAACCTTACAGTCTTACACACTAGTAAACAAATGCAAGCAAACACCAAAGAGGCAGCACGAAATGGTGCAACAAAGAAACAACTCTTTCCCATCCAAGACATCAAAAAAAGATTAAAACATTGACAGACACGCACCGTTTTTTCCCGAGTTGTAAACCATATCCTGGAGGGTATCCCTAACAACAACCTTAACAGGTTCGTCGTTGACTTCAGGGATGGGCTGTGACTTCACATGTGGCTTCAGTTTTCCATCCTGTAACAATGTGGAAAATAAAAGGAAAAGGGTTAGTAAGCCTTCCCTTCAGTGCAGAATATTGTTCACAATTTTATTCCAAAATATATCCAAGAAAAAGAAGAGGATGCATCACCTTGTAATCCTTCAAATAAGCAGCAACGGCATCAGGTTCCACATGGTCCTTAACATACTTCTGTTCCTCAGTGTCCATTATGATGATCACAGGTGCCTGTTCTGGCTTGAGTCCGAAGTACTGCAATTCCAAATAAAACGAATGTTCAACATGCCTTTTTATGTGATCACGGATAAAATGAAAGCTAATCAGATAGTTGAAAATTCTAACCAACCTCAAAAGCACCTTGACCAGCCTCAACATCACCCAAGAGAAAGCTCACCCCATCCCCTTTGTAAAGCACAGCAACATCGTTGTACTTGGACTTAAAAGCATCAAAATCAGAGCTAAAGTTCACAAATAGCAATGCCTGTAGATTTGCGAATGTCAAAATAACAAATCAATACCTTAATTTGAAGTTAATTGTCAAATATTAGTAAATGAAAACAAAATAATACAGGTACCAAATTGTAACTGTAAAATTCATGAGAAAATCCTAGAATTGCTTGACGTTAAAATATAAGGTCAAATTGAAGCATTACAGCTCACAGAATCAAGTACCTTGGCATTGGTGCCTTCAAAGAACTTGTTAACATAAGGATGGTTGTTTGGGTCATTGTCAAAAATAGTAACAATAGGAATACTAGATTCTGAAATGAACTTCTCCATTGCATCGACTTCAAAGTCCTGCAAGTATAATCATACGGCCAATTAAAAGATACTATAGGACAAGAGTTGAGCCTCATAACCATAATACAATGAGTATCAAAGACAAAATTATACACAGATAACTGTAATACCTCAAAATCAACAAAGAGTTCATCAAATGGCTTTAGAAGACGAAGAGTGGGCTTGTTGACTGGTCCACCCCGAGGGAGGTGTTTAGCATCAACAGTGTGAGCAAAATCGACCTCGCCTCGCAGTTTTTCAGCTAGTGTTAAATAGTTCTCGAATTTCTCTCCGGAGGGGTCTGGAAATATACCAACCTAAAGAAACATGAACAGGTTTTAGACAGCAAGAAGCTATGGCATGCTGAGAATAAATTTCCATAATGATGAGGAAACAATCAAAAGTATCACCACTTACAACAAAGATACTTTTCTCATCAATAAGGGTTGTGGCATCCTCCTTCGACTTGATTTCAGTAGATGCAGGACCCACTTGTTTCTTCAAATAGGATACAATACCAGCTGCTTCACGAGGACCGTTATATTCTTGAACTTTCTTTCCTCCATCCCGCAAGATCTTAATAGTTGGGAAACCCTGGATCTCGTACTGTTTTGAAAGTTCTCTATTGGCTTCATCACTTGCATCATACTTAGCTAGAACAATTGGAGGGTCATGACTACTCAGCTCTGAGGCAGCTTTTTCATACTGGAAAGAAACATAATTTATCAAAAATCAGTTGCATAGGTTGAAAATGCCAAGAAAAACATAATGACGGAGAAAAATGATCTTCCTTCCTTTATTAAGCACTTTATAGAAGAAAGTAGTACCTCAGGAGCAAGATTCTTACAGTGTCCACACCTGTAATTGCAAGTATATTAACAGTTATTCATAAAGTCAAAGTTTTTCATGTCAAAGAATAACTAAATAAGCATTTTGACAACAATTTAAAACCATGGGAATTGATACCATAGAAAAGATTGAAACTAATGCAAGCTGTTAATACAACCATCTCAAGCATGTCATCAACATAGACTCACTATCTCTTTCATGGGTTCATGTCTACTATTTATTGCAATTTTAGTGAATTTTTACATATAAAATTATGCTTGAAGTCGAAACTATTAGGTTCAGATGAACCTGGTACCATAACATTGGATCCACCACTACACATAACAAGACTATTTGGCTTAAAGAATCACTTATTAACACAGATCACTGGAGCCTCTTGACAAAAATACAAATACATACACAAAAATACAAAAATAGATTTTACATTCCAATTAACCAGTCAGATCAACAAGCAAACGTTTTCCTATGATAGTCACAGAAATGAAAAACCATTAACTTGCAGTAATACAGAACACAAACAAATCAAGATTGCTTTCTTTTTCTTCTTAAAATTCTGGATATAGAGATTCTAAAACCAAAAAACAAGCAGCAAATATTAATAAAAAAGAAGCTTTTTACAGAAAAACCTCATAACCCAGAACTCTTCAAGCAAATCCAGATTCTAGAACAAAAAAAAAGCAGCAAACATGAATTAAAAGAACAAGCTTTTTACAAAAAAAAGCCTTAAAACCTCAATCAATCCACAAATCCAAATACATCCATCAATAAAAGGATCCTTGATAAACCCTTTCAGGAAAATTCAAGTCAATGTGTAAATCAAAATTACAGCAAATCAAATAAAAAAGAACCAAGCTTTTTACAAAAAAAAAAACCTTTAACCCCAAGAAAACACCCAATCATGAAATCCCTCAACTACTCAAAAGATTCAGAAAACAAAAAAAATCAGAAACAAAACCCCTTTGCAGAACAAAACCTTAAACCCCCCAAAAGAAAAAGAACCAGTCATTGATTCTCTTCTGCACATACAGTTTCTAAAACCAGATAAACCAGCAAAAAGATAAAACTTTAAAAAAAAAAAAAAGGAACAGCAAAGTAAAGCAAAAGGGGTCCTTGATAAACCCTTTAAGACAAATTAACATCAAGAGCTGATCTTGATGCATTCCTCACACAGCTTGTGAAAACCAAAAAATTTCAGCAAAAATTCACCAAAATAACAAAAGAACAGATCAAAAACAAAACCCCTTTCATCCAATCATTCATTACATTCTGCACATACAGATTCAAGAACCAAAAATAAAAACAGCAAAAAAATGAACTTTCTTCAAGAAAAAAAAACAGCAGATTACTTACCAAGGTGCATAGAATTCAAGAACAATGAAGTTGTGCTTAGCAACAGTCTCAGTGAGGTTAGTATGGTCCAAAGTCAACACATATTCCTTCTCCTCAGCAAAAACACCACAAACTGCAAGAACAACAAGAGCTGAAACAATTACCAAAATGCCACTCTTTGCCATATTTGTCTGAACACAAAATGTTTTTGATTCATTCCTCCAACATTTTTTATATATATTTATAAAGAAAAAGTTTAGAGTGCCATGTCATCATGTAAATATTACGTGTAAAGTGGGGATTGGCTATAAATATGTGTCAATACGTGTAGGAGTTTTGAAAAATATTTGAGGAAATTTTTGTTTTTTGTTTTTTTGCCTTAAAAACCACATGTTTAAAGTATGGATACATTTTGGTACTAATTTTAAGAGAAAATTATAAAATCAATACTTCTGTTAGAGGATAGATTTAAAATATTCCCCTAAGTATGCATTGAATAGGTTTGGTCCCTAATTTGTCAGAAGTTAGTATTTATAGTCTTAGAGAAAATATTTATGGAATTCTATCCATTAAAAATTAGTGACAACTAAATTTGAAGGTAATTTTTTTTCTTTTTGTAATTTTATGATATTTTTTATTTATTTCTAATACGTCTTTTTGAGGTATTATTTTTGTTATATTTTATATTTCTTCTATCTCAATTTATGGAGTCTGTTCTTATAATTAGAAAGAATTAACTTTAAAATATTATTTCAACATTAATGAAATAGTTGTAGTTACACAAATGGTAAAGAAAAGTTCGAACCACAAATTTAAAAAGTTTTTATTTTTTAAAAATTATTTGTGCTAAATCTAACGGTATCACTTAGGCTTGTACATAGAGTCAAGCCAGCTCGAAAATCGGCTCAGCTCAATCAAAGTGTAGGCTAGTTAAGCCGGCTCGATTTAGCACTATTGGCTCGTTTTGTTACTTAGAACCTGTTTGGCATTGCTGCAAAAAAACTGCTGATTTTTAGAAGTGTTTTTTTTAAAAAATAGCTTTTTAGAAAAGTGTTTTTCAAAAAAAGAAAAAAAGGTTTGTGTTTGGCAAATTCATTTGAAAAGTACTTTTGATTATCAATTTGTGTTCGGCTAATTTTCTTTAAAAAATGTTTTTGAGAGTCAAATTACGAAAAATGGCAAGTATCAATGTGTTGTTAATATTAAGATTATTTTATAGAGAGTTTAAACATCTAATACATAAACTTTAATTATATTTTTAATTTAATTATTTAAAATGTACATATTCAAATTTTCAATCATTATTGTACATTGATAAATTTTGTTAAAAAATACTGAAAAGAGAATTTTTTTTGTTATTTGTTACCTACTTTTTTGGATTCAATCTTAGCTATTATCATTTTTTTGTTATAATACTCTAAAGTATTAAAAATTAAAATTAAAATAAAATAATACGTAAATTAAGAAAAGATAATTTTGTTATTTGTTACTTTTTTGGGAGGGTCTATGTCACGCCTCGAGCCTACACCCTAAGCGGGACTGACACTTGAGAATCATTATTGACCCCAAGCGAACCCTTGGTCTGGCTTACTTACTCAGCGGAAGACTTACTCATGATATAAATACTTTAAAAAGTAAACTGAATTGCTCAATAATAAACTTAGAATGTAATAAAATAAAAGTCCTTGGCCAAAGTGGCAACTCAAGTCTCAATCATCAAAACAAGAAATTAAAAGACTCAAGAACTAACATCACTAACTGTCTATGAAACCTCTAAACAACTGAGATGGATGTCGGGACAAGACCCACAATATCCTAATGAACAAAAATACTGAAAGCAATAAAAAGGGGATCCTCCAGAAAGCAAGGAGGCACATCACAAGACTCTGAATGCTCAACTGGATCAATGAAGCGCTGGATGCTGATCTTGGCTACATGTATCTGCATCATAAAAAGATTCAGGCCAAATGACATCATTACATTGAATGTACGAGCATGCGAGGGGAATTCTAAAATAAGACATAAACTTGAAAGGAACTGAAGAACAAACCTGGTCTCAACTCAACTCAACTGAACTCATTTCAATAAAGCAGTATAAACAAGTGCAATATAAAGAAAAGCTTTTTAAAACATGGATAACAACTCTGTGTATTTAGAAATACAATAGTAACTCTGATGTGTATGCAAAGATACAATATAACTCTGAAATGTATATAAAAATACAAAATAATACTATTGTGTGAGTTTCTCTGACCGACAACCATCACCTAAGAGCTATTGTGATGATACAACATTTTACCTCACGCTGCCAGGGCCGTCCTATACCTTGCCGAGGGCATAGAACCTGACTACTAAGTGGATCCACTAATCTATGCTAAAAAGCACTAAGGAATCATCTAAAAAGTATGGGGTCTATGAGTTGTCTGAACTGTAACAAACTGATTCCGTCGTTAGGGAAAAGTCAATGAAGAAAAAATTGGGGCCAGAAAACTTTTTCGTAGTAACTTGGAATTTCCCAACCTAGTCCAAATTTGGATGAAATCGAAGTCATTAAGGTGTAGGGAAATCTGGTAATTAATGAGAGATCTAATTATGATTTGGACCACATGAGTAGATAGCTAAAACGTTAAGGAACCTGTACGACTTTACAGAATCGAATTTGGGCGAGTAGAACTCCCGAAAATGATCTTAGTATGAATAGGTAACATTATGTCTCTGTGTAGGCCGCCAGAGCGGGGTCGCTGTAGCGGGATGGGTCCGCCGTGGCGGACCAGACGCAACTTAAAGTCGTTAATAAACCCCTAAACGACCTTATTTGACACTTTTCGATTCTTAGAGCTAAGGAGACGACCCCAGGCGACTTCTTGACCATTTTTCACCATTCATGAGGCTAAAGGTAAGGTTTTAACTCCCTGAATCCATTTTTCGATTCTTAGAACGTAATCTAGTGGGTCATTATCGATAGAGGAGGGTTTTGATCTAGAATTTATGGTGGAAAAAACCCTAAATTGGGTATTCGGATCTTGGGTTTGGTCTAGGGTTATTGGGTTTGTTATAATCCAGATAATTAGACCTTTGATTATTGATCCTTGCATATAAATTGTTGTTTGTAGACCTAGAACAAGCGGAAGGAATTCGAAAAGGGAAGATTCAAGTGCCTTAGGGGATTCAAGCTTGGATTCGAGGTAGGTGATGGTTGTGATTCTATGATTATGTGATGTATGTTTGTTCTTGCTTCATTATGATAAATGTATGTATGCAAATGTTGCATTGTTGATCACACTTGTTGTAAATGGGGATAATTGAATAATTGTATGCCATGAATCACCTCTTGTTGTGTGATTGTGAGAATTTACATTATGATTGTGATTGTGGTTTGTTGAATGAGCGGTTGTCACAATTCGACACACTAACTGGGATCGGTTGCCATGTTCCGGCATAAATATGGGATCGGCTGCCACATTCCGCATAACTAACTTGGATCGAATTGCCACGTTCCGGCATAAATATGGGATCGGATTGCCACGTTCCGACATGCTAACTGTTTGGGTTCCATGAGAGGACCATTGAATTGGGTTCCGTGAGAGGACCATTGAATTGTGTTGTGTATCTACTTGTGATGAGTTCGTTCATATCTAATGATGATTTATATTGGAAGATGGTATGTTAATCTAAATTGATATAATTGTGATATGTGAGAATCGTGAAGTTGTTCAGTGTTAGTATATGTTGATGATACTGTATATATTCGATATATGCATGTGATTTTATTATTGTATTGACTAATGTATGTTACACTTAGTGGGATAGTCACGTGATCCTACCAGTACACGGTGGTTGTGTACTGATACTGCACTTGCTCTTATTTTTGTTGAGTACAGGGCATCTTCCAGCGGCTATTGACAGACCTCGTTTAGAAGATCAGTGATCGCCGATTCGAATTCAAGGGTGAACCAGTTTTTCTGGGCTCCCTTGAGTTCTCTTTTTGTCTAGTCTATCATATTCGGACTTAGACTAGTTCTTTAGATGATTTTCTCGTTTAGACTTATGAATCTTGTTAGAGTTTTGGTACATTGACTTTCATGTTCTAGGGGTTGAATTTCCGCATTAGTTTAGTTAATTAATTTGTTTCCGTAACTTAATTGTCTTAGTTTTGGTTTAGTTGCTTAGTTTGGGTTGTGGTAGTGGTTCTCCCACCAGATGGTTAGTGTGGGTGCCAATCACGACGGTCTGGGTTGTGACATGAACTCTCCCCCATATCGGTGCTCAATACTACTCCCAAAATATACTAGCTCAATATGTTTAAAAACATAACTATATGGTTTGAAATAATTGCTCAAAACTTAGCTCAAAGAAACTCTTGGAAATCAAAGTTTCCTCTCTTGCTTAATTGTGAAAGCATTTACTCTTTACTGAAAAACTAGCTCAGAGGCTCTTTTGGAAATCAAAGTTTCCTCTCTTGTTTTAAATATGAAAACATTTTAAACTCTTTGGGAATACATAGTCCCATATACTCTTTTGAAGAAATGAACTTCAACTCTTACTCTTTACTCAACTCAAAACTCAAGTCTTAAAATAAAGTTAAAACGTTTGAAAAAGACTTTTGGAACACGCTATGAACTTTTCTTGACTTGGCTCTTAACTTCTCTTGACTTGACTCTTAACTTTCCTTGAATTGAATTATGGATTCAAGGATGGTGATTTGTGATATGAAGGATCTCATGATGTTTAGGAGTGTTTTTAGATAGTTAAACATGAGAAACGATCAAGAAATCACTGTCTGGAAGCAAGTTCGCGATGCGGAGATGCATTTAATTATTTGGTCACGAAAATAAATTTTGAGGCAGAACGGTCCGTGACCACTCCGCGACGTGGGGAAATTTTTTGTTAATTCTTAGGAACAGGTCTGCGATGCGGACCTGGTACCCAGATTTGCCCGACTTGTTCCTTCTTTGTTTTCTAACCCCAATTCACTTAAACTCGATTCTTTTTCTCAATTTCCCTTTAGATTCAGATAACCAGTATGTATACACAAGAATCTAACTCAAACAACTCAAGGAAACAAAATTATAACCTCAAGGAACTCTTCAATTTCAACCTAACTTAAGAATGTAGGCCAATTTCACGAACACCATTCAAGATTTTTCAACTTTCAACTTTCTAGAACGAATTTCACTGAAATAAACATGGTTGGCACGTGGGTAAATGAACCCAACGCTATGAAAGCCTCACATACCTCGTAGGGATCCCCCCTTGACGAAATCCACGATCTTAGCTTCAAGAACTTGACGATTCCGTGTCTCTTCTCCTCTTCTTTTCTCTTCTCTCAAAACCCTAACTCTAATTTCAAAAGCGTAAACTGAATCTAATCAGTTTAGGCCCCAACTTAATTACTTAAAACAAAATTCATTAATTGGGTAGTGAAAAGACCCCAATACCCTTTTAAAATCCAGTTTTGACTTTCCTTATCTCGACAGCCCAACTTCAAATAGACATATCTCACTCATACAAACTTGAAATTGAGCAAACTCGGTGACGTTGGAAAGATAATTCAAAGATATTTCCTATGTCATCTTGTAGCATACCTAATTAATCCTGATCTAGGAGTTATGGTCATTTGAAGCTGACCCAAAACTCAATCTTAACTTAACTTTGTCAAATTTCCAGATTTTCATTATTTCCACAAATCACTCTTTCTAATTCTAGCTCTTTCTAGTTGCGGGATGTTACAGTCTAAATCTTTAATTGTTACTTTTTCTCTTTTTAATCCTATAAAAATTTCGTTGTTACTTTTATTTCTAATTTTGTAAAATAATACATAAAGTAATATATACAATATAATATACAAATAATAATATAAATCATAAATAAAATAAAAAATTTATTATATAAAAATAATAAATAAATTTTTTTGAATAAAAATCAACCAAACTTATGAGATATATTAATTAATTAAGGGAGAAAGGACAATTATACCCCCGAACTATCGTAAATGGAATCTAAATACCCTCAGTTATACTTTTAGGACTCTCATGTCCTTGCTGTCCAAAATTTGGAACGTATGTGCCCTTTCTACTAACGGCGGGACACGTGTCTCAATCTAAAATGCCTATCCGAAATTTATTTAATTTTGACCCATAATTTTGAAGACCCACCCAAAATAATTTTAAAACCCACCCAAATAAGATAATACCAGCCCCAAATTATAACCCAAAACACTTCTCCATCTTCTGTAGATTTCTCCAATTTCTCAAAGAACTTCTGGCAAAGTTCTTCATTTTTCAAGCTCCAATTAATTAAAAGCTTCAATTTCCTTCCCCACCAAAACACTAGAACACCCCATTCACATTCCCAAACTCCATCAGCACCGAGCAACTTTCGCTCGTTCTTTTGCCGCCGTCAAAGCATCGGAGGAGGTAGTCCCGCTGTCGTCGTCGCCGCCCTGATAGAGCAACAACAAATGCTCCAGTTCTGGATGAGGTGACAACGGAATTTGACGTAATACTTAATGATTTTTTCAAGTAATGCTAAAATTTTGTATTTCGCACTTTTCAACTTATCGGGAGAGGCAGCGATTTAGGCGATGAGTGGATACTCGAACTTCACACTACTGAAACTTCCATTTGATATTCAAACCAATGATTGCAAAAACAATAATTGGAAGAAAAACATCACTAAAATGCTAAAATACAATTGCAAATGTGTCATGAAAAACAAGAAAAAGAGAGGCATTGAAGAGGCAGTGGTTTTCACTGAAGAAGATGAAATTGGAAAAAATTTCACTGAAGAAGAAGTGATTAATAGATGAAAGAGGCAATGGCTACTGTTGCCTTTTTCTTTTTATTTTATTTTATTTTTCATTTGGGTTAGTTGGTGGGTTATAATTTTTCGTTTTGGTCAGTCAGTGGGTTATAATTTGGGTCAGGTGTTTAAATTATTCGGGTCATGGGTATTTTAATTTTTGGGTTAAAAATTAAATAATATTAGGTGGGTCATCGAGATGATGCCACGTGTCTCGCCCGTCTATCATAAGGGTATATACATTTCAAATTTTGGACGACAAGGACATGAGAGTCCTAAAAGTATAACAGAGGATATTTAGATACCATTTACGATAGTTTGGGGGGTATATTTGCCCTTTTTCCCATTAATTAATAAGGGATATATTGATAAATATGTATATATGTAAGAGATATTTTAGTCTTAAGATTTTCTATTTCTGCTTCTGCTATTTTTAAAAGGCAGATATTTTTAGCTTATTCTCAACGGCAAAAAAGCTGCTTCTGCTTTCATTTAAAAGCAGTTTTAAGAATTTGCCAAACACTTAATTTCTCAAAATAAGTGTTTTTTTCTCAAGAAAAGCACTTCTGGCCTCCCAATATCAATGTCAAATAGGTTAGCATTGCTGCTAAAAATCACTTATTTTTAAAAGCGCTTTTGTAAAATAATTTTTCAAAAAAGTGCTCTACAAAAAAAAAAAATGTGTTTGACAAATTCATTTGAAAAATGCTTATCAAAAGCAATTTGTGCTTGACTAATTTTTTTTTTTTATAAAAAAAAGTGCTTTTGAGAGTCAAATTACGAAAAATGGCAAGTATCAATGTGCTTTTAATATTAAGATTTTTTTATTTATCTTTTTGGAAAAATTACAGAAATCCCACCTTTTAGTTTACTTATTACCATTATCCCCTATAAGTTTTACAAATTTCCAAAATCCCTCATTTTCGCGCATCAGATTAGTGTATATCACGCATTAGATTAATGTGTCAGCGCTTATATTATTGTATCTCGCGCATCAAATTAGTGTATCATGTATAAAATGTAATGTATCTTACTTAACGATTAATGTATCTCGCACATCAGATTAATATATCAACGCTTATATTATTGTAGCCGTTTGAGAGATTTCTGTAATTATAAACTTTTAAGGGATAAATTGTAATTTTGCCTTAAAAGTACGTGATTTCTGTAATTTGCCCTATTTTTTTACTTCAAAGACCCATTGGGTCGAACATTTTATAATAAAAAATTGATAGTGTATGTGGGCTGCTAGCTAGTGAGCCCACTTCTTAAACAAAAAGCCTAAAAACACAAGCTAATCAAAATGGAAAAGGAAAGTAAGCAGTCACTGTAATAAACAAAAATGGGGAAAAAGTTGTTCCTCCAAATGATCGAACCTCCTGCACTTTCGATGCCTCAACTCCGCTCACTACTTCGATTTATCTCATGAAGACAAGGAAAGACAAGGTATGCTCCTAATCCAGTCTTGAATTGTTGTTATTTTTGTTTGTATTAGTGGATCTGCAGCTGACTTGTAGATTGAAGACTTGTCACTTAGGATCATCTTTTCTCCTCTCTAGTTAAATCAATTGACCCTTACTCGAGTATAAGTTCAAGTAGGATGAATCCAATCAAGGGATTAATACTACCACCTGTTCTTACACTAGGGCAAAGTTAACTGATTTTACTGATTATTGGGAGGCTTATGATAGAGATCGTTTTTAGTTGTCTCCAGCTTAAAGAACATCTCTGCTTTAATATAGTGAAATTAAAACAAAGGGGAAAACAGTGCGTGTACCTTCTAGTCCTGGTTTTATGCCACATGATACACCTCCAAGCTCTCATCGAGTGCGTGGTATATTGACCAATCAAAATTATTTCATACTATACAAGGACTGTAGCATATTGCTATTCTGACTTGTTTTAAAATTCACTATCTAACATGTATATTATATCAACAACTTAGCAACCTGAAGCATTTGTTTGTCTGATTCTCATGTTTGGTGTATTCTGCTTATCCATGTTGATTATGTTTTCCTATGTTTGGGACCTCCTGGTAAGTTGTAAATTCATAATTACCTGCAAAATCAAAAATCAGGTTAGCAAAATAATCAGCAAGAGTATTTCCCTCCCTTAAAGAGTGTTGTACTCTTACTGTTAGTAATTCTCTCATTCTATTAATAGAACTGATCTCCAAGGCCACATTCCATGGTGTATCCCATACACCATTTAACATATGTACTCTTGCCAATGAGTCAGTTTCTACTATAATATGGGTATAATTCTTCTCACAACAATATATCAAACCCTCTCTAATGGCCACGGCTTCAGCAGTTAAATTGGTAGTATCTGGAATCTTCACTCCTTTTGCACCAACCAGATCACCATTATTGTCTCTAATACAAAAAGCTATAGCACTAGGCCCTGAATTACCCTTTCATGCTTCATCAGTGTTAACCTTCCACCAACCTTCATTAGGAGGGTACCACCTTACACACCTACTTTTAAAACATGGCCTGAAGTCATCCAACAATGCCACCATTAGAGGCCAAGTAGTAGGAATATCCTTGTATCCAAATCTACACATCATGAACTTTTGCACCATGTTATTAACATCTCATATAACTTTGCTGACAGAGTATGACCCACCATGAATGACAGTGTTCCTCCTTTTCCACAAGAACCATAATATAATATTAGGAATAACTTGAAACACTAATTTCTGCCTAGCATTACCAGTAGTATCCCACCACAGCTTCATTGTCTGCTTAATCTGAATGAAAGAACCAATGATACCAGCTGCAGATGTATAATGCCTCTAAACTCTGTTGACAACCTCTCCTTTTATAAATAAATGCTCCAAAGTTTCTCTCCTAGGCACATTGCAAGATGTACATAATTGGGAGATATTGGGATTCCAATTAGCCATTATAGTAGCTACAGGGACTCTAATACAAAAACTTTAATTATATTTTTAATTTAATTAATTAAAATGTACATATTCAAATTTTCAATCAATATTATACATAGATAAATATTAAAGAGGAAACTTTTTGTTATTTGTAATCTATTCTTTTGGATTCAATCTTAGCTATTATCCTTTTTTTGTTATAATACTCTAAGTTTTAAAAAATTAAAATTAAAATAAAATTATACATAAATTAAGAAAATAAAAATGTTATTAATTACTTTTTTGAGAGGGTCTATATCTTTAATTTTAATTTTTTCTCTTTTTTTAATCCTGCAAAAATGTTCTTGTTATTTTTATTTATAATTTTATATAATAATACGTAAAATAATATATACAATATAAAATATAAATAATAATAATATAAAAACATAAATAAAATTAAAAATTTATTATATAAAAATAAAAAATAAAGTTTCTGAATGAAAATTAACCGAACTTATAAGATATGTTAATTAATTAATAAGCAATATAAATATGTATGTATGTAAGGGATATTTTAGTCGTAAAAAATAATTTTCTGCTTTTGCTATTTTTAAATAGTAGAATTGTTAGTTTCTTTCCAACAACAGAAAAATTATTTCGGCTTCCATTTAAACACATTTTTTAAGGATTTGCCGAACACTTAATTTTTCAAAAAAGTGCTTTTTCTCAACAAAAAAAAAACTTTTGACCTTCCAACAACAATGTCAAACAGTCTCTTAATATATTTATGTGTGTTATGAAATGTAATTAATATTTAAGATTTTAATAGTCAAACTAAATAAAATGGCACTGTAAATATTTTTCGAATTTGTTGTTGCTTTAGTTTTATTTTTTGACCGAAAGTTCTATTATATGTTTAATATCAAATTAACGTCATTAAAATTAAGTAAAATGTAGGGGTGTATATAACCGGGTTAATTTGGGGTTTTCAAATATCAAACCAAATAATTTGTGTCAAATTTATAAACCAAATCAAACTAATAAAATTCGAGATTTTTTGGGTTTTTCAACCTTGAGTTTTTTCGGGTTGGTTCGGGTTTTACAAATACCAAACCAAACTATTTGTGTCTAATTTTTAAATTTTTAAATCAAAACCAAACTAATAAACCTCGAATTTTATGGGGTTTTTTTATTTTTCCGATAAAGTATTTGTTATTTCATGTATTCAAGTTAGTCAAAAATACAGAAATAGAAAAAAAAGATGAAATAAACAGAATGTTTTTAATCCGAGTCCACAGAAATCACTATGCTTCCTTAAAATATTTAATCCCCTCACTGTACCCGAGGTTGCAGATTAATTTCTCCCAAGATAAAATGGATTAAACCTGTTAGAGAAGTAGCGGTACCTCAAACTTCAATAACTTTAGCGAACGCAAGAACATCAACAAGAGCACACACAAATTCAGTCGATCGACAATTTTGTTTATGTAAGAAAATGTATGCAAAGAGGAAAAAATTTCAGTGTTGAAAAACGGAAAAAAACATCTCTATTTATAGCCATTTACAGCAAGGAATGCGTCTGTTCAGACCCATTTTTTCCAGAACGTTGTGTCTTTTGGGAAAAATAACGACTTTTCGGAAAGAACGGGTCCCTTCATAACGTTATTACCGTTGCACATGAATTTCAAATAAATTTCGTTGCGCCAAATTAATTCTGTTATTTAACTAACATTCTGAATTAATTTATAAGAGAAAAGAAATGAATTAACAAGATTGATTAAATAAATTTTGTCACATCATTTGCCTAATCCAAATCCAAATACAAATCCAAAGCCGAAGCTGAGGCCGAGGTCGAGGCCGAGCGAGCGACGACGACGGCGCGAAGGCACCTTCTTCTTAACCCTTTCTTCTACCAATATGTTAAAAATGATTTTTCATTTGCACTTTGCAATGAGTTTTCATTTTTCCTCCAAAATTGGTTCCCACACTTTCATTGGTTTTTCATCTTTCCATTTTCTCTTTTTATTTCCATTCACACCTTGCTAAACCCAACAATCCCCCACATGAATGGGGAATGGCTATAGTTAAAACATATGCATGAAAAACTTGTGTGTCTTGTAAGTAACGGTTAATCGCATCTGGATAAGTAAGTTTCCCTTTGAACTTTCCGTAGTGAACATATACTCGGTCAATCGGTAGATTTGATATCTTTAAACCGTCGAGCTTTGGTGTATACCTAGACAACATAAGTCACACAATCAATCCTTGAACTGTTTTTGGTTCTTATTGTTTTGTTCGTTTCATCCATGAACACATCTCGGTTAATAGGTGCTTAGAGAATTGGCCTTACCGAATTCTCCTTGAAGCGGCTTACACTTCACACTTACATAGGTGGTTTCTAATTGTGTTATCCCGTAGATACACTATTTGATATACCCTGTATCAAACTTAGAAACCATTAAAAAGACCTTATGCCTTTATCCTGGTTACTGAACATTGTCTCATCATGAGAATGGACCATAAAATAAGTTTTGACAATGTTGAACCGTCATCTATGACTTTGTTTGATCTCCTTGAACCTAGATCTTGGGATCTCCAGTCTTCTAGGTAGAGTTACCGCCACGATGACTTGTTCTCGGCCATAGTCCCATTCCCGTCGATGATCTCTCAACTCCTTCTCTAGTTAGGCCTTTTGTAAGTGGATCCGACACATTATCATTTGACTTTACATAGTCAATTGTGATAATTTCACTAGAGAGTAGTTGTCTAACAAAGTTATGTCTTCGTCTTATGTGACGAGACTTTTCGTTATACATAACGCTTCCAGCCCTTCCTATTGCAGCTTGACTATCGCAGTGTATGCATATAGGGGCCATTGGTTTGGGCCAAAACGGAATATCTTCTAAGAAATTTCGGAGCCATTCAACTTCTTCACCTGCCTTGTCTAAGGCGATGAATTCAGACTCCATTGTAGAGCGAGCTATACATATTTGTTTGGATGATTTCCAAGATATTGCTCCTCCATCAATAGTGAAAACATATCCACTCGTGGATTTCATTTCAATTGACCCAGTAATCCAATTTGCATCACTATATCCTTCAAGAACTGCTGGATATTTGTTGTAATGCGAAGCATAGTTTTGAGTGTCTTCTAAGTACCCCAAAACTCTCTTCATTGCTAACCAATGATTTTGATTGGGATTACTTGTCTATCGACTCAGTTTGCTTATAGCGCAGGCTATGTCTGGTCGTGTACAATTCATGACATTTATCAAACTTCCCAATACTCTGGCATAATCTAATTGAGACTGACTTTCACCTTTATTCTTAGCAAGATTAAGGTTCACATCAATTGGGGTCTTTGCCTTTTTGAAATTCAAATACTTGAACTTTTCAAGTACCTTTTGAATATAATGAGATTGAGACAATGCTAGACCGTTAGGAGTTTTGTGAATCTTTATTCCCAATATCAAATCGGCTACTCCTAGATCTTTCATATCAAACTTACTAGCAAACATACGCTTAGTAACTTTTATATTGGCAATGCCCTTGCTCATTATCAGCATGTCATCACATATAGGCATACAATGACTTCCTGATCCGGAGTGTCTTTAATGTAAACACATTTATCACTCATTGATCTTAAATTCATTTGACAACATGGTTTGATCAAACTTTGCATGCCATTGTTTCGGTGCTTGTTTTAGTCCATAAAGTGACTTAACAAGTTTGCATACTTTCTTTTCTTTGCCGGGAACTACGAAGCCCTCAGGCTGTTCCATGTAGATCTCTTCATCCAGCTCTCCGGCGGTTTTCACATCCATTTGATGGATTTAAAGACCGTATACTGCAACTAGGGCAATTAACATCCGAATTGATGTAATCCTAGTCACTGACGAGTATGTGTCAAAATAATCAAGACCTTCTTTCTGTCTAAAGCCTTTGACAACAAGTCTTGCTTTATATTTGTCAATAGTTCCATCATCTTTCATCTTCCTTTTGAAGATCCATTTTGAACCCAAGGGTTTGTTCCTTGGAGGAAGATCAACCAACTCCCAGGTATGATTGCTTAAGATTGATTCAATCTCACTATTGACAGCCTCCTTCCAAGAGGTTGAGTCGCTAGACAACATCGCTTCCTTGAATGTTTGAGGCTCACTTTCAAGAAGGAATGTTACAAAATCAGATCCAAATGAAGTAGATATCCTTTGACGTTTACTACGCGTTAGACTCTTTTCATTGGTTTCATTCTCTTTTGTTTCTTCTCGAGGTTGTTTAGACCCCCCACTAGATGACTCAAGTCTAGTTTTATACGGATAGATATGTTCAAAAAATTCAGCATTATCTTATTCCATTACCGTATTATCATGAATATCCGGATGTTCGGACTTATGAACCAAAAATCAACATGCCTTACTATTTGTGGCATATCCAATGAATACACAATCCACAGTCTTAGGCCCTATTTTTACCCTCTAATGTATAGGAACCTGGATCTTGGCAAGACACCCCCACACTTTGAAATATTTCAAGTTAGGTTTTCTACCTTTTTATTTCTCATATGGAATAACATATGTCTTCGTATGAGGCACTTTATTGAGTATTCGATTTGCTGTAAGGATAGCCTCCCCCACAAGTTTTGTGGTAAACCTGAACTTATAAGTAAGGCATTCATCATTTCTTTTAAAGTTTCGTTTTTCCTTTCCGCAATTCCATTAGATTGTGGAGAGTAAGGAGCAGTAGTTTGATGGATTATTCCATTTTCCAAACATATTTCTGCAAATGGAGATTCATATTCTCCACCTCTATCACTTCTGATCATTTTGATCTTTCTATCTAACTGATTTTCAACTTCAGTTTTATATTGCTTAAATGCATTTATTGCTTCATCCTTACCATTTAGCAAATAAACATAACAATTTCTAGTGCAATTGTCAATAAAAGTTATGAAATACTTTTTTTCACCACGTGTTGGTGTTGACTTCATGTCACAAATGTCAGTGTGAATCAGTTCTAACGAATATGAATTCCTTGCAACATATTTATAAGGATGCTTAGCATACTTAGATTCAACGCAAACTTGACATTTTGATTTATTGCATTCAAATTTAGGCAAAACATTTAAGTTAATTAATTTTCGCAAGGTTTTGTTATTAACGTGTCCCAAACGTTCATGCCATAAACGTTTAGACTCAAGCAAGTAAGAAGAAGCAGAATCTTTATTCATATCAATTGCAATTACATTGAGTTTAAAAAGGCCCTCAGTGAGGTAACCTTTTCCTTCAGACATCTCATTCTTACTTACTACAACTTTATCAGAAACAAATACACATTTGAATCCATTCTTAGTCAGAACTGGTATAGAAAATAAGTTCTTTTTTGCAATTTCGGAACATACGAGACCCTGTTCAAAGTCACCACCTTGCCTGATGTCATCTTTAAGAGGATCTTGCCAGTTCCTTCCACCTTTGCAACATCGGAATTAGCCATAAACAACTTCTCGTCTGTAGGTGCTGGAATATATGATGAAAATAATTCTTTGTTGGCACAAACATGGCATGAGGCACCAGAATCTATCCACCATTCTCTTGGATTTCCAACCAAGTTGCATTCTGAAAGCATTGCACAAAGATTATCTATCTCTCCTTTGGATTCAGCCAAATTTGCTTGATCCTTCTTCTTGTCCTTCTTGGGACCCCTACATTCAGTAGCCTTATGACCACGTTTGCCACAGTTGAAGCAGGTTCCGTTGAATTTCTTCTTAGGAGGATTGCTCTTTGGACCATATGCTTTCTTTCTTTTCTTTGATTTTGTGGGATCTTCTTCAACAATATTTACTCCAGATATTGTTGAATTACCACATGACCTCTTTTCTGCGGCCTTGTTGTCCTCTTCGATTCTCAGCCTTACCATGAGATCTTCAACAGTCATCTCCTTGCGTTTATGTTTCAAGTAGTTTTTGAAGTCCTTCCACAATTGAGGTAACTTCTCAATAATGGCAACCACTTGAAAAACATCATTCACAACCAATCCTACATTAAAGATTATGTGAGTATTAAGAATAAACTTAATATTTCCAACATAGGTATTAAATAAATTTATACCTTCAGTAAGGAGATCATGGATTATGACCTGCAATTCTTAAACTTGGGTGACAACGGTCTTACTGTCTATCATCTTATAGTCCAAAAACTTTGCCACAATAAACTTCTTCATTCCGGCATCCTCTGTTCTGTACTTCTTTTCTAAAGCATCTCAGAGTTCTTTTGAGGTTTTGACATTACTGTACACATTGTACAGATCATCCTGCAGGCCACTTGGAATATAATTTTTACACAAAAAATTAGAATGTGTCCATGCCTCTGTTACCAAGAATCGTTCTTCTGGCGGAGTTTCATCCGACATAACAGGAACGTTCTCATTAATGAACCTCTGCAGACTCAACATAGTCAGATAGAAGAACATCTTTTGCTGCCATCTCTTGAAGTCGACTCCAGAAAACTTTGCAGGTTTCTCAGCCGGTGCTAGGGCAGCAGTTGAACGATTGTGTGCAACCGATGTTGTTGCAGGACTTACTGTTCCAGCATTTACTTGACTTGAATTAGTTATTTTTCTGTCACAAATGACAAACAATTTTAGTATGTGAAATACTAACAGTAAAGAATAAATTCTTACATAGACTGTTTCTGATTTAACTATAAAGTTTTTATGTTCTTTTAATCGTTAATCAAATGAATTTTAAAAAATTAAAACAAAGTAGAAAACCATAAATGTTTTAATCTCCAGAAACCTCAAATACAGAAACTATTAAATTTCTTAAGATTGTTATTTTCTGTATTCAGGTTAGTCAAAAATACAGAAACAGAAAAAAAGATGAAATAGACAGAATGTTTTTAATCCGAGTCCACAGAAATTACTATGCTTCTTTAAGAAATTTAATCCCCTCACTGTACTCGAGGTTGCAGATTAATTCCTCCCAAGATAAAATGGATTAACCTGTTAAAGAAGTAGCGGTACCTCAAACTTCAATAACCTCAGCGAACGCAAGAACAACAACAAGAGCACACACAGACTTAGTCAATCGACAATTTTGTTTATGTAAGAAAATGTATGCAAAGAGGAAAAATTTTAAGTGTTGAAAAAGGGAAAAAAACATCTCTATTTATAGCCATTTACAACAAGGAATGCGTCTGTTCAGACCCGATTTTTCCAGAACGTTGTGTCTTTTGGGAAAAATAACGACTTTTCGGAAGGAACAGGTCCCTTCAGATCGTTATTACCGTTGCACATGAATTTCAAATAAATTCCGTTGCGCCAAATTAATTCTGTTATTTAACTAACATTCTGAATTAATATATATGAGAAAAGAAATGAATTAACAAGATTGATTAAATAAATTTTGTCACATCATTTGCCAAATCCAAATCCAAATACAAAGCCAAAGCCGAAGTCGAGGCCGAGCGAGCGACGACGACGGCACGAGGGGGCACCTTCTTCTTAACCCTTTAAGAACTAAAGGAAGTGTTTCCTAATATAAGGACAACAATTTTCCTTTCTTCTACCAATATGGTAAAAATGATTTTTCATTTGCACTTTGCAATGACTTTTCATTTTCCCTCCAAAATTGGTTCCCCCACTTTCATTGGTTCTTCCTCTTTCCATTTTCTCTTTTTATTTCTCATTCACACCTTGCTAAACCCAACAGTATTCATACAAACATATAAGTAACTTGTGCTCCAAACATTTCTTTAGTCCAAAGTAAATACAACTATCTATGGTGTTTCTTAAGAAAATAACACAAAATATGATATGAGTGATGACACTTAAATATTCAATAAAAAATAATAATGAAATCGTATAAATAAATATTGCAAATTTATAAGTCATAATGAAAATGATCATAATATAAAAGTACTAAATCATGCAAAAATAAGTCTAATAGATATTATTAATTACATGATTAAACATTAAAGAAAAACTAAAATTAGGTTATGTATTTTAAATGTTTAAACCAATGTAAAACTGAAGAACAAATATTCAATATTATTTTCATTCTTAGTGTTGAATTAATTTATTTTGTTTTCATTAGAACTGATTTGATTTTGAATTGAACTTTATTAGAGTTACTAATATCTATGGACCATAACATTTATTGCACTATTCAAAATTCTAAATCTCACAAAACTTTAAAAAATATATTAAAAGATAAAAATTATGAAAACGTATAAGTAAATTTTAGAAATTACATCAAAGTAAATATTTTTATGTATAAAATAAATTTTAAAAATTATATATATAATGTTGGATTGATTTGGTCTCGGATTGACTTTTTTTAGTTAAAACCAAATCAACCCAAGTATAGGCGGGTTGTTTTTTTTTTCAATACCAAACCAAGTCAAACCAAATATGATCCGGTTTACAGTTTGATTCGATTTTATACACACCTAGTTAAATGTAATGACCAATTTAAACTAGTAAGGTAATATATATACTTTTTTTAAATCAATTTAAGAGAAGTTTGATTTTTTAATGTCGTATAGCACTACATCGAATCAATATTAAAGAGTCAGCTCGATTCTTTACTGTAAAAAGCTTGGTTGAGCTCATATCTTGCTCGACTCAATGCTCAGGCCTAGTGCCACATCGATTTTTATCAATATCGATTTTTAAGTTTCTATTGATAATACTCAATCTCTGATGAAGTGAATTAGTTTAAATTATTTTTTTCTGTTTGGGAAGAAGATTTAGAAACAAATAGGTCCAAAGTTCGGTGACAACCAGATTTGTAGAAGGAATTTGCACACTAGAACTTTGATATAATCGGTGAAATACAAATTTAACTAGGTATAATTAGTTAATTGTTGGATCCAAATCTGTCTTCAAAGTGATCATAGAAAGGGTATGAAAATTTTTGATAATTGTAAAATGTATCTAGTTTCATTGTAAATTGTATGTATTATGAACGAGGTGGGAAGAATTAATTTTGGTGGAGTGGTTTAATTTTAGATTGGTTGATACAAAATAAGAATGGATGTAGTTAGTTGAAGATCATTTTTTTTTTCTATGACTTTTTTTTCCCCATAAAATTGTATCCATATCGAAAAAGCTATAATAACTATACTGTATTTTTGTTAGTGTTTTGATTGAAATACAACAAATAATTTTGATAAGGATACAAATATGTTGGTGGTCATATATACAATTGTAATGATAGGGATATGATTTTGATCAAAAGGATACATGTACGATAGCAAATACATACATTTTGTAACTTGAATACAAATATTGTTAATGAATGTAAAACTTAATGATGTGTTAAATGTAAAATTCAAGGTATATAATTGTGATGACTAATTAATTTAGAAGAAATACAAACTTGTATGATTTTAAAATTGAATTTCAAAATAATCAAATACATAGAATACAAACCTTGTTTGTATATCGTTTAGATGGATACAAAACTAAAAAGAACTGGAAACTTTTTTGCATAGGTTGCATGCAATGAATGTGTTACATGAATGTACATGTGTGATTGTGATTCAATGTGGTTAAGATCTGTGGGTTATGTGTTGTTGATTGGGATTAGATTCCCATAGGCATGCACATACTATTGTTGGAACGAGTAGCACACCGGTACACTAACATCTGAAAATGGTACCATGTTGGTATAATAAGAACGAGTATAACGCCGGTGCACTAACTATGAGAACGGGTACCATGCTGGTAGACTAACAGTTTGTATGTGTGTGAGTTCCATGAGAGAACCAAATTGGCTTGTTGTGTTGGGATGGGTCATGTTGTTGTGCACATCAATTCAAGGTAAGGACTAGTGTCCAAGCTATGTTGTACTTATGTTTGTGATCGTATATTATCTGCTTACTATGCTGTGGTTGCATGCGCATATTTCATATAATGGAGCTAGCTGGTGATCTTACCAGTACAGTGTGGTTGCATGCTCATATTTCATATAATGGAGCTAGCCGATGATTTTACCAGTACAGTGTGGTTGTGTATTGACACTACACTTGCTTTTTTTTTTTTGTTGAATACATGAAATATTCAGGCGAATGCTTCGAGATCTTATTTGTGAGACGCGTGACATCTGAATCCAAACATTTTAGACTTGTGATTTATATTTTCTGATTGGGATTGCATCCCCTTATTCGTTGGATGATTAATGTAGATGTCACTCTTGTCGAATCAGGATCGTGACAAATTATGATAAGGAAAAAAAATTATTCACCTACTGATTAACAACAAAACTTCAAAGCTATTCATTGTCCATAACAAAAAGCTTTACATAGTCAAATTTAGAATTTAAATTTATGTGTTCAACTTTTAATATAGCATTAGCTCATTATATTCTTAAAGTTATAAGTTTATATTTACTATTTATTAATAATTAATATATTTTCCTTTTGTGATTTTTAAAACTTTATGGGTAGGTGTTTGATAAAAATGTCCTTATCATCTTTATCCTTTAAAACATTTTCTCAATTCTCTTGCTTCTCTTTGCTAGATCACTAATTAAGTTTTTTATTGAGTGCACATTTTGGTGTGTTGATATGAAAAGTTAAGATTTTATCAAGAAATATCTTGAGACCTCAATTGCAATAGGTAAAAACTATATTTTTATGTGCCAATCCAAAGCAGGCCTAATTTTTTTTATAAAAACTTTGCCTAAACACATTTTTTTTTTTTGCTATCATGAGTCTTTATTATGAGTCCCTTTTGAATTATAAACATATATATCATGGCTAATTCAAAGGGGATTCCTAATAAATTTAACATGTGAAGATTATTTTTTAGGCTTGCTTTGGATAAACATATAGACTATAGAGAATGTAATTTTACATGTTGCATATGAGGTTTCAAGATGTCTTTATCACACCAAATTTTACTTTTTATCATGACACACCAAAATTTGCAAACAAAAAAATAACTTAATTTGTTCTCTAGTAAAGATGATATCAAAGAGTAAAGATGGTAAGACATTTTAAAATTTTAGCAAACACATATATACATAGAGTTTGAAAATTCACAGAAGAAAAATATAAAAATTATAATTAATAGTAAATATGAACCTATAACTTTAAAAATATAATGATTTAACGCGAAAATTATCGAAGATCGAACGCATAATATTTAAATTGTGAATTTGTCTCCATAAAGCTTTTATTATAAGGAATGAGAAACTTAGAAGTCTTTTTTATTCATCTATTTGGCTTAATATTTTTCCTTACCATAATTTTAAGATTTATTTGATTTATTGATGATTTACTTTTACATAATAAAATTCTAGGTTAGTTTTTATTTCAAATTTAATGATAATTAAGTGCTAAATCATTTTCTAAAATGCAGTCAGCTTAACTAGATATATCACAGAAACGAGGAATTTTGAAAAATAAAAATAAAAATTCAACATGACATGTTAAGGATTTGATGTTACAACTTCTAATTTTAATTATTATGTGATTTTAAATTTACATAACATTTAATTTAAAATATAAAATATACTATATTGAGAGGATAAAGGTAGAAATAGTATATTTTATATATGAACATATCATAAAAATTTCATTATCCCTTATCCGTCCAATCCGTTTAAGTTTGAGCAGGTTATTGACTCGTTCATTCATTAGCTCAACTCATTTCAACCCATTAAAAATAGGTTATTATGTAACTCAAATTGGCTCATGAAAAATCTTGTCAAAATATTTTTAATTTGATATGTTGTATAGTCATAATAAAGAAAAATATAATTTTATTAGGTACTAAAATTATTTAAAGGAATAAATAAAATAATTAAGCTTGGTAAAAATTGGATTGAGTTGGGTCTTTTCCCATAATGTAACCCATTACTTAATCCATTTTGATCCAACCCGTTTGACCCAAGCAAATTTGGGTTGAGTTGAGTTAGGTCTTGATTCAGTTGTTATCTCAACCCATTATGACCCGTCCAAATTTGACTCAACCCGCCCAATTGTCACCCATACCTTCCTTCCCCTAATTGCAATCCCTATTTTTAGTTTGATGATATTGAATTTTTAATTAATTCCTTTTGATTATTTTTTTTTCAAGCTAAGCTTGGGTTGTTAAAAGTATATCATTTTGATTTTTTTTATATATATTTTACGTCTTTTTCTTTTCGATGAAAACCTTTAGACAAGTGATTTAAAATTAAATTATGATGAATTTAATGAAATTCACTTTATTTTCCTTTCTAATTGTAGTTTTAGTAATTCTTGCTTTATAGGGACATTGTTGGTAAGGGTGACAATTGGGTGGATTGGGTTAAATTTGGGCGGGACATAATGAGTCAAAATCCAATCCAACCCAAATTTTCTTCGGTCAAAAGGGATCAAGTAATGGGTCATAACCCAATCTGTCAAATTTTTACTATTTTTAGTTATTTTATTTTTTCTTTTTAAAGATTTTAGTACCTAATAAAATTATTATCATTTTTATTAGGACTAAATATAACATATCAAATTTAAAAAAATTAAAATATTTTGTCAAGATTTCTCATTAGTCAATTTTTATTACTTATCAACCCATTTTTACTGTACTGAAATGAGTTGAGCTAATTAATAAGTGAGTCAATAACCCGCCCAAACCTAAACGGATTCTGTTTGATTTTTCCACCTCTAATTGTTTTAGTGGTGAGAGTGAGAGTGTGTTAGGAGATGTAAAGAAATAAAAATTAATTTTAATAGAGAGATGTAAAGAAAGTGTGATAACTATTCCAAATAAAGAAGAGTCAGATATACAAAACACTTACCTTTATTGGCAATATTCCTTAGAGTTGTTCAATCAAATCTTTAGTTTAGGCCTTGAATTGATAAATCCTGAAAATTAGATTAAAAAACTCATATCGACATACTTAAATTGAAAATAGAGATGAATCAAATGATAACTTACTTGTGCCAAATCTTGGAGTTGTTGGTGGAAAGGCTTTAGATTGAAGCCTTGAGATCGAAAATAAAATAAAATCATAACTTAGATTTCTCATCGTCATTCTCAAGTGTTTGACACATCCACAACAGAAGGACATCAAAAACAAAGGAATGAATTGGATGAAAGATGAAAAGAATAGGTGGACATAACAATGCATAGTGAAATTGATGAAACAGGAGCGACTGCTAGGGTTTTCGATGAACTTGAATTTTATAGGATATAAGAATGTATCAATTTTACTAAAACACCCTTATTAACTCTAAAATTTACTCAAAAGCTTAGATATTAACGAAAAGTTCTTTGAATGTGTTGTAGATGACGTGTATTAACATCATATTCATGTTTATCTTTGACACGTGCAAACCATAATCTTCGATAAAGTAAACATGGTGTGTTTTATGAGGATCTATGTTAGAAAAGATGCAACAAATATAGTATGAATACAAAACCACAAATACTCAATAGGCTGACAGAGCAAAGGTAACAACTATATCATATAAGGATTATTAAATAAGCCTACACTCAGAAAAGTTCTAGTAGTTCAAACAAAGCAATTAGAGGCAAAATAACATATAAGAGCACGATTTGTAATGCAATACAAGGCAACAACTAATGATTCTATCGATATACACCTCTCAAAAGTGGTTTGTTGTGAGGTGGGATCCATGGAGGATTAGCAAAATCCATATATCATGCTTGGATTTGGACTGAGACTTTTATATATCCTACCCAAACTCGAATCAGGGCTTACTATATATATGTGATCAAACTTGAACCAGGTCTTAATAATATTTTTCTCATATTCAAAATTCTCTTTCAAAAAGACACATCTATCGTAATGACCTGACTTGGTCGTTATAAGTAGGCCAATAGTGAAAGAATTTAGGCCAGAAAACTTTTCGGATAGTGACTTAAGTATTTTTAGCTAGGCACGCCTCAAACAGAATCTGGGCTAGGTGAGGTCTAATGCCATCCAAGAATCGGTGTGGTGTAATGTTGAGGTTTGATTGATATTTTCTTGTAGCTAAGACATTAAGGAGTCCATATGGCTTTTCAAAATTTAATTTGGGTAAGTAGATGTAATGACCCTCCAGGCCACTTTTGCCTTAATGCCTCCTTTGCGTCATTCACAGCATTTCTATAGCGACCCCAAATTATTTATGACTTGTTGGCACTGACTATTCGGTCGCCTGGTCGTTCATTTGGGTTTTATGCTCGTTTCCCCGTTTTGGAGCTTTAGAAACTCAAATAGTTGACTTTAATCAAAACGTCAGGTAAACGACCTCAAAATGGAATTCTGACGGTTCCATCAGCTTTGGAATGGCCAAATTAGGCTAGTAGCATGGTTGACATGAGTATCGAGGCCTTCGGTGCGAGTTTGGACCATTAGGAGTTTTAGCCTTTGAAATTTGGCCTAAGGTTGACTTTGGTCAACATTCTTGGAAAACACGCTCGGATGAAAATTCCTCCAGCGCAGTTAGTTTTGGAATGTTGAGTTTGGTCAAGAACGACCTTTTGTTCGACTCCCGAGGCCTCCAGACTTATTTCGAGCCCCTCGGTGGATTTTGGTTAAAAATGGTCTTTGGGAGTGAGATCCACTTTTTATTGAGATGACCTCTGATGGAAATTTCGATTGCGTCGTTGAGTCCAAAATGTCGAATTTGGTATGGTTGCATATCTCGTTTGTGTGCACGGGGTTCCGAAAATGTTCGGAGGGCCCCATCAGAGTTTTTAAGTTTCCGAAAAATGCTGAAACTCTGGTGTATTAATGCAGAAAAATCAGCACTTGTTCTAAAACCTTAAAAGGTCTTAACTCTCTCATTTCAAGTTCGATTTAACTCGAAAACTGATTTGGGGTCTCCGTTTGAGGTAAATTTCGTGAAATACCTGCAGCCACGACCTATTTTCGTGAGCTTGATTTTGGGAAATTTTGAGACTTGATATCTCAGCCATTTTAGGTCCGATTTTGGTGATTCTTGGGGCTATCTTGAGTGGTTTTTCGAGGAGAACGCTTTGGCGTGGTTGGAATTCGTATTTGAAGTTTTGTTGGAGGTAATAATTATGTTTTAGCTGCTGCCATAACTCATTTTCGAGCTCAATTTTTAGGAAATTTTGGAAGATGATTTCTTGGTCATTTTAGGTCCGAATTTGGTGATTCAAGAGCCTAGATTGTGAGGTATCCGTGAGGATTATCGTGGTGTGGTTGGTTTCAGCAGTTGGGCCCTTGTTTCTGGTAATTTATTGTAAATAGCAGTTGTCATTGTTCATTTTTAGCGTAATTTTGGGTTTTTAATTGCATGTTCGTGTTGAGACTGTTCCGAGCCCTGAATTGTGTTCCAGCCCTGAATTGTGTTCCAATTTGGAACACAAGTTCGGGAAGCTGTTTAGAACCTATTTTTGGGGTAATTCTGGAATTTCCGACGCGGGTCCCACTTTCCCTGTTTTGACCTCGAAATTGGACCTTCTCTATTTCTTGCAGTTTTAGTGTCAAAACGACCGTAATAACGTTGTGATTCTATTTTTGATAACGTGGCAGCGTTCCGGGACTGTTCGAAAAGGGAAAACTCTGGAGAAGTGATTTTGGAGCGCGCGTGATCGGCCTATAGGTAGGCTACGGCTTCCCTCTCCTAGATTGAGCTTGAGAATGTGGATGCATGTTGATTAGTTGGGATTTGGGTTGGGTAGTTATTGAATCATGCATAGGTGTTTAGATATCATGTTTTTGGCCTATTTCGGGAATTATCTGGTAACTGTGAGCATGCTATGTGTTATTAATTGACCCTCTTTTCTATGTGGAGTACTTGTATGCTTGATTACTGTTTATTTGAAGCATGTTGGGCCTTAGTTTAGGTTTGACTAGGGCATGCCTTAGAAATGTATGATTCAGAACCGATAGACCTTAGTTTTTCCCCGACGTCGCTCGGTCGACTTAGATCCTTGTAGATTGGTGTAACAGACTTGAGTTTGATAGTTTGGGCCTTCGCAAGGAAATACGCTTGCTCCGACGATAGTTATCTTTATTTCTCTGATAGTACGGCTTCACGAGTTACATCGGCGACAATGGGTCCCGCTCCGCGATTTGAAGTTGGTTTTCGATTCGGTTCTAAGGACTTACATTGATTTGCTAAGTGTTGACGGCGTTCCACGGACATTTCTGATAATGGATCGATTGGGACTCTTTCAGCAGCTACATTGGCATCGTTGTCGGGCATCCGGATACAAACTCCGGCTTCGGCCTCATTGATATTTTCGAAGAGCATCCGGTTCAAGGTCCGGCCTCGATCACCGGATACTTATATAGAGCACTGGTTAGAGGTTCGACTTTAGTTACTTGATATTGTGATTGGTTACTTGGATACTTGTATAGAGCATTCGATTAGAGGTCCGGCCTCAGTTACTTGATATTGTGAATAGTTACTTGGATACTTATATAGAGCATCCGGTTAAAGGTCCGATTTCTATGGTCCACTTTTAGGACTTGTACTCGTTTTGTTAGTAGTTTTGTACTAGTGACTTCCAGGTTCTGGGAGGCATCTTTATTGGTATATATATGTTTTGGTTTGCTTTCGCCTTACCTACTGGTGGGATATAGTAGGTGCCATCACGGCTCGAGGAATCGGGTCGTGACAAGTTCGTATCAGAGCCCCAGGTTCACCGGTCTCACTTGTACAGACCTAACGTCTAGTAGAGTCCTGCGGTTCGGTGTGGAGACGTCCGTGACTTATCTTCGGGAGGCTACATGATGTCGTTTGGAAGATTCCCTGTTTTATATCATTTTCGTGCATCGTATGTCTAAATTGGTTTCATGGAATCTCATTTGTTTCACTCTTATTCTTATGTGTTTGTTTATTGTGCTCATTGATTGAGTATGAGCCCTTAGCAGTGCCGGTACGCGTTTCAACCCCGGTAGGTGATTCTTTAGTAGTGGATCAAATCTTTAGATGTTGTTTGGTGACTATTTAGGGGTGAGACACTTGGGCTGATCTTATTTTACTTGATATGTTGGATTTCGACATAATGTTGGGCATGGACTGGTTATACCCTCACCGAGTAGTTTTGGAGTTATGCCAAGATTGTTACCTTAGCCATACTTGGTATTCCACCGGTGGCGTGGAAAGGCTCTTGTAGTTGCATGTCGATTTGGGTGATTTCTTGCATTCAGGCTCGGAGGTTAGTGGCTAGCAGATGTTTGGCTTACTTGGCTTATGTTAGAGATGTTAGTAGGGAGGGCCCTACGGTTGATTCAGTGCCTGTAGTCCGAGAGTTTGCTGATGTGTTCCTGCTGACTTGCCTGGCCTACCCCCGGAGAGAGATATCGACTTTGCTATAGACTTGGAGCCGGGCACTAAGCCCATTTCTATCCCACCCTATCAAAAGGCCCCCGTAGAGCTTAAGGAGCTCGGTATTCAGCTTCATTTTCTCCTGGATCAGGGATTCATTCGGCCTAGTGTATCGCCTTTGGGTGCCCCAGTCCTGTTTGTGAAGAAGAAGGACAGTACTATGTGGATGTGTATTGATTACAGACAGCTAAACAAGGTGACGGTGAAGAACCGTTACCCCATGTCTCGCATTGACGACTTGTTTGATCAACTGTGTTTTCTAAGATCGACTTAAGGTCCGGGTACCATCAACTGAGGATTTGAGTAGCGGATATCCCTAAGACCGCATTTAGGGCTTGTTATGGCCATTATGAGTTCCCAGTGATGTCCTTTGGGCTGACTAATGCCTCTGCTGCCTTCATGGATTTGATGACTCGTGTATTCAGGCCCTATCTGAACTCTTTCATTATAGTTTTCATCGATGATATTCTTGTATACTCGCGGAGCAGAGAGGAGCAAGCGCAACATCTTAGGATTGTGCTCCAGACTTTGAGAGACCATCGGCTTTATGCCAAGTCTTCAAAGTGTGAGTTTTGGTTGGACTCTGTGACATTTCTGGGGCATGTAGTGTCCAAGGATGGTATTATGATAGATTCGACGAAGATTGAGGCCATTCGTGGTTGGGCTAAACCCATTTCTGCGGCTGAGGTTAGGAGCTTCGTTGGACTGGCTAGATACTACAGGCGTTTTGTTGTGGGTTTCTCCACTATTGCCAGCAGGTAATGGCCGAGCATTTGAGGCCTGGTGGTGAGTTCCAGAGATTACCCATTCTGGAGTGGAAGTGGAAGCGTATCACTATGAACTTCATTGTGGGGTTACCTCGGACTTCTAGAGGTGTTGACAACATTTGGGTCATCGTGGATCGATTGACCAAGTCAGCACACTTCCTTCCTGCCGTGTCCACCTTTGCACATCGTTTCACCCACAGACGGATGGCCAGTCGGAGCGTACTATTCAGGTCCTTGAGGATATGTTGCGGGCCTGTGTTATGAATTTTGGAGGTTAGTGGGACCAGATCCTGCCTTTGGGGGAGTTTGTGTACAACAACAACTACCACTTTAGTATTTAGATGGCCCTGTTCGAGGCCTTATATGGTAGGCATTGTCGCTCTCCAATTGGTTGGTTTGAGTCTACGGAGCCTAGGCCGCGTGGTACAAATTTGCTTCAAGAGGCCTTGGATCAAGTAAGGGTGATTCGGGATAGGCTTAGGATGGCACACAGTAGACATTAGAGTTACGCGGATCACAAGCATCGGCCGTTGAGGTTTGCAGTTGGTGACCGGGTATTTCTCCGACTATCACCTATGAAGGGCGTGATGAGATTTGGGAGGCGGGGCAGGCTTAGCCCCAGGTATATAGGCCCTTTTGAGATTTTAAGGGCAGTTGGCGAGGTTGCCTATGAGTTAGCTTTACCTTCAGCACTATTGGCTATCCACCCAATTTTCCATGTTTCGATGATGCGCCGGTATGTTCCATATGAGTCTCATGTGCACCAGTATGATTCAGTTGAGTTGGATGATCGTCTGACCTTTACAGAGGAGCCGGTTGCCATTCTAGCCAGAGATGTCAGACAGTTGCGGTTGAGAGCCATTCATGTTATTAAGGTCCGTTGAAGGCAACGTCCAGTCGAGGAGGCTACCTGGGAGATTGAGCAGGAGATGCGGGAGTAGTTCCCCGACTTATTTGAGCCTTCAGGTACTTTTTGACTCTTACTTTCACGGACGAAAGTCTTTTTTTAGTAGTGGATGTTGTAATGACCCTCCAGGTCATTTTTGCCTTAATGCTTCCTTTTCATCGTTTACAGCATTCCTATAGTGACCCAAAGTTATTTATGACTTGCTGGCACTGATTGTTCAGTCGCCTAGTCATTCGTTTGGGTTTTATGCCTGTTTTTTCGTTTTAGAGCTTTTGAAACTCAAATAGTTGACTTTAATCAAAACATCAAGTAAACGACCTCAGAATAGAATTCTGACGGTTCCATCAGCTCCGAAATGGATAAATTAGGCTAGTAGCATGGTTGGCACGAGTATCGAGGCCTTCAGTGCGAGTTTGGACCATTAGGCGTTTTAGCCTTTGAAAGTTGGCCTAAGGTTGACTTTGGTCAACATTCTTGGAAAACACACTCGGATGAAAATTCCACCAGCGTGGTTAGTTTTGGAATGTCGAGTTTGGTCTAGAACAACCTTTCGTTCGACTCCCGAGGCCTCCGGACTTATTTCGAGCCCCTCGGTGGATTTTGGTTAAAAATGGTCTTTGGGAGTGGGACCCACTTTTTATTGAGATGACCTCTGATGGAAATTTCGACTACGTTGTTGAGTCTGAAATGTCGAATTTGGTATGGTTGCATATCTCGTTTGCGTGCATGGGGTTCCAAACTTGTTCGGAGGGCCACGTCGGAGTTTTTAAGTTTTCGAAAAATGCTGAAAAACTGGTGTATTAATGCAGAAAAATCAGCACTTGTTCTAAAACCTTAAAAGGTCTTAACTCTCTCATTTCAAGTCCGATTTTAGTGATTCGAAGGTCCAACTTGTGGGGTTTTTCGCAAGGAACGTATTGGTGAACTCGGAAGCTGATTTGGGGTCTCCGTTTGAGGTAAATTTCGTGAAATACCTGCTGCCACTACCCATTTTCGTGAGCTTGATTTTGGGAATTTTTGAGACTTGATATCTCAGCCATTTTAGGTCCGATTTCGGTGATTCTTGGGACTATCTTGAGTGGTTTTTCAAGGAGAACGCGCTGGTGTAGTTGGAATTCGTATTTGAAATTTCGTTGGAGGTAATAATTATGTTTTAGTTGCTGCCATAGCTTATTTTCGAGCTCAATTTTTGGGAAATTTTGGAAGATGATTTCTTGGTCATTTTAGGTTCGAATTTGGTGATTCAAGAGCCTAGATTGTGGGTTTTTTCGTGAGGATCGTCGTGGTGTGGTTGGTTTCAGAAGTTGGGCCCTCGTTTCTAGTAATTTGTTGTAAATAGCAGCTGTCATTGTTCATTTTTAGCGTAATTTTAGGTTTTTCATTGCATGTTCGTGTTGAGACAGTTTCGAGCCCGAATTGGAACACAAGTTCGGGAAGCTGTTTAGAACCTATTTTTGGGGTTAATTCTGGAATTTCCGGCGCAGGTCCCACTTTCCCCGTTTTGACCCCAAAATTGGACCGTCTTCGTTTCTTGCAATTTTAGTGTCAAAACGACCGTAATATCGTTGTGATTCTATTTTTGATAATGTGGAAGCGTTTCGGGGTCGTTCGAAAAGGGAAATCTCTGGAGAAGTGATTTTGGAGTGCGCGTGATCGGCCTACAGGTAGGCTACGGCTTCCCTCTCCTCGATTGAGCTTGAGAATGTGGATGCATATTGATTAGTTAGGATTTGGGTTGGGTAGTTATTGAATCATGCATAGGTGTTTAGAAATCATGTTTTCGGCCTATTTCGGGAATTATCGAGTAACTGTGAGCATGATATGTGTTATTAATTGACCCTCTTTTCTATGTGGAGTACTTGTATGCTTGATTACTGTTTATTTGAAGCATGTGGGGCCTTAGTTTAGGTTTGACTAGGGCTTGCCTTAGAAATGCATGATTCGGAACCGATAGACCTTAGTTTTTCCCCAACGTCGCTCGGCCAACTTAGATATTTGTAGACTGGTGTAGCAGGCTTGAGTCTGATAGTTTGGGCCTTAATTAGGCGATATGCTTGCTCCGACGATAGTTATCCTTATTTCTCTAATACTACGGCTTCACGAGTTACATTGGCGACACTGGGTCCCGCTCCGCGATTTGAAGTTGGTTTTCGATTCGGTTCTATGGACTTACATTGATTGGCTAAGTGTGGACGGCGTTCCATGGACACTTATGATTATGGATTGATTGGAACTCTTTCAGCAGCTATATTGGCACCATTGTCGGGCATCCGGATACAAGCTCCGGCTTCGGCCTCATTGATATTTTCGAAGAGCATCCGGTTCAAGGTCCAGCCTCGATCACCGAATACTTATATAGAGCATTTGGTTAGAGGTTCGGCTTCAGTTACTTGATATTGTGATTGGTTACTTGGATACTTATATAGAGCATCCAGTTAGAGGTCCGGTCTCAGTTACTTGATATTGTGAATGGTTACTTGGATACTTATATAGAGCATTCGGTTAAAGGTCCGGCCTCAGTTACTTGATACTTGTGATTGGTTACTTGGATACTTATATAGAGCATCCGGTTAGAGGTCCGTCCTCAGTTACTTAATACTTGTGATTTGTTACTTGGGTACTTCTGGTGAGCATCCGGTTCGAGGTCCAGCCTCCGTACTATCAGATTCTACTAATTGGGGTTGAGGTTCTGGTTCGATGTTCCCGGTCTTAGCTTCTTAGTTTAGGTTTTTATTGAAACTTGCGCACAAGTGTACTTTCTAAGCTTATGGGGTCCAGTTAGGTGTAGTTAGCTTATAGATTACTTTAGTTAGTTCTTTCTACACTCGTGTGCATTCCATTGTTTACTTAGACTTCCGTTCTTGACTTTTGTTTGTGCTATTCCTTCTTTTCATATTGCCTTTACTTTTCAAGTTCAGTCGGTCTATGATGCCTACTGGGTACCTGTTGATTTGGTACTCATACTACGTTCTACATCTATTTTCGTGATGCAGGCCCGAGCACCAGTGGCCAATGTTGATATCGAGCTTGGAGCAGTTTGATCCAGAGACGGGGGTGAGCACGCGGCGTTTTGTACTACTTCAGTCTTCATCTGTATACATAGACTTGTCTTTTGCCTTTCGAGATATTCCAGTTTCTGTGGTCCACTTTTAGGACTTGTACTCGTTTTGTTAGTAGCTTTGTACTAGTGACTTCCAGGTTCTGGGAGGGATCTTTATTGGTGTATATATGTTTTGGTTTGCTTTCGCCTGTTTATATTGTTATCTTAAATTTTACATACTCTTGTTTAGTTTCTGCCTTTCTACCCACTACTAGTCGTTCTGGGTTTCGGGTTGGCTTACCTACTGGTGGGATATAGTAGGTGCCATCACGGCTCGAGGAATCGGGTCATGACAGTAGAACTCATGAAATTGATCTTGGCATGGAAGGGATATGCCGGGACATCAAGAGAATGTGTTGTATTGTGAAAAACTGACCCTTCTTAAATTTTTGAGTGTCGAAAGTTTCGTCTATGTTAGAGCGGGGTAAGTTCTGCTATAGCGGAGCAAATGCGATTTTATACAAAAATAACCCCAAAATCCCTATGTTCTTTAGTTTTTGTTCTTGGACTTGGGAGGGGCGATTATGGGCAGTTTGTACTCGTTTTTCTATAGTATTCGTTGGTAAATGTAAGATTTTGACTCCCTAACCTTTTCCATTGATTCTTAAGCCTTAGAATCTAGGTTTTTGCCTTTGGAGGAAGGTTTTGACATGATTCCATAGTGAAAAAAAGCCCTAAGTTATGGAAGATGATCATATATGCCTGGAGTTAGGATTTATTGATAATCCAGATAACTAATAGGTCATTAGTGATTGATTGTTATTTTTGTTGTTGTTTTTTTTTACCAAGAACAAGCCAAGATACTTCAAAAAGGGGAAAGGGGAAAACTCAGGTTCTTTAGAGTTTCCGAGAGGCTTGGTTCGATGTAGGTGATAGTTGTATGTTTCTGATTTATATATGTATGTATGCATGTCCACTGTTTTGCAGTATCATTTGTGCAATACATGATAGGGAATACATAGGAAGACATATGAAATGACATCATGTTTATAATCTCATGCAATGGACTTATTGTGACTCGTTGTTTTCAAGAGGTGATATTCATTGTATTTGTGATTGTGCATGATTGTTGGTTGGTTCGGGTACCATGTTGGTAAACTAACTATGGATTACTTTGGTTCCACGGCGTACACTAACTATGGATGGCTCGGTACCACACCGGTAAACCAACCATATGCGTTTGGTTTTCGTGATCAGGTATGTGATTGTGGTTTTATGAGAGGACCGAGCATTTGCATTTGTGATCGTGTGGGACATGCATCCAGGTATTTTTTTTTCATGATATGTGACTAGGAGTCTATGTGATTTGATAACTATTGTTATGTTATGATCCTCTTAGTACACTGTGGTTTTTTTTACTAATATTGCACATGTTCTTTCCTTGTTAAGTACAAGACATCTTCTAGCGGTTGATCTGATACCTCAAATAAGGGGCGTCTGACTTCAAATCCAAAGGTGATCTACTCTTTCAGGTTGTCATGGGTTCTTCTACATCTTCTTGTCCATCTTTTCGGACACATACACTCTAGGCTTTTAGTTTTGGGGTTGCATCCTCAGTCTTGACTATTTAGAGTTTTGGTATGATGACTTTCAATTTCTAGGGGTTTCCTTTCCGCATAAATTGTTTGACTATCGATTGAGTTTATGGGGACCCAATTCGTTAGTTGGTTTTAAATTGTTTTCTTAATAATTATTTCATGAATCGGTTTTAATATTGGTCTATTCGGTTAGTTTAGGGTTGGTAGTTGGTTTGGTGTGGGTACCACTCACGACGGTCTGGTTCATGTCATTTATAGTGCCGAATCAGTGATCCATGACAATGAGTTCAATGAATGTATACAGGGGCAGATTTACGTTGAACGAAGGAGGTTCTCGAAAAATTACACTATATATATAAGATTAAATTTTTAATATACGAGTATATATATACTATTGAACCCCCTGAACATACACCAAAGTCGTAGCTCAGTGGCGTTGGGGGTTCAGGAATTTGCTCTACTGCACGCAAGGTCGCGTGTTCAAATCCGGGTAGAGTCATTTTTTTTATCAACTTATATTTTAGGTGTTTTAATTATTTTAAAGAAATAATAATGCAATCAGAAAACGATGTTTAGTTCCAAAAAATTAAAACGCTGATTGGGAATTTAGGATTTATTAGCTTTATCTCTAATTATAAAGTCAAATATTAAAAAACCTTTTTCTTCTTGATTCGACCGTTTAATCCGACCCGTTTATATCCGATTCGACCCGTTTATTTGTGGATATTATTTACGTGATTAATTTTTTTTTGAACCCCCTTGATGAAAATCCTTCCTCTGCCACTGAATGTAACAAGCGTGTAAGATAATGTCCTTTTCAACATAAAATATAGGATACAAGCCTTATCAATTGATGACTTTGCCATTAAACTCATGTTTGTAGGCCACATTTCCTCATACGACTTAACCACAAGCATAAGGAATTATCACTAATGTACTCTACCAATGCAGACGGAACCTTGCCAAAGTGAAAGACCTGAAGAGTCAAGAATTATAAAATACTATTATAGGGTCCTCTCAACCAAATATTGATCATGGTCAACTCAAAACCTATGAAAAGCTTGAATTCCAACCAAAGGTCTAAAATGCCTCAAAATTTTGGAAAATCATGTCAAACCTCCAACTAGTCCATTAATAATTGGTCACAACAATTAGACGAATGGTGGAAGTAAAATAAGATCTCTTTCCATGATGATGATGTTGTACGTAACAAATTAAAGAACTTCACATAATGTGATTAGACCGTGTCCATAGTTTTGATCAATTGAATTTCAAAATGTAATATTTGTCCTTTCACCACTTTGAGAGACTAAGGTATAAATATGGGAGATTAAAGAAAGTCGTGTAAAATGTTAGAGCTTTTGATGAAGCACGTAGTAGTCACTAGAAAAATCTGTCTTGCGTTGCAAGTGGAGCTAGCTGAATTTCTGTATTATTTCAAGTAATGGATATGTCGTCCACCTACAACCTATTGATGGTGTGCTCATGAAGAGATCAAGCAACTTGGAAGTCGAAAGAAACTCATTGTGGTAGTCAACTTAGGATGATATGAGTCTAAGAATCAAAGAGGAGGTAACTGAGGCAAATGTTGTGAGGTTAAATATTACTCCATATGGTTGAAAAACATCATGCCAGTGACAAAGAAGGATTGGGAGATCAAGCTATGTGTGAATGAATTATCGGTACCTCCAAAGGGTGATTTTTCTTTCCCAGACATTCATATATTCATTGATAATTATGCAAACAACGAGTTGCAGTCTTGGTTTCAGAAATGGATCAGCATTACCCAATTTTAGTGAAGATCAGAAATAACATGGCAGAGAGCTTGAATTCTTGGACTTGGGATGTCCAAGGACATGAACATCAAAGTATACAAGTTTGTTATATCTCAAAAGTACTTTAGAATCCTGGTACAATTGACTTTGCAAGTGATACCAACTTGTTCTTCATATGTTGGCCACATGTATGAAAATTATATGTGAAAAACCTTTGAAAAAGGCATGAAACTTCTTAAAATCTGAAATCATATAGGAAACATTTCAGTGAATACGATTGCCAGAGGTAGAGAAGTTGTTTCCAGAGGATCCTCGGCTCCCTCTTAGTCGTTTCAGTGAATGCTAATTCAGCTCAGATAAAAAAAAATGACTCTTCACAAACAAGAAATCAACTATATTGGCCTTTTGAGACTAAATCAACTACATTGACTTGGCAAGCTTACAAGTCTTGTCTTTCAGAATGTTACCTCATCCAATACTTGTAATTTTACACAAGTCAAAGATTATGGCAACCTACTGATACTTTGTCTCATAATCAGAAAGATAACATTGTATACACAGTTTCACCTTCTCCCACAACATTAGACATGGATTGCTTCTTTGTAAGCTGCAGTACAGATGTATATTACAATATAAAGGTATTGATTCTTGTGTAAATACTAAGAATAATTGGCACATGTACAAGTGATGTAGAAGAAAATACCAACCGACATCACTCAAGTCACGAGCCTATTTTTCATTTCACCTCTAGAACCAACAAACTCTTGGCTAGATCTTTTGTGTACGCCTTCACTTCGAGTTACCAATCTGTGATTGTGGTATATAACAATGGTGTTTGTAGGAGTTAAGTAGCTGTCAATTACCTTACTAACACATGCAAAATCACGCTGTCTGGATGCCAACAAGTGATGCCCATCTGGTTCAGGAATATAGCTTTGTTTCCCTTGAGAACACAGATGAAGGCATGGAAGTCCTTACTCGAAATTCATTTTTGTACTGTTGACTGTGTTAAGCTTGCACTTTCATCCAGAGCCTGCTTGCAGTGGAAGTAAAGATCCTTGTTTGCCCTTTATAAAAAAATTAAGTTCCGCTGGTGCAACGACCATGCTCAACCATTCTTGTAGTTGTTCACCTTCTACTTTCTCATTCTCTGAGAGGAAGAAATATCAATCCATAAAAAAGTACCAAAATATAATACTCCAGTTTCATTTTATATGTCGGTCTGAGCATATAGTATAAGAAAGAAAGAAAGGAAGCTCTTTATTACAAATCAAAAGTACCATAAAAACTTGTGGTCTAAAACATGTCATTTTTGTAGCGATAAGAGCATCACATTGACAGTACAATAGGAAGTATAGAATTAAAGAGTTCCCAAATATAAAGGGTGCCATACTTTTTTTTTTTTTTTTTTGAATGACAAGGGTAACCCACAGCCGCTATCCTTTGAGTGCGCACAGGGTAAAACCCCCGCTCCTATGCAATAGCTTGCAAACCACATAGGAGAGGTAACCCACACTAGGCAAGCCCAGTGCGACGAGCTCGACCCAGAAGGCAAACCCCTTGCTTTCGCTGGCAATGGGTTTCAAACTTGAGACCTCCAACATGGAAGTCCCAGGCCCAAACCACTGGGCCACCCCAAAGGATAAGGGTGCCATACTTTTAACACACACTAAACCGAAACAATGTCATAAAATGGAATAGAAAGAGTATCCACCTTCCACAAAGAAAAAAGTAAAGAGATTGAAAGGAAAAGACACATCACATATCATAAAGAGATCTTTGTTATTTATTAACATATTAAAATAAAATGAGATTCTTTTATTTATCGTTAATGCAAAATCATTGCCTTGTGAAGTTAATCAAAAGAAAGCAATACTAAAGAATACCGAAAAATTGACTAGTAAAGTGACATTGAATATATTACCTTCCAATTGAGCTCCCAACCCCTCAAGAACCTTGGGATTAGCACGTACAACACAGAGTGCAATATCAAGTGCAGACTGCAGTAAAGCCTTGACCTCTCTTTGAACAAGATCAACAAGATGCCCCTGTGGAATAATTTTACTTTCAGTTCTGCTAAGGATGTGGTATTCTTAAGTTAGAAACACAAGTTGGGATCAAATATTAGAGCAGAAAAAAGCAGAGAATTCAGAAAACAAGAAAGGGGCAAAAGCAGAAAGACCTGATCCCTTCCCCAGGACATGGATCCACCATCATCCATCCCACCTCCAGAAAGTGTTGCCACTGAGATAGGGCCAATGGTCTGACTAAGACCATATTCAGCCACTGCCTTGTAGGCCATGTCTGTAGCTCTGCGTATATCATCAAAAGCACCAGTAGATACACGTCCAGAGTACAATACTTCTTCCGCAGCACGTCCACCAAGAAGAGTGACCAACCTCCCACGCAATTCATCAACAAAGAGCAGATATCTGTCCTCATTGGTTGGAGGAATATAAGTAAATCCTAAAGCCCCTCCAGATCTTGGCAATATGCTCAGCTTCTGGTTGACGAAAAAAGAAAACCGTTATAGATACCATCACTGCACTAATCCCAATTATGTACAAGAAAAGCAACAATCGCAGTTTGAGAAGAGCACAGTTGAGAAGCAGCAAAGTACTGATTTTAGTAAAAGATTTTAAGCATCATACACCAATATAGCAATGACTGACCTCACTTGCAAACTTTCACACGAAAAGGAACAAGCATATTGAGAGAACTTGCAGGAAGACCACTTCCAGAACCATGTTGGTATGGTTCATTTGAAACAGATAGTTCGGGGTACGTAAAAAATGAACTAACTGGTGCCGTCAAAATTAAGAAAGTATTAGTCCAAACACAGGTATTTTTCCCTTTTGGACATTTTTATCAATCAACTAGACACCAATAAGCCACTGCTTCTCCATTTTCTATTTTTTATTTTATTCTGCTCTAATAACAGTAATACTACGTTGAGAAGGATAGGTCACAGCGATGACTGCATTGATCAATGATCCAAATTTTTTAAAGCTCCATAATCCATCACCCCAAGAACAAGCTGTGAACCCCCAATTTAAACACTATTAGAGGTCCCATGCCAAATGCAGGGGAGTGGTCTTGTTGCTGCATTATGTCCCTGGAAAAGGTTAAACCAGTCTTTTCAAGACTTGCAGACATATTTGATTTTCCTGTTCTGAAAAATGTCAAACTTCAGAAATTCTATTTCTAGAGTAATTCTATTAAAGAGTTTTTTCTTTTCTTTTTAGATCAGCCTCTTTTGTCAGATGTTATCCAGTGGAACACAAAAACAAATAACACGAGCTTGCAGTAAACCAGGAAGAACAAGAATTTCTCAGAGCAAGTAATAATAATGATCACCTCAACCCGTGGCTGCCCAGAAAGAAGATTTGCAACAGCAGTCCCAACTACCGCGTGCCCTGCTTCATGCCTTGCAACTACACCCTTCTCACTTCCCTGCAGTTTGGCAGTCTTCTTCTCAATGCCCTGAAACATCAAAGATGAAGCTTGTAAACCTAAATGGCAATTGTGATCAAGAAGAGAAACTAAAAGAAACAAATGAACTAATGTAGCAGCAACGTCAAGAACAAGAAATACTTTGTTTATTCACTCATTTGAGCCCATAGACCAGCACTACTAGATTAAGCATGGGGGATGCAAACTATAACTTGTCCGCCATCTAGCATTTTTTTTTTTTTTTTAAAATTAGACCTTCAACATTGCTAGATCTAGTGGACAATGCTTCTTAAATGGCTCTTAGAGGGCAGCCACTATCCCCCTTTCTCTTCAATCTTTTGCCAATTGTATTATACAAAATCCATAGACATATATTGAGCAATATGTTATTTTACTCGGACAAAACACCGCTCTGTATTTAAGTTGCCCTTGAAATTAGAACACCCTGGTCCTTATCTAAAAGATGGATCAAATGAAGTCTAACTCTACCAGTTCTACCATCGACTCTAATGTTAGGAATTCTTCAGTCTTGAACATGTTTCTCATAATCTCATTGCTTATAAAATTCTGAGTATTTAGAACCATCAAGGTTCAAAGCATCGGCATGTACATATTTGAAGTTTAAGGATCGATAATATACTCCACTTCTCTAAAGCTCTCGAAATCCAAGCTTATTAAATTATCATACAATGGAGCCCAAAAATAGAAAATCTAGTGGGACTCTTGTTCAAGGGAGAACATCTAATATGGATTATCTTTCATGAAAAGCTTCTTATGTATGCCCACTTTGTTCTAATTGAACTAACCATTGTGGATTTAACACACGATTATGGAGAAAGAGTTACATATAATGCAAAAAAGAGTAATGGTGCGTGATGTTGTTCAGCCATAAGCATACTTATGAGAGGTAAAGAGTGATACCGCAATTGAACGCTCAACAGCTTGAATGAAATCAACTCTTTCAACTACAACTTTACTAAGCCTTCCTGCCAACAAAGCAGCTTCATTCACCAGATTTGCAAGATCTGCCCTACACCATCCTCAAATGAATAATCAGTCAGCCATGGAAACATCACATATAAAATTTAAAGCTTATGAAAATCAGAGAAGAAGGTTTACCCCGTAAAACCAGTAGTCATAGAAGCGATGTTACCAAGATCAACATCTTGTGCCAAGGGAAGTTCTTTCTTGGAGACATGTACCTTTAAGATAGCTTCCCTTCCAGACCTATCAGGAGCTTCCACCTAGAAACAGGAACTTACATCACCATTTCCATTCTATAGGAGTTGTCTGTATGCTGAGGTCATGACATTGACTCATGACCATGTTCTAAAACATGGACAAAAGCTTTTAAGCAAAATGAAAATTTTATTCCCATAGAAGAAAGATACAAACCATCACTACACGGTCAAATCTCCCAGGTCGGCGAAGAGCAGGGTCTAAGACATCAGAGCGATTTGTTGCTCCAAGAACAATTACAGCAGAATTACTGTCAAATCCATCCATCTCCTGCAGATTATTGTAAGATATTAATTTCTTATGAAAAAACTGAAGTGATGCAGCACCACAAAACCAGTACGTCTTACAGTGAGTAGTTGGTTCAATGTCTGCTCTCTTTCATCATTGCTTACAATGCGGAATTTTCCATCACGGCTTTTTGCGACAGCATCTATCTGCACATCCAGAAAATGATGACACTTTTTATTAGAATATTTTGAGTTTGTAGAGGAAGAAGAGGATGTCTGCACATCCAGAAAATGATCGACACTTTTTATTAGAATATTTTGAGTTTGTAGAGGAAGAAGAGGAGGAGGAAACCACAGGTGACCTCATCGATAAAAATTATTGAAGGTGCCTCCTTCTTTGCCCGTGCAAACAGGTCACGGACACGTGATGCTCCCATTCCAACATACAATTCTACAAACTCGCTTGCAGAACAACTGATAAAAGGAACCTCAGCTTCCCCAGCAACAGCCTTTGCTAGAAGGGTCTTTCCTGTCCCGGGGAGACCTACCTGTAACAATTAAAGCTATTTTTATAATCTTTACATTGAGAAGCACAAAGCATATAACTAATCAAATGGTGTCCCCAAGTAGAATGGTCTGCCAGTCAATAGTCACATAACAAAATTAGCAGGAAATAATGATGTGATTTGACTATAGAGGCATCACAAAGTGATAAGAAGGGATAGAGAGAGAATCCCTTCAGGAACAGGAGAAAACCAAGAACAAAAATTCAGAAGTTTTCAATGAGTTACTATTTGAACCCTCCAATTATTGTACAGTATTCTCGAAGTTTTTCACTTTGATAATCACCTAGCAGTCACATTACTATGTCAAATTTGAAACTCACCAGTAGAACACCACGAGGAGGACGTGCACCAAGCCGCACATACTTATCTGGATTTCTAAGAAATTCCTGAGGAAAATAGCAATTAAAAAACACCACAACAATGAATTATTAACTATTCAACTGCTTATGGTATCAAAATGCAGCACTTATAGCAGAAATGCTGTTAAGAAAAGTTCACCAATGAAAATGAAAAATACCACAATTTCTTCTAGCTCCTCCTTAGCCTCGTCAACACCTGCAACATCAGCAAACGTGATAGTTTCCCCTAGTTCAGACACTTTTGTGCCACCTGAACCCCCTGACTTGCGATTTCTGAGCTGACCAGCTGTGCTCTGTTATTAAGCAGCCACAATAAAGTTGGTGACATATTCAGAAATATCATGGACATACAATAATCACACACATATACTGAATCATAATTGTATGTACCTGAGAAAAATTCACTGGGAAGCGATGAAGAAGCCCCGCTAGTACAGCAATATAAAATAATGCTATCTGCAAAATAATGTAAAATAGCACTTCAAGTTTTTTATTCAAACATTTGAAGAAAAGATAAGGATAGGGAAACAATAATGAAATCTTTAGCTTACACCATAGAACAGATGAATAACATGAATGGGGCACTAGAAAGAAATGTCAAGTTGCATTAGCCAAAAATTCATATGAACCAAAATAACAAGAATATTATCGAAAAGCATGCAATCACTGCAACAGACCCGCGTTCATGCAATCAACTGCACTTGAGCAAGAAAAAACATGAAAATTGATCTCTCACACTCCAGAATGGCATGTCAAAGGGCTTGTCTGACAGAAAAGGGCGAAAAGGAGTAGTATTCGCACTTAGAGCAGGAAGTTTATTCCATAAGAGTGACAAGTAGAACTTCCTACAGCAAATTAAGAGAATAGGCTAGCTTGGAATCAACAGAAAATCTAGTCATCTTTGTAACATTTTACAAAACACAAGACATCTTAAGCTAAGAAAGCAACTTGGAGAGGAACTTATGACTGAACTCAACTCTGAAATATTTCCGTTTGATGTTGTTGTTTGTTCCATGGGTTTGTTGTTGTTGTTGTTGTTTGCTCCCTTAAAATACTTTAACAACAACAATAAGAAGTAGGGCTCAATCACAACCAATTGGGGTCATCTACATGAATCATCAATATACATGCTGCTCCACTTTAGACCCATATCATTAACAATACTCAATAATTTGGAGTTCTCTTAAACTAGAGGTCCTCTACATTTTCAACTGACATACAAATCTCTTAACAGAATAAAGATTCCTAGCATAATACTGAACCTGATGTAAGTGCATCAATATAACTGAGCCTTAGTAGGTTTTTAAAAACAACTGTGTTACATGCGATTTGATGTTTATCTCGTCCTTTCTGGAAATTTCAAAAATAATTTGTTCACACCAACTAACTAATGCATTTGGAGACCTTTGTAGAACATGACCAAGTCATCTCAAAAACATTTTCTCATTTTATGCTCTTGTGTATTATCTGTACATGATATAAGACGTGATCATTTCCTATTTTATCTAATTTTTATGATCACAATTCACACATCTATCTTAACAGTCTCATTTCTATGACACTCATTTTGTTGATAATTTTTATGCTTAGCAGAAAATTTTCACTCCTAGTGTTGCGACTATTATATAAAACTTGCCATTCACTTTGGTACGTATCCTCCTATTGTATGACACTCTTGCCATACTCCTCCATTTCAACCATTCTATTTTAACTGTGTTATATCATATCATTGCCTTAAAATATTGAGCCTAAATATTTGAATTATCTGAATTTAAGAACCACAATCACGCCTGCTCTCACCTCAACTTCGGTCTTTTTTTGCTAGCACTCACAGTGCGTTGTTCTATTATTAATTCTAGTTATCCTACAGCCCATCCTCTTTAGAATGCTTCTTTATTTTCAAACTTTTAGTTCACTCCCTTGCCAGTTTCATTAATTTACACAATATTGTCTTCGGATAGCATAAACAAGTGTGCTACTGGTAATCTTATCCATAACTAGGCTAATCAGTTATCGTTCGAGACAAATCCATGGTTGTAACACACGATATATTAGAGCATCATTCTCATGCTTGTGAGAGCACCTTCATGCATATCCTCTCCAAACACTCAAAACACAGCTATGCTTTCTTCCACCATAAAGAAAGATGCGAAGAAAAAAAAAAGATCAACCATACGATTACATTCTAAGTCCTTATTTATATCTTCTTTGTCAGCAAATGAATGCATTCTGAATACGCAGCATTGAATTTGAACTCCAATGTAAGATGGAAATGTAACTTGTAATATTATGTTAGTTAATAATAAAGACAACATCAGAAAAAAGTAGAGAGGTTTATAACTTGTAAAATATGATTACATTCTAAATCCTTATTTATAATCTCCACATAAAATTCAACACTATTACTACAATGTTCGGTTTCATTTACTCTTTCCACATAAAACTTAGCATTGTTCAATACAATGTTTGGCTCCAATTTTCTTTCCCGCAAAACTAATACCCGCATAAGTTATGCAAGGATAGGTGTATTATTTTATGGGGATAGAATGTGGAATAAGAACGTGAGGATTAGTAATACATGTATTAAAACCACTAAATGACAAAAATAACCATTCATTATAGTAACCAATATTTAATTTTGTTTAAACAAATAAAAATATATTTTGAAATATACACTGTATAATAAATTTTAATACAACAAAATACTAATTCAATAGTAAATAATCCATTTATTACTAAATCTTGCATTACTAAATTTTGCATTATTAAATCCTTACAACTAATCCTTGCATAATTTGCTTCTAACCAAACAACCGCTACATGTCATGTGCTGAGAAAAGAGAGTAACTACATGACATAAGAAGAAAGACAACATTTTCCTTCCAACAAAAGGAAGAACAACTATATAATTAAGTCGGTCTAGTTATAACTTCTCCATTTGTGGGAACTCGAGATGTACAATATCAAAAGCAGTGAAGTTACAATTAAGAGCATTTATAAAAAGTTAAAGAATGAACTAAGACATTTTAACGATAGTTCTTGACGAAGCATCAGATATCTAATTACCAGTCAATTTTCAAGCTAACTGAATGTGTATCTACTGGTAGTTACTGCTCTTGTGCGGAGCCGGTATTACAGCCTCTTTAGGAAGACTAAAAACATTTCCAGATACAGATATAGTAAGTGAACGTGCATCGGTGTAGATATAGGACTTAACATTGCATAAAACAATATACACTTGAAAAGTAGTTCATCAAAACCTTACCAAAGCAGAGTTCATGAATCCACCAGACCGTTTATCGGGAGAACCAAACTCAACATCATTCTCAAGCATTTTCTCATAAGGGGTCTTTATATCACTCGGCCTCGTGGTAGTATACACAATTTTCTTTGTAGGAGTTACACTCCTTAGCAATGCCTCAGAATCCTGCAACTTACTATTTTCATTTCCATTCACATTCACAACCTCATTCTCTATAACACTACTACTCACTTCACTCTTCAATTTGAACATTATATGTACACCATCAACCTCAACTTTCTGCACCTGATTACTATTTATCTTACTCAAAAACTCACTATATGGAACACTTACAAACATTGTCGGAGCTCTAGGATCCGACCCGGGTAATGGTAAACCGGGTCGTAGTAATCTCATAACAAACATCACAATCCCCAATTGCAATAACAAAACCCCAATTTCTTGAGCTTGAACTATCGGTTCCCACCTCAATTTCCTCCCCTTCGACCACCACCAATTATCTTTCCCTTGCTTCTCCCTTCTTGACGAACCCGAATTAGGGACCCGAGAACCCGGTTCTGAACCCGGAGATTTCTTGCTATCTGTACCTGAAGATTCAGATTTTTCCGTTGAATCCGAATCTTGTTCACAGGACCCATTAGCCTGAACACTAATTTCACGTGGGGTTAACTTTTTCTTTGAATTCTTTTTCCCCAAAAAATCAAACCCAGAAAGGGATTTTGGAAATATAGCATTTGGACGAAAAGGGGTCTTTTGGGAGATCAAAGAAATGGGTTTTTCGTGTAAAAAACCATAGCGATTGCAGAAGAAAGTATGTCTGTAAAAATACTTTGGATTATACTGAAAATTTAAAGAAATTTGTACATGAATAAAGGGTCGAAGATGGTGTTCGATTATTGCCATTTGAGAGAAAAATTTATGGAGGAAATGAAGAAAAAAATTGAACTGAGAATTACAGATTGTGAGTGATTTTATTACCGGCGAGAGGTTGAAGAAGAAAGGATAACCGTTGGATTTGCCGGGTGCGGTTGTTTTTGGCCGTTTGATTACCTCTGTCTGTTTTTTCGTGTTATCCAATTTTTTGTTTGAGATTGTCAAGCTAGACAAGTTTATATTGTGAGATTATCCCCAATTATTTATTAAGAAATTTAATTTCAAATTAATGTAATGAATTATAATTTTACATTATATTTTGATATAAAATTAAAATAGAAGTATTGAAAACACTTCTAGATTCTATGGGATTATTAAAATCACATTTTTACTTGACTAACAAAACTTAAATACATCATCAATCTAGCAACATGAGTTAAATACACACTCATAAATTCTCGCCGAGTTTAGGAGTGTATTCAACACTTTTCTCGACTTTTTATTAAGTGTATCATGCTCCTACAAGAATTTGAAACCACTTGTTATTCATGTGGCAGATCGGAGATGTATCTAAATTTAGTTATTTAACTAGATAATGATTTTTAAAATTGTCAATAGTTTGAGAACAATACTACTAATAATTTACCTCAAATTCAGAGAGTATTTTTAGTATTTCTCTCTATAATTAATAATAATTCAAATAAAAAACACAAACGAATATGATTCATAGTATATTTTTCCACTTTGCTCTAACCAAAATCATGGATGTAATGCATCATTTTTGGGCTCCATTATATGATAATAGCTTTCCTCTTTGGATTGGTTCGAAACGTCATTCATCTTAGCATTTAAGATAAATGGTCAATCATTTTAATTATTATTATTTTTGTCTTTATAAGTTCCCATTATTTTAATGTGAGTTATGTTAACTACACACGTGTTGATATATTCATAGAAAAATATATTAAAATTATCCTAAATTATATTTCTTCCTTTCAAATTATTTATCTATAGTAGTATCTTTTTTTACAAGAGCTTTTAAATTGCTTAGGAAAAAACAAATAAGAGAATGTGTTACATTCATATGTTGAAGTTTGGCAGTTAGCAATGGTTTAAAAGTATGTGTTTCTCAATATTTTTCTTGTCCAAACCAAAACCACATATACTATTCAATTTAATTTTATTAAACTTTGTCACTTTGCATGGATTTTATTTTACATATATAAACTATATTGGAAAAAAAAAGTCTAGCAACTTTTCATCCTAGATATTTTTCAACAACTACGTATTTTTTCTTATTTTAAAAAGATGTTCCAAATCCAGTGTTTGACCAAATAAGAGAATTTTGAATTTTTACCTTTTGATGTAAAAATAGTTTCTAACTTTTTCTTTTTACTTAAGAATATTTCTAATCTATAGAAAATAGTTTTAAAATATTCTTCTGTCATGACCCAGACCGTTGTGATTGGCATCCACACTAACCATCTGGTGGGAGAACCACTACTATAACCCAAACTAAGCAACTAAACCAAAACTAAGGCAATTAAGATACGGAAGCAAGTTAATTAACTAACAAATGCGGAAATTTAATACCTAGAACCTGAAAGTCAATGTACCAAAACATCTAAACAAATAATCAAAGTCTAAACAAGAAGGGATACATCCCCAACTAATGAACTAATCAGCTAACTAGAACAAATATCTAAGTCCGGAAATGATGGACATAGACGAAAGAGAATCACATGGTAGCCCGAAAGAATTGGCTCACCCTTGAATTCGAATCAACGATCACTGATCTTCTAAGTGAGGTCTGTCAATAGTTGTGTGAAGATGCCCTGTACGACTGAACAAAAATAAGAGCAAGTGCAGTATCAGTACACAACCATAGTGTACTGGTAGGATCACGCGGCTATCCTACTAATGCAACATAAACAAGTCAAACAACATTATAATCACATGCATATATATCAACATATACAACATTATCCACATTTATGAACAACCAACAACTTCACATTCTATAGCACATTATTGGTCTCACAGAACCCAAACCCAAACAGTTAGCATGCCGGAACGTGGCAATCTGATCCCATATTTATGCCGGAATGTGGCAATCGATCCCATAATTATGTCGAAATATGGCAACCGTTCCCATAATTATGCCGGAACGTGGCAATCAGATCCAAGTTAGTTATGTCGGAACGTGGCAATCTGATCCCATTCACACACCACAATCACAAACACAAGTACATCATCAAGATCATACATTTAAGTCATGATTTCATGACAATGATATTTCATCTATCTCATTTACAACAAGTGTGATCAACATTGCAACATTCATACATATACAAGTATCATAATGAAACAAGAACAAGCATACATATACAAGTATCATAATGAAGCAAGAACAAACATATATCACACAATCATAGAATCACAACCATCATCTACCTCGAAACAAGCTTGAAACCTTAAGAAACTTGATCCTTTCCTTTTCGAATTCGTTCCGCTTATTCTTGGTCTACAAACAATCACAATAACACGGGAATAGATAAGCAATCGCTAATTACCCGAAACTATAACAATTCTATGAACCCTAGATCAAACCCATGATCTCAAACATCCAAACTATGATTGTTTCCACCATAGAATCTATAACAAAACCTCCCCCATTAATATTCACCCATTCTATTACGTTCTACGAATCGAGAAAAGGATTCGGGGAGTGAAAAGCTTACCTTTAGCCTCAAGAATAGTGAAAAACGAGTAGAAATCGCCTGGGGATCGTTCCTTAGCTCTAAAAGTTGAAAAATGCCAAATAAGGTCGTTTAGAGGTTTATTAACGACATTAAGTCGCGTCTAGCCCGCCACAGCGGCCCTCATCCCGATGTAGCGGCGGCGCCAGAGCGACATCAAGTCTCGCCAGAGCGGTATTTTCGAACCAGTGAGCTATCCATCATTTTCTACGATTTCAAGTCCCGTTGTACCCGCCACAGCGCCCCATATCCCGCTGTAGCGGCCCCGCCAGAGTGGCCAGACTCCCGCCAAAGCGACACAAACGAAACCAGAGAGTCAACTGTAGAAATTCCAAAATCTCATTTCACTACACACATCTAACCCACGACGATCAGAAAATACCCCTCACGCTAAGATCGATTCTGGGAATTCTACTCACCCAAATTCAATTTCGTAAAGTCGTACGGATTTCTTAATAAGTTATCTAACTACTCATGCAATCAAAATCAAGAACAACTCACCCGATTGTTACAAGATTTCCCCACACCTCAAGGACTCCGATTTCGTCCAAATCTGGACAAGGTTGGAAAAATACAAATACTACGAAAAAGTTTTTCGGCCCCGAATTTTCCCCGTTGTCATTTCTATAACGACGAAACTCGGTTGTTACAATAGATACCAATTTACCCATCACTCGTCCCCGAGTGACAAAACTTAGGGAAAATAGGCTAAGGAAATAATGAAGTAGTACCTGATTCGACTAACAATTGGGGATACTTGTCTCGCATGTCCCTCTCGATTTCCCAAGTAGTTTCCTCAACTGGATGATGCTTCCATTGAACTTTCACGGACTTAATCTCCTTGGTCCTCAACTTATGCACATCACGATCAAGAATAGCAATCGGTTCCTCATCATATTAGAGGTCTTTGTCTAGCACAATTGAGTCTCATTTAATGATATAATCTCTATCACCATGATATCTCTTCAACATAGACACATGAAATACCAAATGAACACCAGATAGATTAGGAGGTAGAGCCAATTTATACGCAACCGGCCTTACACATTCAAGAACCTCAAATGGACCAATGTATCTAGGACTTAGCTTACCCTTCCCTTTCTTGCCAAATCTCATCACCCCTTTCATGGGTGATACCTTAAGAAGAACGTTCTCACTAGTCTGAAATTCCATATCTCTTACCTTATGATCCGCATACTTCTTCTGTCTACTCTGGGCTGCTAGAAGTTTAGCTTGAATACTCCCCACCTTATCTTGAGCATCCTTCACTAAATCAACCCCCAAAAGTTTCATATCTCCAGCCTCGAACCAACCTATGGGTGACCTACATCCCCTCTCATATAGTGCCTTAAATGGTGCCATATCAATATTGTTGGAGTGATAACTATTGTTATAAGAGAACTCACACAAATGTATGAATTTATCCCAATGCCCTCCAAAATCAATCACACATGCTCTCAACATGTCCTCTAACACTTGAATGGTCCTCTTAGATTGTCCATCCGTCTGTGGATGAAAGGTTGTACTAAAAGTGAGTTGTGCGCCCAACTCATCATGCAATTTCCTTCAAAACTTGGAAGTGAATTGGGTACCACGATCTGAGATGATAGAAAGGGGCACCCTATGCAACCTCACTATCTCTTTCACATACACCTTAGCTAATTGTTCAGCGTTATAATTTGTTCTTACAGAAATAAAATGGGTTGACTTGGTCAATCTATCAACCACTACCCAAATAGAATCAAACTTCCCCAAAGTCTTGGGAAGACCAACCACAAAATCCATAGCTATTATTTCCCACTTCCACTCTGGAATTAGCATTCTTTGAAGTAAATATGCAGGCCTTTGATGTTCATATTTCACTTGTTGACAATTTTGATACTTAGTCATAAACTCCGCTATGCCTTTTTTCATGCCCGACCACCAATAAATTCGTTTCAGATCTCTATACATCTTGGTCACACTCGGATGAATAGAATATTGTGAACCATGAGATTCTGCCAACAATTTTTGAATCAAGTCATTAACTCGAGAAACACAAATTCTCCCATTAACACTGAGTACACCATCCGCATCAAGAGTGGTCTCTTGTGCCTTACCATTCACCATTTTCTCATTGAGTTTGTTCAAATTTTCCTCCTCAAATTGTTTGGCCTTGATCTCCTCAATGAATGTGGCCTTAACTTCAATGCTAGCTAACACTCCGCCTCTTTCAGAGATGCCCAACCGCATGAACTTAAACTCTAAGGTCTGAATTTCTTTGGCCAAGGGTCGCTTGGTTACACTCAAGTAAGTTAAGCTACCCATACTTACCGTCTTTCGACTCAAAGCGTCTGCCACAATATTAGCCTTACTCGGATGGTATTTAATGGTCACATCATAATCCTTGAGTAACTCCATCCATCTTCACTGTCTCAAATTCAGATCCTTTTGAGTGAACACATGCTACAAACTACGATGGTCGGTAAACACTTCGCACTTAACACCATAAAGATAGTGCCGCCAGATCTTAAGAGCAAATACTACCGCCGCCAACTCCAAATCATGGGTTGGATAATTTCTCTCATGCACCTTCAATTGGCGCGACACATAGGCTATAACATTCTTATCATGCATTAACACAGCACCCAATCCAGAATGAGAAACATCACAATAAACTATAAAGTCCTTACCTTCCACTGGTAATGCTAGAATGGGTGCGGTGGTCAAGAGAGTCTTGAGCTTTCGAAAGCTCTCATCACATTTTTCAGTCCATTCAAATGGTATCTACTTTTTGGTCAAATTGGTCAAGTGAGTAGCAATCGAAGAAAAATTCTTAACAAATCGACGATAATAGCTAGCGAGTCCTACAAAACTCCTAACCTTCGTCACAGAGTCAGGCCTAACCCAATTCCTAACCGCTTCAATCTTTTGAGGATCAACTATTACACCTTCTTTTGACACTACATGCCCTAAAAATGCAACTAATTTCAACCAAAATTCACACTTCAAAAATTTAGCATATAACTTTTGCTTCCCAAGAACACCTAAAACGGTACGAAGATGGTTGTCATGCTCTTCTTCACTTTTCGAATAAACCAAAATATCATCAATAAAGACTATCACAAAGGAATCAAGAAATGGCTTGAACACCCCATTCATCAAACTCATGAAAGTTGCAGGTGCATTGGTCAAACCAAAAGACATAACCAAAAGCTCATAGTGCCCATAACGAGTTCTAAATGCCGTCTTGGGCACATCATCAAGCCTAATTTTCAATTGATTTGTAACCAGATCTTAGATCAATCTTTGAGAACACCGTTGCACCTTGCAATTGGTTAAAGAGATCAACTATTCTAGGCAAGGGGTACATATTCCGAATAGTGACCCTATTTAATTGCCGGTAGTCTATACACATTCTCATACTATCATCCTTCTTCTTAACAAACAAAACTGGAGCACCCCATGGGGAAGCACTAGGGCGAATAAATTCCTTATCAAGGAGCTCTTGGATTTGAGCCTTAAGTTCTCTTAATTCTGCCGGAGCCATGCGATATGAAGGGATAGAAATGGGACGAGTATCAGGCTCCAAATCAATGCAAAAATATATATCTATATCTGAAGGCATGCCAGGTAAGTCATTAGGAAACACTTCACTAAATTCAGACACCACAGGAATAGACCCAATGGATGGAGCCTCAATCTCAACATCCCGCCAAATAAGCCAAACAACCCTGCTCTACTAATTTACTAGACCGAATGAAGGATATAATCTTAGCTTGCTTAGGCTTGTACACCCCTTCCCACTCTAATTTTTTCCTTCCTGGAATTTCTAGAGTTACAGACTTAGTATTACAATTAAGCACATCGTAATAGGGGAACAACCAAGTCATGCCTAAGATTATGTCAAAGTCAATCATATCTAAAATCACCAAATTAGCCCAAGTCTGAAAACTCATAAACACAATGGGACAAGCACGATAGACATGGGTGACTATGACTGACTCTCCAACAAGGGTAGAAGCACGAATTGGGGCATCAAGTATATCACAAATCATCTCAAAATCAGAGGCAAATCTCGCAGATACATACGAATAAGTAGAACCCGTATCAAATAACACATTAGTCATTCAGTCACAGACAAGAATAGTACCTGTGATCACCACGCCAGACGTCTCCGCCTCATTTTTGTCTGGGAAAACATAACATTGAGCTCTATTATCTTGACGACCCACTTTCCTGCCTGGTTGCGCGTTACCCCTACCTCCATTACCATTACCATTTCCTCTACCTCCACGGCCTCGTTAATTACCTCCTCGCCCACCTTGTAGACATCCTTTACCATTATTACCGTTCCCCGCGGGTACCACTGCTGTTGATCCGCAGAATCTAACACACATGGGTAGGGATAATCTCTCCTCATATGCCTAGGTTCACCACAGTTGTAGTAAGTACGATCAAAAGATGGTATGTTGCCCGTCGAAGGCACGACACTCTGACTATCTTGAAAATTATGAGATGGGGTTCCCAAATAGTTACTTGTAGAAACGGGCATAACAGACTGAATTGGCTTGGCTGCAAGTGTTAGCCTTCCAGACCCCTTAGAATAAGAGCCTTGAAAGTTATCGGAATTCTTTGCTCTTTTTGCCCAAGCCTTAGCTTGACCGTCTCGCCTCACCCCCTCCACTTTCTTAACATAGTTTGTCACCTCATTAAAACTCCTCCCTGCAGAAGTCATATGAACAGATAATACTTGCAACTCAGAATTCAAACCTCTAATAAACAATCGGATCCTCTCCTCCTCAGTAGTAACCAACTGCGTAGCATATCTGGATAAGGCATGTAACTTAGCCTCATAAGCAGCCACAGACATACCACTTTGCTCTAAAGCCATAAATTCATCCTTCTTGCGATCCCTCAAAGTTCTGGGCACATACTTTTCTAGAAATAGAGCATGAAATTGGGTCCAAGTAAGTGGAGGTAAAGTAGAGGATCTGCACTCCATATAAGCTCTTCACCACTGCTTGGCCTCACCTTGAAGTTGGAAAGATACGAACTCAACCCCATGTTGGTGAACAATGCCCAATTTATGCAGCCTCTCATAACAGTCTAAGATAAACTCATAAGCATCTTCAGTCTCAGAACCAAGAAATACCGGAGGCTTAAGCTTCAGAAACTTAGTCAACATATCATGCTTGTTCGTAGTCATAACAGAACCCAACAGAGGATGGAAGAAAGCATCATTACCTCTCATTTCACCCGTCTTGGGCGCAATGCTAGCAACAGGGGGATTGGCGGGAGCCTGAGTTGCTTGGGCAGATGGAAGCACTCCAGGACCAGCTAACCCATTCAAAAAAGACATCATATGTTGAGCTAACACCGGATCCAAAGGAGGAATGCCTGCATTTCCAGCCTGCACCTCTTCCTCTTGTCCAATCTCTTCAACATCCTCGACATCCACATTCTCATTTATCTCCTCATTATGCGCATGAGGGTTCTCATTCACATGCACAGTCTCAACATGTACCTCATTTTCAGCATGTGCTACCCTTCCACGGCCTCTACCCCTAGCTCTTCCTCTACCTCTGCCTCAACCGCGACATCTCGCTGCAGATTCATCAGTTGGAGCATTGACAGGAGCTACGGGCCTAACACCGTTATACCTAGTATTAACCATCTGTGAAAAGAAGAGTGAAGGAGGTTAGATACCAATTTGAATCACTAGATACCAATTGGAATCAAGTCATAGCATGAAAGGAGACAAGATAAAAAAATAGAGATTTCCTAAAGTCCTATAGCCTCTCGAAAAAAAGTAAAGGCGTCCCCGTACCTTTCCACGAGACTCTATTAGATTCGTTTCGGTACATCGAGATCAACGAACCTAGGCTCTGATACCAACTTTGTCACGACCCAGACCGTCGTGGTTGACACTCACATTAACCATCCGGTGGGAGAACCACTACTACAACCCAAACTAAGCAACTAAACTAAAACTAAGGCAATTAAGTTACGGAAGCAAGTTAATTAACTAACAAATGCGAAAATTTTATACCTAGATCCTGAAAGTCAATGTACTAAAACATCTAAACAAATGATCCAAGTCTAAACAAGAAGGGATACATCCCCAACTAATGAACTAATCAACTAACTAGAACAAATATCTAAGTCCTGAAATGATGGACATAGACGAAAGAGAATCCCATGGCATCCCGAAAGAATTGGCTCACCTTTGAATTCAAAGCGACGATCACTGATCTTCTAAGCGAGGTCTGTCAATAGTCGCGTGAAGATGCCATGTACGACTGAACAAAAATAAGAGCAAGTGCAGTATCAGTACACAACCATAGTGTACTGGTAGGATCACACGGCTATCCCACTAGTGCAACATAAACAAGTCAAACAACATTATAATCACATGCATATATATCAACATACACAACATTATCCACATTTATGAACAACCAACACCTTCACATTTTATAGCACATTATTGGTCCTCTCACGGAACCCAAACCCAAACAGTTAGCATGCCGGAACGTGGCAAGTCGATCCTATATTTATGCCAAAACGTGGCAATCAATCTCATAATTATGTCGAAACGTGGCAAATCGATCCAAGTTAGTTATGCCAGAACGTGGCAATCCGATCCCTTTCACACACCACAATCACAAACACAAGTATATCATTAATATAATACATTTAAGTCATGATTTCATGGCAATGATATTCATCTATCTCATTTACAACAAGTGTGATCAACATTGCAACATTCATAAATATACAAGTATCATAATGAAGCAAGAACAAGCGTACATTACACAATCATAGAATCACAACCATCACCTACCTCGAAACAAGCTTGAAACCCTAAGAAACTTGATCTTTCCCTTTTCGAATTCGTTCTGCTTGTTCTTGGTCTACAAACAATCACAATAACACGGGAATTAACAAACAATTGCTAATTACCTGAAACTATAACAATTTTATGAACCCTAGATCAAACCCATGATCCCAAACATTCAAACTATGGTTGTTTCCACCATATAATCTATAACAAAACCTTCCCCCCATCAATATTCACCCATTCTATTACGTTCTACGGATCGATAAGAGGATTCGGGGAGTGAAAAGCTTACCTTTAGCCTCAAGAATGGTGAAACACTAGTAGAAATTGCCTGGGGTCGTTCCTTAGCTCTAAAAGTCGAAAAGTGCCAAATAAGGTCGTTTAGGGGCTTATTAATGACATTAAGTCGCATCTCGCCCGCCACAGTGGCCTTCATCTCACTGTAGTAGCGGCTCCAGAGCTACATCAAGTCCTGCCAGAGTGGCATTTTCGAACCAGTGAGCTATCCATTCTTTTCTACGATTTTAAGTCTCGTTGTACCCGCCACAGCGCCCCATATCCTGATGTAGCGAAGCGGCCAGACTCCCGCCAAAGCGTCACAAACAGAACCAGAGAGTCAACAGAGGAAATTCCAAAATCCTATTTCCCTACACACCCCTAACCCACGACGATAAGAAAATACCCCTCACGCTAAGATCGATTTCGGGAGTTCTACTCACCCAAATTCAATTCCGTAAAGTCGTACGGATTCCTTAACAAGTTATCTAACTACTCATGCAATCAAAATCAAGAACAACTCACCCGATTGTTACCAGATTTCCCCACACCTCAAGGACTCCGATTTCGTCTAAATCTGGACAAGGTTGGGAAAATACAAATACTGTGAAAAAGTTTTTCCGGCCCCAAATTTTTCCCCGTTGACATTTCTATAACGACGGAACCCGGTCATTACATCTTCTTCCACCTTTTGATCGAAATATACCTTTAATTTTTGTTTTTTTGTTCAAAATACTCTCTTTCTCCTTTTAGTCTACCATATTTAACTTTTATTATCTATATATATTTACATATCTAATATTTATGATTTTAATGTCGATTAAACGGTTACCGTATAAAAATTCGTAATTTTGTTATTTGAACTAAATATTTCTTTTTCTTTTTTTCCTTTAAAATGTTTGTACTCGAAATCTTTAATTGAAGATAATCTTGTAAGGAAAATTACTAGACTGGTTGTCCTATTTTCTCTTGGTCCTCAAGGTGATGGTTCGAATCTTTATAAGAACAACATATCTTTTTAAAACTATTTATATTTTCTCTTCCGTTCGACTAATATTTCCTAACTCTTAATAAATATTATCAGATCTCAACACAACTCAGATTCTAATTAATTCGTTGAAATTTATTATTTTTCTAAATTTTATTATTAAAAAATTATCAATACAATCATTAGCAAACATAATAAGAGATCAACATGTGATGCAACAAATGTCCTCGAAGTATCATTAATGGTCACTATTTTAGTAAAATCTAAAGTTGTTGGTCGATTTTTATTTAGTATTATTTCTAGAAAATTGGTTACCCTTGTAATTAGGCAATGAAGTAATCTATGTGTTTGACAGAAAAGATATCCAATGCAATTTTTGCTCGACTAAAAAAATAGTATATAGATATTTTATTAGAAAATCGTCTACTTAAAATTTGATATCAATAAATAGTTATTTTCCTTTAGTGTTGAGGATAAATAATTAAGTCTATGAATATATTAATTAGCCAAATTTTATCCCTTTTCTTTTACTCTATACTATGTTACTAAAAGTTAAAAGAATATATTTTTCATTTCAAATATAGTTAGACTAAAATATTGTAAGTATTTTGGATGATCTAATATAATAATTGAATAAATAAAAAATTATCTTCTAAAACAAATAAAGAATTCCCTAATTAGTAAAAGAATTCAATTCAATTAATTTGGGTTGATGGTATTTTTAGAGTAAAAGGTGAAAGTGGGGTATTCTTAAACCAAAAAAAGTTGAGGGTATTTTTAGACCAAAAAGTGGAAGGATGGAATTTCTAAGTCATTTCTAATAGGTTAGTTGTATTCTTGAGCAAAAAAAAAAAAGGTTGGGATATTTTTAGACCAAAAGGGGATGATGATATTTATGAGTCTTTTCCTTTTAGAAAGATATAGTTTAATTTATTGGGTTTCTTAATTAATTATTATATGCTTTAATAAGTAGATTTTTAAACACAAATATAGAATTTTGAACCAAAATTATTGAATTCTAGTGAATGCGCTGGTGAACTAATAACATTGTCCCCGCCTACTTTCATTCCTTTTCTCTATATTCTGTTATGATCATATTGTAAGGTATGGAACATGAGTCTTACGTCGGTTTGATGGAAAATTAATATGGGACTTATATAGTCATGGAATCTTCCACCTCAATTAATAACTAGCTTTTGAGGTGTGGTCCTCCCTAGATTGTATTAGTGTTGTTAGAGACACCTACCACTCTGTGTCCGCTGTGCCTTGAATGATGACATCAATATTGCAGTGTTGGCCTAGGGCTAGATATGGTCTAACGTGCAACTATCGAGGACGATGACTGACAAGCGTGATAGTATGTTATGATCCTATTACAAAGTATGAGACTTGAGTCTGACCCTCATCGACTTAATAAGAAGCAAATATAAGACTTGTATAATTTTAGACTCTCCCACCTTGATCGTCGTATGATATCAAAAGAGATTTGACCTTGCTAACTTGGGATTGACATATTTGATTGATGGAGAAAGATAAAAAAGAATGTACTTTTGATTTTTTTTTTCTAAATGACATAGTGATGATTCCTATCGTCGATCTCAATTTATTTGAGATTAAAATGTAATTTTCTAATTTGTTTTATTTTAAATTTCTCACATGTATTTTTTTTTATCAAACATGCAAAAAAAATTAAGTGATAGTTATGGATCATTGCAAGGTATGAAACTACTTGAGTTCCTCATTAATATTGCAATTTGTTGATATGAGGTTTATATAACATTGGGCTTTCTCACCTTAATAGCTAGTTTTTGGATGTGGTTTTTCTTGAGTTGTGTCAATGGTCAGAGATAGGGGTGGCAAAATCAAGTCCAACTCGCGCAATCCGATCCAACCTATTTAGGTTTGGGTTGGTTATTGACTCGTCCATTTGTTAGCTCAATCCATTTCAATACAACCCATTAAAAATTGGATTCATATGTAACCCAAATTGATTTTTAAAAAATCTTGTCAAAGTATTATTAAAAAACTTTTTTTTTGATTTTATATATAATATATAGTTATAATAAAGAAAAATAATAATTTTATTAGATACTAAAAGCTTATAAAATACTCCCTTCGTTCCACAAAGAATGACATGTTTGACTTGGCACGGAGTTTAAGTAAATAAAGAAGACTTTTGAATCTTGTGGTCCTAAATTAAAGTTATGTCAAATGTACAAAATTGCCCTTAATCTTGTGGTCTTAAACATGTCACGTGGAAAGCAAAAAGTAAAATGTTACCAAAAAAGGAAAGAGGTCATTCTTTTTGAAACTGACTAAAAAGGAAATGAGATCATTCTTTGTGAAATGGAGGAAGTAACAAATAAAGCTATTAAAACTTAGTAAAAATTGGGTGGGTTGGGTTATGACCTGTTACTAAGCCGTTTTGATCCAAACAAATTTGGGTTGGGTTGGGTCTTGATCCATTTATTGTCTTGACCCATTTTGACCCACCCAAATTTAACCCAACCTGCTCAATTGTCACCCCTAGTCAGAGACACTCACCACCCCTCGTGCCCGTTGTGCCTATCGTGCCTTGGATGGATGGTGCCAATATTGCAGTGTTCTCCCGAGCTAGTAATGTCTAGCCCATAGCTAACCGCGAATGCCTATGCACTTGACTAAAAAGTGGATACCTTGGAAAGAGGGATAGTGTATTAAAAGTGACAAAGTAGTTTGTTAATTAGGTAGGAGTCCTCCAAGTTTTAAATATTAGGTAGAAGTGACAAATATATAATTAATATTAATGAAATTAAAAAATCTTTCCTCAACAGCCCCAAACTTTTTACTTTTACACTTTTACCCTATATTTTTTACCTCAAAATACCTAAAATTTCACTAAAATATATGAGAAGAAAAAAGGCTCACCTGCAGCGTCTTCAACAACGGGCCTGAAGGACAACTACCAAGTCTTCAACGAGGCTGAAGTATGCTTCTCAATTCCCTTCTTCTTCTTTTTCTTCATCCTCATCATTCTTAATTTGTAAGCATATATGTGGTTTATGAGAAGATCTATCAAGAAAATTTTGTGAAAATGGATACCAAAATTTTTTGAACTTTTTGCATTGCATTGGTTCTGTTTGATCTTGAAATTAACTCAAAAGAGCATTATTGATAAGTATAAAAATTACTTTGTGTCCATTCTTCAGCTAGGTTTATTAAATCTAATTTGATTATTTCTGCCAACAACTTTCGTAGTTGTCTGGACAACTGCTGAAGTTGTTTGTAACAATAAATAAACATCTCTGTCAGATATAGAAATTGTCTAACAACAGTCTGTAGCTATCGGACGATTATAGAAGTTGTCCAACAACTGTCTGTAGTTATCAGACGATTATAGAACTTGTCCCAACAACTACTGCAGTTGTTTGACAGTTGTGTTCAGTTGTTGGTCAACAGATTAGTTTTTAGGACAAGTAATATAATTGTGGGAAAAGTATTAATTGTTGAAATAAATAATTGAAGAATTATAGCAGTCTCCAAAGCTACTAAACTTTTATGCGAATTGTTGATAGTTGTGAGGTAATTAAATATATGTTAAACAAGTAATCAATGTTCTTTTGCAATTTTGCAGTTCTTTGATGAATGTCTTACTTGTGATGTCTCCAGGTATTGTTTCCCTCTATGAAAGACCATATAATAATAGGAGTTGATTTACATGGTGAATGGGTGGAGAATCCTACTCGTTATACTTGGCGTTCGAAGGGCCGAGAGACAGTACCGATAAAGATAAGCGAGAATGTTACGTACGATGAATTGATTGACATCATTGTTTCTAGGTTTGAATTAGATTGTGATAAAAATGATCTCTCTATTAGTTACATTCTTGGCTTTATTGAAAAGCAAAAAGGAGCTCCTTCTAGGATAAGAAACGATCTTGATTTGCGATTTTTTTTGGATGATCAAAGTAGGCCAATTTTAAGGATATCTGTGGTTGAGAAGATTATAGAGACTACAAATTCAGTTGTAAATGATGAAGAGCATTCTGTTACAATGGATATTCCTATAAATGAGGAAGTTTCACTACATTCGATATCAACACAAGGTAGTAGCTACACAGATGATGACGACACATATTTTTATAAGGGTAAAATTTTCAAGGACAAGCAAGAATTAACTAAATTGTTGAAGCTTGCTTCCGTGAAGAAAGATCAAAGATTCAAATCTGTGAAGAGTTCTAAAGATGTGTATTGTGCTAGATGTGTAGATCAGAATTGTGATTGGTGGTTGCGAGCTACAAAACTTAAAAGTTGTAATAGATTTGAAATTACAAAGTATCGCAACATTCACTCATGTGGGGCACAACACCTTACAAGTCATCATCCACATGCCTCAGCAGATGTCATTGCAGAATACATACAACCTAATTACTTGAATAGAAAAGGTCCCTCCACAAAAGACATAAAAAATATAGTGCAAGCAGATTTGGGCTGCAAGATTAGTTACTGGAAGTGTTGGAAAAGCAGTGAGATAGCAAAGGCTATGATAAGAGGGACACCGGAGCACGGATATGCAGTTCTAGATGGTTATCGGCATATGCTTATGACTATAAATGAAGGAAGCAAGACATCGTTAAAGCTTGATGACAAGGGAAGGTTCAAATATTTTTTTGCATCTTATGGAGCTTGGATTAGGGGGTTTGTGCATATGAGAAAAGTTTTAGCCGTTGATGGAACATTCTTAAGAGGTCGTTACGATGGAGTTTTGTTGTCTGCTGTCGCACAGGATACAGAAAATCATGTTTTTCCTGTTGCATTTTGTGTAGTAGATAAGGAATGTGATGCCGCATATGAGTACTTTTTTGAGAAATTGTTGGACATAGTCCCTGATACTTCTGAGTTGTGCATTATTTCTGATAGGCATCCAAGCATAGAAAAAACACTATCAAAATTTTACTCTGAAGCATACCATGGATGTTGCACGAGGCATCTTGGTGAAAATGCCCGTAAAAATTTTCATTGTGGAGCTTTTCTTGGACATTATTACCATGCAACAAAAGCATATCGGAGAGATGTGTTCCATGACCATTTTGAACAAATCCGAATTATCAATGCGGAGGTCGCTGATTATCTTGAGAATGTTGGGTTTCACAAATGGAGTAGAGCATATTTTCCAGGAAACAGGTAAACTTTCTTACTAGTTCAAACATAAATATTACAGGTCTCTAACAATTGTTGTAGTTGTTGGAATAATTAGTATAGTTGTTCGAACAATTATTGTAGTTGTTGGGACAATTATTATAATCGTTGGAACAATTATTATAGTTGTTGGACAACTTTCATAGTTGTTTCAACAGCTGCAGAAGTTGTGCCATAGTTATTAAAAATCTGCAATAGTTTGTATTTTAATTTTTGATATTTTTGAATTTTTATATTTCAGATATGATGGATTGACCTCAAATATTGCTGAGTCTGTTAATGCAATGTTCAATGAAGCAAGATAATTTCCCATTATTGCCTTGTTCAATGATATAAGCAAGAGATGGTCGGAAAAATTTCATGAGAGAAAAATGGCATACGCCAAGTTAAAAACCACCTTCGTTCCTTCAGCTGAAACTAAAATAATGGCTAATAAGAATCTGGGAAATAAATTATTAGTCCATCAAATTGATGAAGACACCTTCAGCGTCACCGCGGACAATGGAATCGCAATGGTCTATCTTCGAAGTAAAATATGTTCGTGTCGAGAGTTTGACTTGGATAAAATACCTTGTCAACATGCTATGGCTGCGCTCAGACACAAATTTGGAGATGAATATGGCAAGATGATTTATGAGTACTCTTCTCCGTATTATAAGGTAGAGTCATATATACTTGCATATGCAGATCCAATCTATCCAGTGCCAGCTAAAGAATTTTGGAATCTTCCTCTGGAAATTTTAGAGAGAGTAATACCTCCACCTGAAAAGAAAACTAAACTGGGAAGGAAGCGGCTGAAACGAGTACCTACTATAGGAGAAGTGGTTTCAAAGAAAAGAAATAAATGCTCTCTATGTAAAAGATTTGGCCACAAAAAAACTTCATGTCCTACGAGATCGAATGAAGTTGCAGGAACAAGTAATGGTGTAGTTTCATGAGTTATTATCGTATGCATAACATGTATTTACAGATGCTATGATTAGTTCTAACAATTATGTAGTTAAGATTTTTATTAGATGTATACCAACAACTTCAAAAGTTGTTGGACAACGAATACAGTTGAAGGGGTCAAGTTTTTCAATTAACTGCACATTATTAAACAACTGCTTTAGTTTTTCCAACAACTTTTTAATTGTCCAACGTCTTCTCACAGTTGTCCAACAACTTCGCATAGTTGTCTAACAACTCTAATAGTTGTTGGGACAATTTTTATAATTATTAAGATTACTTCGCATTGATATTGAAGATCAATAGAGTTATTTTGTGAATTATTAAGTATAAACTAAGTCGTTTAACAATAATTGAAGATCGATCGAGTTATTTTGTGAATTATTAGTATAAACTAAGTCGTTTAGTAAAAATTAAAGATCAATCGAGTTATTTTGTGAATTATTAAGTATAAACTAAGTAATTTAACAATAATTGAAGATCGATCCAGTTATTTTGTGAATTATTAAGTATAAACTAAGCCGTTTAACAATAATTGAAGATCGATCGAGTTATTTTGTGAATTATTAGTATAAACTAAGTCGTTTAGTAAAAATTAAAGATCAATCGAGTTATTTTGTGAATTATTAAGTATAAACTAAGTAATTTAACAATAATTGAAGATCGATCGAGTTATTTTGTGAATTATTAGTATAAACTAAGTTGTTTAGTAAAAATTAAAGATCAATCGAGTTATTTTGTAAATTCTTAAGTATAAACTAAGTTGTTTAGTAAAAATTAATGATTGATCGTCTTATGGCAGAGCACGAGGAGATTTATCATCAATATGATGATTGGAATGGAAACCAGAAGCACGACTGGGGTCCTCGATCGAGTTATTTTGTGGATTATAAGTATAAACTAAGTCGTTTAACAATAATTGAAGATCGATCGAGTTATTTTGTGAATTATTAGTATAAACTAAGTCGTTTAGTAAAAATTAAAGATCAATCGAGTTACTTTGTGAATTATTAAGTATAAACTAAGTAATTTAACAATAATTAAAGATCGATCGAGTTATTTTGTGAATTATTAAGTATAAACTAAGTCGTTTAACAATAATTGAAGATCGATCGAGTTATTTTATGGATTATTACGTATAAACTAAGTCGTTTAGTAAAAATTAAAGATCGATCGAGTTATTTTGTGAATTATTAAGTATAAACTACGTAATTTTGTGCAAAACAACTAAAGAATTGGAGGAACAACTAAACCAGTTGCAGGAACAACTAAACTAGTTGTAGAAACAATTGAACCAGTTGTACGAACAACTGAAGTAGTTGTAGGAACAATTAAACCAGTTGTATGAACAACTGAAGCACTTACAGGGACGATTGAAGCAGTTGTAGAGACAATTAAAGTAGCTGATAACAAAAACACAAAATACTGAAATAATTACATCAAAAACTAACACAATAATTTCATTGATCCAAATGTTATGTCAATGAAGTACAAAAATCAACTTTGTACATAACTACTCTCTCAAGGAATTAATTCCTTCTCAAGCACAACAACAACATATTTCATCCTAAAATTATCCACCTCATTGTCGTTAAGGCAGCTCATATCTGTCCCAGTAAGCAAGTGATCAATAAAAACACAGGCATATGGTCCACATGCCGCACAAGAATTGTTACTTGGCACATTCTTTAGACGCTCATATGACCATGCATCATTCAAAAAAATTTCAGACAAATGATTGAACATCCCGCTGTGCTTGAGTAGTTTGGGCCACAATTCGAGAATGGGCTGAATCAATGTAAGAAAAGTCGGCTCATCACACATATGAATATTGCAATCATAAACTTGAATCAAGCCCTTCTCCATCAAAAATTCAAGTGCAATAAAATGTGTATTCTTTATGTTCATCACGGTGTAAATTCTTTTTGCTCCATTCCACTTTCGGCCATATGGATAAGGCATTTCACCCTTACAGTACTTGAGTATGTCACCGTCCATCTCAAACGATGTGAGTGCCTCATGCATTGGTGGAGCACCATCCACTAAACTCTTCTCTCTCAAGTTGTTGTACTGATCATACAAGGTGTTGTAGAAATTTAGATCTAAAATAAGATCTGTTTGGTCATAGTGCTTGGGAAACCAAATCTGTCTCTTGCACATAAGGGACAAGATCTCATCAACATGCTGCCAAAATAAAGTTGAAAGTCAATTGAATATCAATAAATTATTGTATAAATTAAAAATATAGTAGTATTTACCTTGCACTCGAACAAAAAATATGGATCAGTCATGCTCACCAAGTCCTGATAATTAAATCTACCATTCAAATACATTTTTCTTTCCTCTTCCTTTTTGCTAATGAAGACACTAAAGATCTCTCTTTTCTCCACATCAAGAGGTTTGTACAAATTCACTTCCAATCTACTCTATATTGCATTTTTGGCTTTGGAAATCATGGCCAACCTTCTTTTTAACGCAGGAGTATAAGGAGATTTCTCTTGCATAGCTCAGATATATAGTCCTCTTTGATTGCTGCCCATCCAACTTTGTTGACAAAGATTTTACTTCATTCAAAAGAGTTTCATACTTATCACAACATGTTTCACATTTACAGCAATAATCAATATTGAAGGCATTCACATTTGTTGTTTTTATCACACCAGGGGTATTTTCTCCCCTACCAAGATCAGCTAAATATGATTCATCTCTTCCTACTCCACCAAAAGATCTACAAGTATCTAAAGCAATCTGGCCATCACCGTCTCTCTCAACTCCATAATTTCTTGCAACACTATTCTCTCCACCAGTTATCTCAAGACCTTCTTCAACAACAGTTATATTCAATTTTATAGCTGTTACAAGTGCTAACTCTTCTTTTAAAGCATCAATTTTTGGATCCGAACTATCTTCATATGACTCAATATCTTGAACATAAATTTGTTCCTTCTCTATGTTTGTTGGAAAAAGAAAAGGGTGAACAACCTGATTTTGCATCTGCATTTTAAAAAAAAAATTATTCATAATTTAAAAACAACTGAATCAACTAAGTTGTATGTTTACAACTTTTACTGTTGTTGGACAACTTGAATAGTTGACGGAACAACAAGTTCAGTTGTCCAATAATTACACTACTTGTTTAACTTTTGCATAACACAACTACTAATATTATGTAGATATAATCTTACTTGTTCTTTTGTCTGATAAATAGGATCAATATTTGTCTTGTAAGCAGGTGTTCCAGCCATCCATTTAATCATTCTTGGAATTGATTTTTCAGGTGAAGAATCCTTGGCCAGTCGTTGAAGTGCCGGAATAGCTTCAAACGCCCAAGCCTACAATATAACATTAAAAATAGCTTAGTATAGATAATAAAGTCAAATAATAATTTAACTAAAAATTATAAAATAAAAACATCAATTTAATTACTTACGGCGAACGCCCACGGACATCCATGAAGATTATACTGAGATTTGGTTGAATCTAGCTCTTTCAAAAGATAGCTAATGATAAGATCAAAGCTAACTCGACCCCATGGATATGAATTGAACACACTTTTTTTGGACGCTATCTTTAGCCAATGAGTTTCTATCTTCTTTTCTGCACTTTTTGAACACAATACACAATGCAAAAACCAAACCATACTAATAGCAAGCTTTTGCTTTTTGGTTAAGCATGGATCACTCATCTTTTCTATGAGTACAACAGCATTTGCAGATTGACCCACCAGATCAACCAAAATTTCACCTTCTTTTCCAATTTTCGCTAATTGTTGACTTAGAGGAGGTAGGGAATGACACCGAAGTCCAGTCATAATAGCGAATTCATTAATGCCAAAACAAAGAGGCAAACCATTATAATCAATCCAAACCTCTTTTTTCTTTTCAGAAAATATACGACGAAGACAAAGGCCATGTACTAACTTCATTGGAAGTTGTACTGCTACAGATTGATTCAACTTCAAAAAGTGACCAAAACAAGATTTTTTAAAATCATTTTCAATTTTTTGTGCGATTAAAATCTTTCTAAACTCAACAAATTGAGTTCCAAAACCAACTCTCGCATTGATGCTTGAATCATAAGACCCAGACACACTCAAGTGGGTCTTAAACTTATACTTATCATTGGAAATGATTTTAACATAATTTGGAGAGGATTCAATACCTTCTTCTTCTTTTTCATCCGATTGTTCACTTTCACTTTCTTCACTTTGTTCCTCTCTACTTAATTCATCTCCATGATTCTCACCATCTGTTTTCTCTTCACTTGAATTTTCGTTGCTATTTTCATCACTTTTTTCTTCACCTGATAGGTCACTGTTATTCTTACTATTTTTTTCCATTTTACTAGATTGATCATCACTACTTTGATCACTTTTTTCTTTTCCAGATGGTTGTCCACCGATACTTTGAAGTGTTGTGGTACCTCTTTTTCTAGCAGCAGTTAAGCTCTCAGCATTTTCTTTAGCATTTGGATTGGATGAAGATGTTCCAGTTCTCCTCCTCTTATATTGAAGCATTATAACTACACTAAAATAGTTAAAAGTTAGTAAATAGTAAGAAATTAACTGAATAGGATCAACAGAAAAGGAGCAATAGTGGTACATTATAGATCAATAATTAAATTATTTGTCCTACAACTAATCAGTTGACCAACAATTAAACACAATTGTCTAACAACTGCAGTAGTTGTTGGGACAACTTCTGAATCGTCGGACAACTACAGGAAGTTGTTGGACAATTTCTGTATTAACAAAAATATAAAGTTATTTCTATAAACAACTTCAGTAGTTGTCCAAACAACTACTTAAGTTGTTGGCTGAAACAACTAAATTGAATTCACTAAACCCAGCTGAAGAATGGACACAAAATATTTTTTATACTTATAAAAAATGCTCTTTTGAGTTAATTTCAAGTTCAAACGGAATAAATATAATGTAAAAAAACAAAAAAATATAATAGCAAGATGATGATGATTTTCTTCTTTATTAAACCCTAATCTTATTCTTTGAAATAGAAAAGAGAAGAAAATTTACCTTGTATTAGAAGCTACTGATTGAAAAGAAAAACACAACAAACTCAAAGAAGATTTGATGATTTTGAAGATGAAGAAGAAATTTTATTTTTTTTTGAAAAAAAAGAAGTCCCGTTCTTCTTGGATCCCTTCCAACTTTCCCCTGTAACTTCAGTTTTAAAAAGAAAATTGAATAAGTTAAAAGGTTTTTTCCATTCTTAATATGCTTCACAATTTAAAATAAAGTCTCCTAAGTTTTAAAAAATACTAATTTGGTCCAATATATTAATTAAGAGTTAAATTAAATTGAGGAAGAGATGAAGAGGCCCCACTTGTCCCTTATTTTTAATTGGAGACTTGTGAGGCATTCTTACCTCATTTTTCCTTGGAAAGAGCTACCTACTTATGGTAGAGTTAATAAAGCTACCCTGTATGAAGCGGTTAACAATAATAAATGTGGAGCATGGTAATTTATTATGGTTATTACAAGATATAGAATTTGATTTTCATATTGGTATTACAATATGCTAATATAGGATTTATATAGTTTTGGACTTCCCTATCATAGTCCTTATTGATGCTCCTCATAATTAGTCACAAAAGAAAAGAATAATAAGTGCATAAACACTATGCATATGTTAGATTTAAAATCTTAATCTCTAGTTATCACTAAAAATAAGGAGCAAGGATGGTGGAGAATTTCTAAAATAAGAGGATATCACTAACCAAACAAGAACAAAAAAGGAACAAAATTCCTCAATCCCACTTTTCTTTGGTTAAAAAAAGACATAATTTTTCATCATCATGTCCAATTTTCTTCAGAGTTTTTTGTCATCCATCATCCTTCAAAAGAATATTTCTTTATCAAACTAAATAAGATGAGAGTCTCTTTGTGTTTATATCTTTGCTTAGATAATTGAAATTTTTTAGAAAAAAGTTCCCTAATGATACAACATTTGAGAAAGAAATGGCTATTGAGTCAAGCAATATTAGTAGTTTGATATGGACAAATTTTAAATATTCTATAGAATTTTCCTCCACTTTTACCAAAAAACATCCATTTGTTTCATTCACTTTGTTATTCTTCATCTTGTTTTATGCTCTTTCACCATCCAACACATGGTTTTTCATATATTCCTTACCCCTTTTGTTCTTTTTCACTATTCTTCTTATACTCTTTTTTAGCATTCCAAGTTTCAAACACTTCGAAAGAGATGTTGATCATTCGAAACCTTCTAGGAATATAATCAGTCATCATGATGAAGATGTCATTGAAAATAAACGAAAGGCTTTTCTTCGAGCTAGATCTGTTAGACGAAGAAAATCCAAGAAATGTATAGAAACTGGTGCTGAGGAGTTTATACAAGGTGGAACTTTTCGAATACCTTTTAGTGATGATCATGATCATGATGATTTTGTTGATAAAGGCGCGTTGATTGAAGAAAAACTGAAAGATATACGAGAGGTGGAAGTGCATTCGATAAGTCATGATCGTGATGAATGCTCTTCTAGCTCAAGTATTTTCAAGAATTCAAGGCCTGTTGAGTATTCAAGTTGTTCTTATGAAGGAAGTGGAAAATGTTTTAAATCATTTAGTTGTATGTATGAGAGAAAAAGAGAATGTTTTGGTGAAACAGAATCTGATGGGGCTAGAAATAAGGGTGTGCAATGGAAAGATGATGATCAAAAGAATCTCATGGATCTTGGACTTTCTGAGATTGAAAGGACTAGAAGATTGGAAAGTTTAATGGCACGAAGACGAGCACGAAAGATGTTGAGCCTACAAGTTAGAAGATCATTGATGAATATAGGCTGCAAAGAAACATTTCCTCCAATATCTTCAATTTTAATTCCAAAACATAAAGAATCAACTAATCAAGTTTCAACTACCCCGGGTTCAGCCCCTTCAATTATGGGACCAAATCGGAATCCTTTTGACCTTCCATATGATCAACATGAAGAAAAGCCTAATGTAAGAGGTGGAAGTTTTATGCAGGAGTTCATGTTAGCTCAGGAACAGAAGGAGTTGATGTTATCCAGGCATGGAAGCTTCTGTATGGGGACTGCATTTCCAGGGGATTTGAATCTTGATCAGCGCGAAAAGACTCAACGTTCTGATCTTCCGTCCAGGCAATGGTTTCCAGAGACATCTGAAAGTTCCAAATCAAGACACCCATTAGGTAAAATGATGAGTCTATTCTTTTTTGGATGAATACCTAGATAGCCCCTTAAACTTGACATGTTTTATAAGTTAAACACCTCAGGCTGACATGAAAAATATAACTAGTGCTGTCTGTCAACCTATCACGACCCTCCGCCTTTATCTCAGGCTTGAGACCAAGAATGTCCGCGAGCTCATTCAGGGTGACCTTTGTCCTTCAATACTTCCTTTAAATGAAACTCAACAAATGTGATTTGATTGCAGGTAAGGAAGATAATGATAGAGTAGTTGAAGAAGTACCATCTCAAGCATCCGAACCGGAGATGAACGTGGTCTATAAAGGAGATCATAGCAGGGAAGTCCAGGATGAAAAAGACAGTAGTGAAGTACAGATAAAGTCAGTACTAGTGGAAGATATTAGCAATAGGGTAAGTTCATCATCTTCGTCGGAAGATGATGAACCATTCTATAAGATAGACAAAGATGCAATCTTGAAGTCTATTGCTTCTCCTGCTCTAAGGAACTTATCAGGTGATCCATCACCTTCTGGTTTATCCTTGTTGGAGAACACAATAGAGGACGAGCGTTTATACTATCCTAATCGTCCTATGCATCACACTCCCGGCCAGTCTATTGCTTCTGACATGCAAGTGGAGGTTTCTGAAGTCGGTTCACCTCCATTGACAGACGATGGGAGCTCATCCGTGGGTGAGGAGATTTCTATAGATGGGGAGATAGAAAAAGCTATAACTTCTAGCAGTGAAGACATGCTGATGTCTTCATCTCACCTAGCTAGAGTAGATGAAAATGAATCAAATTCCAGAGAAGTACGCGAGGTCACTGAACAAGATATAGTAGAATTTGGATTTTCGAGGTTCCATATGTCTGAGAATAATGTGCCACAAAATATTCCATCAGAACGAACAATTGAACCGTATTCCACTGGTTCAAGCTCATTTCCACCTCCAAGGACAGACAGGAATCAAGCTAGTAGTAGTTACCAACAGCGTAGGCCGGAGGGACTTTCTGTAGTTGGTGAAAGATTTCAAGGTTCATTACTACAACCAGAATTTCCAGCACAACAACTCCCTTTCGCATCAACGTCACTAGTATCTCCGACATCTGTTCTACAACCAAATTGCTTAATTGAACATGGATCCTCTTCGAGTATTGATCAGCTACAAAATGATAGGTCAGTGAACATCTCCAGTGAGAGATCAGATTCAATTGCTTCACAGGAATCAGATCTTAGTTTAAGCAACTTAACATTACAAGTTTCTGAATTACCTTCAGAAACAGAAAATTCAATTTCAGCCAAAGAGAACGATGTCGCTGCACTCGTTCTAGACAGTGCCAGCGAACAACACAGTGAAACTGTGGCATTTTCAACTATTGGACAAGGACATCACTCATTTGAAGCCTCTTCTAGTACGTCATCGTCTAAGTCTGTTTCGCAACCAACATTTTCTATTGATCAAGGATCTAGTTCAAATTTGGAGGCTCAACAAGTAGACACGCGCAAACTAAAAAATAAGCTGCCAGATGAAGTAACTGCTGAAAGTTGTGATCCAACCACTACTCAGAGCTCAACACTTACGTTAAGAAATCCGACAGTGCAAAGTTCAGTACCACATCCGGAGACACAGAAGTCTGCAGAAAATTCAAAGTCTCTTCCTAGAAATGACATTGAGGAAACGCGTTGCGATAATGGTGGTAAACAGCCTATTGAAGAAGTTTTTTCTACAATTAGTCAGAGTTTTGATGATTCACAAGCATCATCATCATCACCACATGATTTGGTGGTTGAACAAGTTTCGAGTGCCTCTACTTCATCCCTCTCTCCCAACACTATGATTCAACCAAAGTTCTCAGCAAGTGAAGGCTCCTCAACTTCTGAAGAACAGAAAAGAATGCAGGTTTGGTGATTTAATGAATTTGACAATGATTAGATTATGCAAGTTAAACGAGTTGATTTCTCTAATGGTTACTCAACTAATAGTTATTATCTTAGAAAGTCACCTTTCTTCAACAAAAACTAAGTGACTTTATGAGATAATAACTACTAGTTAAGTGACCATCTGAGAAATCAACTCCAGGTTAAATTAATTGATAGAAGCTGAAATCCAGCATGCAAACAATACTCTTTGTCAAAGTTTAGTTGTGTATCGACTTGTTAAAGGAAGAAAAGATGTAGTATCATGTATAGTTAGTAATTTGTACTAACTGGATAAAAATAATGAACGTGTATTATAAGTTGTTATAAAATTATAATGTCAGTATAGGAGTGTCTTTTGGCAGACAGGAAAATGTAATTGCACCTGTATTTTGAAGTTGTGCATAACAAACCTAATAGAAACAACATTTTCTTTCCAGTTTCTCACTTATAGAATGTTTGAAATTTCAAGTATTGTTTGTTTTTTTAATGTAACTTAGGATCCGATACCTGGAATTCCATCGGAGAGATCTGTCAATCAAGACTCAATCAGCTTACAATCTTCAATCCGAGAAGTCCCTACAGCCTCAAGTTGTTCATCATCACCAAAGTCCGTACTCAAACCAAAGTCCTCAACAGGTCAAGGCCCTCTGTTGAACGTTGACAGGGAGGAACAAATAGGTGAAAGTCCAAGTCCAAGAATGTCTAGAACTTTGTTGGTTGAGTCTGCATCAGACCAACTTCATCATGCAGATGCTAAAACGGTACGTTTATATAGTTAACTACATGTAACTGTCCATAATAAGTTGAAATAGTTTATCTGAAAAATAAGGCAGACAACCTGCTACGACGAGTTAAAGAGCACAGAGTGTCTAAATTACACTGTGTGTAAATTCATTATCCATATTGAATTTGGAACACCCTTAGTGAAATTTCTGACTTTGTCGTTGACTTCAAGCTACAAAATGAAACTTTTAATTTCCTTTTGGTTTTGCAATGTTGAGCAGAAACCATTCAATGATGAAGGGAAGTCTCATGAAGAATCACCAAACAAGACCACTATGGTGTCTTCCAACAACACCAGCAAACAACAAAAGTCAAGTGATGTTACAAATTTTTCATCCACTTCAACTAACAAGAATGAAATTTTAGTCACTCCTATTAGTGCAAGTGAACAAACTTCAGAGAAGGGTAATTCTGCAGCATCAAAGGAAACACATAGTGAAAAAACAGATAGTAAAGAAAAGGCTAAAGACTAATAAGGGGATAGTTAACATGCACTTGTTTTCTATATTGTTCAGACTCTTCAAAAATATCGACAGATATTTTAGAAGAGTTCGAACAACATAGTTTGTTTCTTCTTTACCCATGAGACTCCTTAATTGTGTAACTCAAATTAATTTGTAAGATACTTGGTGTATAGGAGCTCTATGAAGTTTGATGTATACACATAGGAGAGTCAAGAGGAAATTTATTGTTGTATAGTATTTTAGGATGTAATTTATAGAGAATGACATTGAAAACATGTTTGTAGCAGGTAGCCTGCACTCATTTTTATGTGACTAATTTCACTTTTTTATGAAAATTTATATGCAGATGTGACCTAATAGTGTTGAAAAAAATTATTAGACTAATATGTGAGGGCGATTTGCAGAAAAAAAACTATTTTCACCTCGCCTTGTGAATTTGTGCGGAGCGGACCTATTAAAATTTAATGAAATATATTTAGAGTAGGTACGACTTGCAATTATTTTAAAGGGAAAAATGACAAATATATCCCCGAATAGGGGTGACAATTTCAGCCCATATTAATGAAATGAGTCCATTTTGCCCATATTTAATGACTTTGATCACTCATATTTTAATTGGTTAAATATGGGCTTCAAGCTATTTTAAGAATCTCTACAAATATGGTCAAAATGGATTAAATATGGGTATCCATATTGACCCATAATAGATCAATTAGTTTTCACTTCCACTCAAAATTCTTAATTGTGCTAAAAAATAAAAAAATTAATATTAATTTTCAAAAATCTTATATATATATATATATATATATATATATATATATAAAAGAGAACACTAGGCCCGCCTGCGTGGCGCAACCACAAACCAGAATTCCTTTTTAATATATTTATTTTCAATACTAGCCTTTCCTTTTCATAAAAAGTTGGGACTTTTATGAAAAGTTGTAAATTTTATGAAAAGTTGTGACTTTTAGGATGAGTTGTGACTTTTAGGAGGAGTTGTGACTTTTATATCAAAGGTTGTAACTTTTATGAAGAGTTGTGACTTTTATGAAGAGTTGCGACTTTTATGAAAAATTGTGATTTTTATGAAACATTGTGACCTTTCCGAAGGGTTGTAACTTTTCCAAAGACTTGTGACCTTTCCGATAAGGCACAATAAGCATTTGTTCACACTACCCATTGTTGTCTATAAATAGAGGGATTTCCTGCCACAATTATTTGTAGGTGTTTTTCCGTTGTAGGGTAGTCGAATTCAAATACATTAATTAAGCTTCTTATAAAGTTTGTTTCATTCCTCAAAGTTTTCTTCCTCGTATTTCATGGAGTTTAGTGATTCATGTAATTATGATAATTTCTTTTTGTTATTTTGGTGACTTTTTTTTAACTCTGTCAAAAATTTCAGCAAAGATGATTGAAAATTGATTTTCTCTTTTGTCCCTTTCTACAGGTTTCTTCATATAAACAAAGAATATTGATTTTAATTGCAATGCGACATTACTATTCTTGCACCTCTCATTCCACAACTCATAATGTTGTTGAAATGGTTGAATTCATTACATTTGGTTCTTTAGTAACCAAAACTTTTATTTATGTCACTATTATTTATAGGGTTTTTTTGCTATAGGGGAATCGAATTCAAATACATTAATTAAACGTCTTATGAAGTGTGTTTCATTCCTCAAAGTTTTCTTCCTCATATTTCATGAAGCTTAATCTTTTACCGTAAGTCATAGTGATTCATGTATCTATTGCAATTTCTATTTGCTATTTTGGTGACTTTTTCTGAACTCTATTAAAAATTTCAGTGACGGTGTTGAAAATTTATTTTCTCTTTTGTCCCTTTATGTAGTTTATTTCATATACTTTTTGAAAAAAAATTATTGTGGGTTGTGCTATATTTGATAGCACACAACAACAAATATGTGATAACTAATACGGAACTGATGGTAAAGTTTGTGAAAAAAACCAAACAAATTGTTCTCTTGCTTACCACAGTTAATATATTATTTTTATTGTTTTTTCTTAGATACAAACAATTTTTATGTCATTGCACTCTTGATAAAGTATTAGTGTAAGCACAATTAGTCCACTTCTTTTGTCGCGAGTTGAGTAATTTGTCATATTTCTTCGTCTCTTCATTTTGGGCATAACAAGAGATCAAGTTTTCTTGAAATAAACAAATGTCCAGAATACACTATAACAAAAATATTTTTTATCGCCAATAAATATGCACATTAACGAAGAGTGCTAGAGCCTTACCGACATTTATTAATAGTCATTAGATTCAATGTTGCTATAAATTTTAGGGACATTTATAGAGAGTACAAATTGCCTCTGAAAATACATATTTAGCAACAATTAAGCTATTAATTGTTGTTAAAGATCATTTTTACTGTAGTGATAATTCTTTATTTTGATAAACTTTTTTGTTTTTGTTTTTATAAAGAAGTAAGAACTCTTTGTTTTGGATTATTTCAATTAAATTTGTGAACTGTAAACTTGGATACAGCCCGATAGACTATCTTTTTGAAAAATATGTTAAGCAATTTGCCTTTTTCTTCTTTATTGCTAGGAAAGTAAGGTTGTCTTTATTATTATTTGTGGATATTTGTGAGTTCAAGTGCTTACAAAATTATGCTGTGAGATTTTAATATGTTATGTGTCAAAATTTTGGTTTAGAATATCCAGTTGTGAACAGTTCCATTGGAATCAAATAAGTTGGGGCCGGTTATATGAAACCTAAGCAATAGTAATGACTACTCTGAGACAATGAGGAAAAACATTTAAGATACTCACAATTTTAAGGTCATTTTTAACATATACATGATACGTCATACTATTATAAAAACATATTGATGGAGGTTCATAAGAAAGGAGCGGAAAGTCTTTCATTTGAGTTTAGTTAATTATATTCTTGTATGGACGTGGTGTTCCACTTTACTTGGGAGTGTTGTTGTTCGAGGCTTTTTGGTCTCTTCCTTAACGTCTGATGTTGTTCTTTATAACTTTTTTAAATTTAGCAAATTTCATTACTTCTGACCAACTATTTCTATGGAGATTTTCTTAGACTTATTATTTATAGTTAAAATCTCTCTATGACTCCTAATTTTTCTATAACAAAAACAAAATTAAAAAATATAGCATTTAAGATTTCGGAGGAACACTTTGCCTTAATATAAAATGTTCTTGACAATGTAGTGTATGTATCGAAAATATGATATTATCGAAAGATCATATTTAAGCTTAATAAAATAGTTCAATCCCGTGCGAAGCACGGGTAATTTACCTAGTTCAATTAATTTTCAAACATAATTGAAAAAACATTTTTTTTTTATTTTTGAAAAACAAAAAACATTTAGGGGTAGGTTGGTGGAAGGGGGGGGGCGCCTTGGGGGTGGGGGGTGCCCGGGGGAGGGGGTAATTTTTTTTTGTTTTGGAAAACAAAAGAAAATTTTAGGGGTCGGTTGGTGGAAGGTGGGGGGGGGGGTAAATTTTTTTTGTTTTTGGAATACAAAAAAATTTAGGGGTAGGTTGGTGAAAGGTGTGGGGCGGGGGGGGGGGGGGGGGAGGAGGTGCCGTGGGGAGGGGGTAACTTTTTTTTTTTTTTTTGAAAAAACAGATTTTTTTTAAATTTTGGAAAATAAAAAATTTAGGGGTCGGTTGGTGGAAGGTGGGGGGGTGCCCGGGGGAAGGGGTAATTTTTTTTTTTGAAAAACAGATTTTTTTAAATGGGTTAGAACCATTTTACCCAAATCATATTTGACCAAATCCATATTTACTCATATTCTATTTGGGTGGATTGTAATCCAAACCATCTTTGCTCAATCCATATTCAATCCATCCAAATCCGATCCAATCCAACCATTTGCCACCCCTACCCCCGAACTATCGTAAATGGTATGCAAATACCCTCAGTCATACTTTTGGGACATTGGTGCCCCTGACCTCCAAAAACTGGAGCATTTATACCCTTTATACTAACGGATATACACGTGTCATAATCTTATCCATCGATCCAACATTTATTAAATATCGGATCGACGGATAAGATTGTGTCGCGTGACCCTATTTAGTCTTTCGTTAGAGTGAATGGCATATATGCTTGAGTTTTTGGACGGTAAAGGCACCAATGTCCCAAAAGTATGACGGAGGGTATCTGCATACTATTTACGATATTTCGTAGGTATATTTATCCTTTTTCCCTATTTTAAATTGTATTTATATAATTAGTCATACCTTGTAATTTTTTCAATTTAGTATTACTATTAAAAACAACTATTATATCATACTTATGATATGAAAATATAAATTTATGTCCAGAGACAATTGTTTGTTTTGATATTTTTTTTACCATTTATTTACCTTTTCTTATAAGGATAATACATAAACACCCCCTTTAACTTAATTTGAGCTGACATTTATGTTTTCTAACTTTGGATCAAGTAGACACTCAAACTTGTATAAAGTTAAACATATAAACACATACGTCTTACAAGATAATCCAAAATTGATCATGACGAAAGTCACCTACTCCCTCCGTCCTATATTAGTTGATCACCTTTTGTTTTGCATGATGCTTAAAAAAATCATAAATAAGAAGATAATTTACTAATCCACCCCTAAAAAGACCTTTTTGAAATTTTACAAACAAATGTGAACACTTTAAAAAAGAATTAACTACAAGATTAATATAGGAAAAAATAATAATTAATGCTTTCTTGATTTAGTAAAGTGAATAGCTAATATGAGACAATTATTTTTAATATAAAGGAAAAATGACAAATATACCCCCGAACTATCGTAAATGGTATGCAGATGTCATCCGTCATATGTTTGGGACATTGATGCTCCTGCCGTCACTCAAACAAAAGACTAAATAGGGACACGTGGTGCAATTTTATACGTCGATCCGATATTTAATAAATGTCGGGTCGGTGGATAAGATTATGACATGTGTATGTCGTTTAATATAAACGGTGTATATGCTCTAGTTTGTGGACGACAGAGGCACCAATGTCCCAAAAGTATGACGGATGGTATCTACATATTATTTACGATAGTTCGGAGATATTTTTGTCCTCGGACACGTGTACAGATTCTTTCTTTGTAATTTTGTTTCTTCCTAAAAGACAAATGTTTGTATTTCTGTGCACTTTTCACTTCAATTTAGAGACACTCTACCTTTCTTTCTTTCTTCATCTTCTAAGTTTAACTTGCAGAGAGCGTTAATGGCTATTCCACTTATCACCATATTCTTCATTTCTCAATAATCCCACTTTTAAGTTCTTTCCCAATTACTATTAACACAAATATTCAAGAAAAATCTCAACTTTTTTGTTGAATACTTGTAATAAGCAGAAATGGATTTTGTGTACAAGAACCCATCAGCTCTTATTGAGGAAAGAGTAAAAGATTTGTTATCTCGGATGACACTTGAAGAAAAAATAGGCCAAATGACTCAGATCGAACGCAGTGTTGCTACTCCCTCTGTCATTACTGACCTTTCTATAGGTATGCCTTTTTTTCCCTCTTTGCCCAAAAAAATAAAAATAGAATGGCACTTATGGATTTTGAGGTGGAGTCGGGATTTGAAGGTTATGAGTTCGGGAAATTTAGTTCATTTAAGTTTATGAGTTGTAGGTTAGAAGGTAGTTGAGAAGTGCCTTGCTTTTAAGGGTTTAGGCTTGTTGGTGTCTGCAGTGGCGGATGTAGAGTGTGTCGAGGGGGGTCATCCGACCCCCCTCGGAAAAAAAATTACACTATATATATAAGATCAATTTTTTTGTGTATGTGTATATATTTAAAATTGAACCCCCTGAGCATATGTCAAAGGAGTAGCTCAATGGTTTATGGGGTTCAAGATTTCGCCTATGTGAGCTTTGGGTCGCAGGTTCGATTCCAGGCAACAACATTTTTTTTATTTGAACCCCTTGATAGAATTCCTGCCTCCGCCACTGGGTGTCTGTCGTTGTACTAGCTGTATTAGTAGTTCTAGTTTTTGATATCTATCATCATTAGTTAATTGTGTTTGTGCTACTGCACTGTTTTGCTCTTATTAGTGTTATGTTTTGTTCTTCTTCATAGCTGAATTGTATATCTGAAATTGGTGCGCTTGAGCCGAGGGTCTTTCAGAAACAACCTCTCTATCTTCACGAGGTAGTGATAAAGCATGCTTACACTCTACTCTACCTAGACCCCATGAGTGGTATTTCACTTGGTATGTTGTTGTTGTTAAGGTATTGAGTTCTAAATTAGTCATTTATACATATTCAACAGGCAAAAACGAAATTTGGATAAAAGCTATTGAGTTTGGCCCGAAGTGCTAAGTCCACTCCAGTTAAGGTGATAGATTAAATGAATTGTTGGTGTAGATATAAGTGTGATATTTAAAGCACTTTATTTAGTATTGGAATGAAATCAACCTGGATAGAGAAGAATCGAGATAAATAATGGGTTTAAGTTATATACACTGACGAGGTAAAGGATTTTTACACAATCAGAGTAATTTAACCTGTTACATTGGGTTGCTTACCATTTGTCATAGGTTACCGATGAATGATTATTGAGTAGAGTTACATGCAATGACCTGATTGTGCAAATATCTTTTTACATGCCCGCGTATAGAATGAGTCCTCATAAATTGATTCATTTAGGCATTACTAACTGTCTTATAAGCATTTATCTCTGTTTGCAAACTGTTTGGCAGGCTTTATTTAAGCGTTTATCGGAAACAACCTCTCTATCTCTATGAGGTAGGGTAAGGTCTGAGCACACTCTATCCTCCCCAGATCCCACTTGGTGGGATTACATTTGGTATGTTGTTGTTGTAACTGCCTTATAAAAGCAAGGTGGTTCTAACTAGTTGGGTAAGTATGGGATTTAGTTACCCCTTATTTAGCATTGGAATGAAGTGGACTTGAATAGAGTGGACGGGTATATAGGATTCCTTTAGGTGATCCTAATTAGTTGGGTTAAGCTAGTTATTCATGTAGAGGGATAAGTGTGAGATGCAGAGAATCTTTTATTTTGAATTGAAATGAAATGAACTGAATAAACTGGAATGCATATAAATGACTCTTTTAGGTGATACTAACTGGTTGGTATTAAACTAGCTATGTATTTAGGATAAGATTGGGACTTTGAGAACACTTATAAGACGAACTGGACCTAAATGGAGAGGAACAGGTATAGAGGATTCTATTCCCCCGCCTAAGATGTTCTGGAATTGTGACAAATTTCTTGGCTGAAATTTATTTGAACCTGTTTTCGTGGCGCAGGGAGTATACTCAGTGTTGGAGGCAGTGCACCATTTGAGGATGCCCCATCGGAAGCTTGGGCATATATGGTTGACGGATTTCAAAAGGCTGCGCTGGAATCACGGCTTGGGATTCCGCTTCTTTATGGAGTTGATGCTATTCATGGCAATAACAATGTTTATGGTGCTACCATTTTTCCACAAAATGTGGGCCTTGGAGCCACCAGGTTGAATTAATGTCAAGCTTTGATCTTTATTACCAATTTCTTATTGATAGCTGACATTTAAGATCAAGACCTAAATTAGATAAATGTCGAGCAGAGATGCAGATTTGGTTCAGAAGATTGGGATTGTGACTGCTCTTGAAGTCAGGGCTTGTGGCATTAACTATACTTTTGCTCCCTGTGTTGCTGTAAGTTGAACGTGTTACTTGTCCCTTTATTGTCTTTGTATTAGGTCAATTTCATGGATGAATAAAGTAAAGGAAACATGAGACGTTGGACATATATACACTTAGAGCAAGATAGAAAAAGGATTCTCCTAAGTATCACATCAAAGTTTATAATTTGAATTCTTAATTAGTCCTTCCGTTACAAATTATTTGTCAGGTTTTAACTTGGCATTGAGTTTAAGAAAGTTGAGAAGACTTTTGAATCTTGTGGTCTTGAGCTAAAGATATATAGAATGTACCAAAATGTCCTTTAATCTTGTGGTCTTAAACATGCCATGTGGAAAGTGAAAATGAAAGAGTTGCCAAAAAAGAAAAGATACTTTCTTTTTGAAACGGACAAAAAAGAAAAGTAGGACAAACAAATTGAGACAAAGGGAGTAGTATGTTGCTAACTGAGACAAGAAAAACATGATTTGTCGTTTTTCTTTTTGGAAATTCTTGGTTAAGATTGTTATGTTCCCAGCCCCTCGTAACTGCTATCTCTCTAGAAGTAGTACTTGTTTTTTGTTTGTTTGTTTGAGAAGGTAAGCAGCTTGTATATTGATAAAGAGAAACTACGTAGTACCAAGCTGGTGCTAAGCAATATCTCTCTAGTTGTTATCTCTTTATAACTCTATTGTCTTGATGCATCTTGACTTCATTTAAATAATGTGAAACAGGTATGTAGAGATCCCAGGTGGGGAAGATGCTATGAGAGTTATGGAGAAGACACTGAACTTATTAGGAAGATGACCTCAATTGTCACAGGCTTGCAAGGGCAACCACCTCGTGGATACCCCCAAAACTATCCTTTTCTAGCTGGAAGGTAGTAGAAGTTGCCATAAAACAAATTCCAAAATTTTGTACGCTTCTCTGAATATATAAAAGATGTATTTCTCTTGTATTTTACAACCTATACTCTTAAGTCTTATGTGCATTCAAATGCTACTCCACATGTTGCAATTTTCAGAAGAAAAGTCATTAGGGAAGGAAAAGTAGAAGCATAGCTAGAGTTGAAAATAAAAAATCAGTGTTGAAAGGCGTGTCTTAGCTATTACTACCTTATTGTTGATCATTCGTCAGATATTTCTATAGCTTTCTACTTTTGTATTATTTGTTCTCCTAATGGCAAGGATCTCTTTGGACTGATTGATGAATTTTACTCCAGAGACAAGGTTGTTGCCTGTGCAAAGCACTTTGTTGGAGATGGGGGTACTGACCGAGGTATAAATGAGGGAAATACCATATCATCGTATGATGATCTAGAGAGAATACATATTGCCCCTTATATTGACTGTATTTCTCAGGGAGTTTGCACAGTAATGGCATCCTACTCTAAATGGAATGGAAGCCACCTGCATTCTAGCCACTTCCTTCTTACTGAAGTTTTGAAAGGGAAGCTCGGATTTAAGGTAAGGATTGCCTGTTCTCTTAATGCTCTATGGTTCATTTGGTGTCCAAATTTTGGACCATTAGTTCAACATAAAAATCCTCTAGATTGTCAGATGCTTTTCTCATTTCCTACCATGCATAGTAGGGGAAGTGATTGAACATATTGCGGTTCCAAAAAGCTGAGTTTCAGGGCCCATTTTTACTCGGTATTGTTCTTTAAAAACACTGTAGAAAACTAATCAAATTTTGGTTTGAAGCCCAAACATGTTTTGGACTTCGTATTCAGCAAACACAAAAGATTCTCTTAGCAAAGAGCTGGAAAAGTTCATGTGGCTTGGAGTTGGTTCTACTTGGTTAAAACGTCACCAAGCCGAAAGTGTAAAAACTTGTTTCAATGTTTTTGCTTCAACTTATGAAGGAGTAGGTAAGGGGATGAGAGTGGTAATTACTCCTTCATCGTTAACCAAGAGGTCTTGGGTTCGAGTCCCCTTGGGTACGGAGTCACCTTTGTTAGGGAGCGCTTTACTCCAATGTGGGACTTCCCGGCGCGAATCCGGATTTAGTTGGGTACCGGACACTGGGTGGGAAACCAAAAAAAGAAAAGAAATGGTAAGGTAAGGGGATGAGAGAAACGATGTCTCTCTTTAATTTGAATTTGGTTGCATGGAATTTGGTTATTGGTTATTTATATTTTTCCTCGATTTGAATGAAATGCTATGCACTAATGTTCTATTTGTTTGTCAAGTTGTTAGAATATGATTGGCTTAAAGATCACATACACTGCAAGAATCTGAATGCTAACTCTTGTAGGGCTTTGTTATTTCTGATTCCGAAGGACTTGACCGATTTTTCCATCCTCATGGATCTAACTATGACCAAAGTATTTTGGCAGCAGTCAATGCAGGGATTGACATGGTACATAAAACCATGTTTTAAGAGTTATTCTGTTTTTGCATGAGTTATTTCTGTTCTTACTGTCTGTTAAACTTTTTGCAGGTGATGGTTCCTTTTCGGTATCAATTATTTCTCGATCATTTGAAATATCTTGTGGAATCTGGGGAGATTCCAATGACCAGAATTGATGATGCTGTTGAAAGGATCCTGAGAGTTAAGTTTGTTTCCGGAGCTTTTGAGAACCCTTTGAGTGATAGGTCATTGTTGGATACTGTTGGTTGTAATGTAAGTCCATCTTGTCCTGTATTTTGACAGATAGTGTCAAAATATTTATCTTGAATTTTGGCATTAAATAAGACCTTCATAAGTTTTATTTGTTTGACCTACTATCTCAACTATTCTGCTTTTTGTCTCGACATCAAAGTGAACATCTTCTTTGCATCTATGTTGCACGGACTTTTCAAAATGATTGCCGCACCCCTGTTGACGTGACATTGGTGTGGGTGTGGGATCCACACGGGATTTGGTCAACTCATATTGGATGCTTTGACTACATCTATGCCCGAGAAGGATAGATTGATTGGCTATTTCATGAGATCTCTTAGGATTAACACATTAAGTGTTTATAAAGAATTAAATTTTATTAGCTTTAATTCAATACCTTTAATTAATCGAAATATATACTTTATATAGTGTAAAAATATGCGTTTATTGGCCGTATCCCACTTCCCGTATCCGCTCTCGGATTCATACCCCCAAATCCTAAAAGTTCTGTGACGAAGAGTCCGACCTCTAGATGCACACCCGTATGGGGTACCCACACCCGAGTCTGAGCAACATAGCTTTGCATTGCCCTTACAAAAGTTAAATTATGTGAGTTGGCAAACTGTTTTACCTGTTTTTACAATGTATATACTGCTAATTCTGTTTGTTTGGTAAAATTATACATTTTAAAGAATGTAGGAGAGAGAGAGTAGTTATGTGCATGTATCATTGCAAAGCTTCATAGTAGTTTTTACCATTCTGATAATTGTTTCAGCAACATCGCGAATTAGCACGTGAAGCAGTTCGCAAATCACTGGTTCTTCTAAAGAATGGAAAGGATGTAACAAAACCATTTCTTCCGCTAGTTAGGAAGGCAAAGAGAATTCTTGTAGCAGGAAAACATGCTGACGATCTTGGATTTCAATGCGGAGGGTGGACTAAAACATGGGAAGGAATGGGCGGAAGAATCACAATTGGTAAGTAATGCTTCCTCTGCTCTAGTTTATATGACACTCTTTCATATTTACTACATTAAAAAAACAATGTCACCTTTCTATATTGTGAAAACTCGTTAACTTTTAAGTTCCCCATCTTACTCTTAGTGACATACTCCTATAGATACAGAAATATTTGACATGTTTTAGTTCACGAGTTTTATGGGTACTTTTGGTATGCATAGAAAGTCTTTTGTTTTTCTTAAACTTTGTGCCTAGCCAAGCACCACCATATTAAATGAAACAAAGAGAGTAATGGAAAGATGGCATTAGTTGTTACTTACTTCCTGGGGTATTTGGTAGTCTTTCATACAACCAGAGCATTCTAGTTTAGAGTAGCATCTTTCTTTCCTTCTTTCTTACATGGTTTCAAAATTTACCACAAGTTAAGGTTAGGAACAATATCTCAAGAGTTTCGCTTCCATTTCTTGTGGGTGATTTGTATAACCCTGTATGTTTGATTGTTTTCTCGCAAGAAATCTTAAGCTACAATGTCATAAAATGCTTGATATCGCCAGCTGATAGCATAATTTTGTATGACATATAGATATATGTAAGCTAGTGAGTACTCTTGTTAGCCTTGCGCAAAGATCTTGATTTACTAGGAACCTCAATAGACCCAATGTAGTCCGGTCCTTCTGCGGACCATACTCAAAACAGAAGCTTAGTGCACTTGGCTGCCCCTAGGAACCTCAATAAAGACGAGGATTGGGATTAGACGTGCATTGGGGCCTTTTGACAATGAGCTCAGTTTTCTCAACAGGCCGATGATAGTATAATGCATGCATGTCTTACTGAAATCCTCCTGTAAGATAATTTAGAAGGTTAAGTAGCCCATCTCTGAACTATAGTTTACCACTACTAATCATGGATCATTTACTAGTTAAAACGATAATTTGTTGTAGGTACAACTATTCTGGAAGCTATTAAAGATGCTGTTGGAGGGGAAACAGAACTGGTATATGAGGAAAATCCGTTAGCAGACACCTTTGCGAGTCAAGACTTCTCTTATTCAATTGTAGTTGTTGGTGAACCTCCCTATTGCGAAAGCGGTGGAGACAGCCAAGACCTCAGAATTCCTCTTGGCGGAGAAGAACTAATAAGCTTGGTTGCAGACAGAGTTCCAACGTTGGTGATATTGATCTCCGGAAGGCCTTTATATATAGAGCCTTTGATTCTGGAGAAAATGGACGCCTTCGTTGCTGCTTGGTTGCCGGGCACTGAAGGAACTGGTATCACTGATGTCATTTTCGGAGATTTTGAATTCCATGGAAGGCTCCCTATGACATGGTTTAAAAGTGTAGATCAATTACCCCTGCATCAGGAACAGAACTCCTATGAACCTCTCTTTCCATTCGGCTACGGATTAACTAGTAAAAACAAGGTGCTCTAGACGAGATGTGTCGAAGAGAGGTTTAGTGAAATAGACATGTCTGTGAAGATGCGGACTATCAGAAAGACTCTATGAAGCTTCACTGTTCCCGGGGATTGGCTTTATGCATCCTCTTGTGTACTTGTACCATTTGGTCTCTGGCATATGATGTTACATTAAGTCCAAATAATTATTATGTACTATTATTACCATATGTTAACCTGAGTTATTGAATAATGTTAATTATGTCATTCAAGGAGAAGGTGTCTTTAACAAAATGAAAATGGGTACTTCACACTAACTGGTCGAATTAACTAAGTATTTACTTTTCCACTCGGTATACATGAATTATATATTGAGTGTACATGATTTAGTAATTTTAATTAGAGTGTACATAGGTTGGATTGATTTCGATTTTTCATTTATCAAACTAAATCAATAAAAGTTAGTTTTTCGTTTTCAGTATTTTTTTCCAATTTTTAAAAATTGTTCGATATGATGAATCTTCCAATAAAATTTGTTTGATTGTAATCAATTTCACAAAGCATTATTGATCACAATGTATCGAAGTAATGAAGAAGAAGACAGAGAGAGTAATTTGTGGAAGCTTTTCTCAATTGATTCAATTCAATATACATGTACAAGTATCTGTTTATATATAGACCTACTAATTGATGAGTTAAGTTGTCAGCTAAGATTCTAACTAACTAACTTGAAATATAACAAACTAACATCAGCTAACTAACTATTTAACCAACTATTAATTAACTGAATAAAGGAAAACATCTTCACAGTGTTGTTGTGCATTTCGTCAATTCCTCAACATCCCCCCTCAAGCTAGGAGCCATGAAGATGTTCTTCATGCCTAGCTTGGATACCAAATAAGTATGTTGAGGAACACCAAGACCTTTAGTGAAAATGTCAGCTTGTTGTTCACTGGTGGAAATATGGATCAATTTCACTAGGCCAAGCCGCACTTTTTCTCAGATAAATGACAATCAATGTCAATGTGCTTTATACGCTCATGGAAAACAGGATTAGTAGCAATTTGTATAGCTGATTTACTATCACAAAACATAGACACAGGGCCAGGAAAATTGACTCCAAGTTCCTTGAGCAAACCAGTGAGCCAGACCACTTCAGCTACAGTAGAAGCTAGGCTTCTATATTCAGCCTCAGTCGAGCTTCGAGAAATGGTTGATTGTTTCTTTGATTTCCAGGAGATAGGAGAATCACCAAGCTTGAGTAAGAAACCAGTAACTGACTTTCTTGTAGTGATACAAGATGCCCAATCAGCATCACAATAGGCAGTGAGACAAGGAGAAGCATGTGCTGACATAAACACACCCAGACCTGGAGACTGTTTGATGTATTTGATAACCCTTGTTGCAACAACCATGTGAGAGACTTTAGGAGCATGCATATACTGACTGAGACATTGTATTGCAAAGGCAATGTCTGGTCGAGTGATAGTCAAGTAGAGAAGTCTGCCTATTAATCTTTGATATTCACCTGGATTACTTAACAAATGATATGTATCATCATGCATATGTTGATCAAACTCAAAAGAAGTGAGCTTCTTATTTACTTCCAATGGTGTTTGAAATGGTTTGGCACCAGTGATGCCTAAGTCACTGATAAGTTCAACAACATATTTCCGTTGATGCATTAAAATTCCATCTTTGTTTCTGGCAAATTCAATGCCAAGAAAATATTTCAAGTCTCCCAGATCCTTGATCTTGAAACTGAGCTGTAAATGGTCTTTAGTTGCTTGAATTAAATCTCCATCACTTCCAGTGATCAACAAATCATCAACATAGACTAAAACAATGACAATGTGAGGGCCAGACTTCTTAGTAAATAGAGAATAGTCCAGCTGACTTTGAATGAACCCTAAACTAGTCAAGGCAGTGGTTAACTTGATATTCCATTATCGAGATGCTTGTTTAAGGCCATATAGTGACTTTGACAATTTGCAAACTTGATGCCCTTTGTCACCAGCAAAACCTAAAGACAGGTCCATGTATACCTCTTCATGTAGGTCCCTTTTAAGAATGCATTATAGACATCCATTTGATGAATGTCCCACCTTTGCATAGCAGCAATAGCAATCATTGTCCTCACAGTCACCATTTTCACCACTGGTGAAAAAGTTTCTTGATAGTCAAGCCTTTCCTTTTGATTGTAACCTTTGATCTGGCTTTAAACCTTTCCACTTCTCCTGTAGATTTATATTTGATCTTATAGACCAATTTACAACCAATAGCCTTCTTGCCTGGTGGAAGATCAACAACAATCCAAGTGGAATTTTCCTCTAAAGCTTTTATCTCAGACTGCATTGCCTCTACCCATCTAGGATCCTTTGCAGCCTCCTTGAAAGATATAGGTTTACTATCAGAAAACATTTGAGCAAGATAAGCCTGATACTTAGAACTCAATTTTGTGTATCCCAACACAACAGAAAGAGGATAAATACAAGCATGAGCCCCTGATGGCTTACTCACATAGTCTTGCATCCATGTGGGAGGTTTAGATTGTCTTGTGGACTTCCTTAGAGGTGCTGAATGAGGGGCAGGAAGAGGCTCATCAGCATTACCTCCATGTAAGGAATAGGGAAGGGTCAGACTCATGACTTTCAGTAGCTATAGCACTATCAACACCACTGTCAGCAATATCTATTTCAATATGCTGGTCATCAGGAGGTAGGTCATGTGCTCCTATTGGAGTAATACAAATAGGAAGAAGCTGAGAATAGTCATCGGAGGGCTTTGCACAGAACCAAACACAGGTGGGATTGAAGATGGTTGAGAAAAGGGAAAAATGTCCTTATAGAATATCACATCCCTACTGATGAAAATGAACTTAGTAACCAAATTATACAGCCTATATCCTTTTTGATGAGCAGCATAGCCTAGCATAATTGACTTGATAGCTCTAGGGGCAAACTTATCTTGTCTAGGTAGAGCAGAGGCATAACAAAGACATCCAATCACCCTTATGGGAGCTAGAGAAGGATCATGACCATGTAGCAGTTCAAAAGGTGATCTATTCTGTAGCACTGATGAGGGTATTCTATTAATGACATAAACAACTGCTTTAATACAGTGACCCCAAAAAATTCAATGGTAAACATGACTGAAATCTGATTGCTCTAGCAGTTTCTAGTATATGCTTATGCTTCCTTTCCACCACTCCATTCTGTTGAGGAGTATAAGGGCATGATCTTTGATGAATAGTACCATTTTGTTGAAATAGACTGGAACAAGATTGGTTAAAGAACTTTGAACCATTGTTTGATCTAAAGGACTTAATGCTTTTCCCAAATTGAGTGGCAACCATATTGATAAAAGTTTTAAGAATGGTAGAAACATCAGACTTCAATCGAAGCAAAAAAATCCAAGTCCATCTAGTGTGATCATCAACCAAAGTGAGAAAGTATTTCATACCATTGTGAGTTTCAACATGATAATGTCCCCATACATCCAAATGAATCAAATGAAAAGCATCTGCAGTACTACTACTACTAACAAACTTGACTTCTGAGTTCCTAGCCAAAATTGACGAAATAAAATGAAAAAGATTCCAATTTCATGTCTTAAATGAAATGAGTGGACTAGAATCGGCAATATTCTAATAGATAGATAGTATGGTAGAAAGAAATAGATGAATCTTTCTACCATACTATTTATTAGTTAGATTCTTGTTATAAAGCTGCCCCCTGGAATAAAATAAAGATAGAAGCTGCATTTGATATGGATCTATATATCAATCTACAATATTATCTTGATAAATGCGAATATCAATTCCATATATGGGATTGATGCTGAGCTAACTATAGCGCAAAGCCGAATCTCTTTGGTTAATAAAATCCAACAGGTTTATCGCTCCCAGGGGGTGCAGATTCATAATAGGCATATAGAAATTATTGTACGTCAAATAACATCAAAAGTGTTGATTTTAGAAGATGGAATGTCTAATGTTTTTTCACCCGGAGAACTTATTGGATTGTTGCGAGCAGAACGAATGGGGATTTCTATTCAAAGAGTGCATAACCGCATGGATAAGCTCACACTAACCCGTCAATTTGGGATCCAAATTAGAGATTTTCCTTGGGAGGTATCGAGAAGGATTTGGAATGGAATAATATCGATTCATACAGAACACTTTGTACTGCGCACATTACTTAGACGGGTTCTAGAAAGGCATATAGGAAGGAATGGAGAAATCTAGAATAAAGAAATCGAATATGAAAGAAAAGACAAAGAAATGAGATAATATCGAATTCTATTTCTTTGGATCTGAGCTGAATCTTGTCTATTTTAACCCCCCTAGATTCGGATTCGACTGTAATATGTATTACGTATTCAAATTCGTTTGAACAAGAGGAGAAAAAAAGAGGAGATAGAATCCAATTCTTTTAGATACTTTATCTAAGAAACTCTACCCATCTATGTTCTAGATGGGGTATATCTCGCCAAACTGGATAAAGCTATTATTCTAATCTAGACTATAAAAAAATATGCATCATTCGCATACCGGTGGCAGCTTCAAATAGGTCATATCAAGAAAAGGCAACCTTGTTTGTCTAGATAAGGGAAAAACATCACAATGCTGTAATTGAAAAGAAGTGAGATTATGAAAAACATGAATTCTTCTTAAAACTGCCATGGGAGCATGTCCTAGCCTTCTATGCCATAGATCAGGAAGTGGTCTAGATACAGAATCTTCCTAGGAAGAACCTAGACGGTTTCTGGAAGCATCATTGACTTTGTTGTTCACAGTAGCAGCTTGCCAAGTGGGAGAATGAGGAGCGAATAAGCCTTCAAAGTCGCCAACCACACTATATAGTGATGGGACAGCGAGAACAGTGACTGTCGCACCCTATTTCGAACCGGCCGAAACAGTTCACAACATAATGTGGTCGATACTCTGATTTTGGAAAAAATTGTTTTGTTTTAGAGTCGCCACCTAAATTTTAAGGAAAATATTAGGAAAACCATTTTTATATGTAAATGTAAACTCTGTTTTGATTTGCGAAACCAGTGAGATTCTGAGTAAGGGTTTTGATTACTCGAGGGGAAGGTGTTAAGCACCCCTCAGAGCCTATCCGAAGATAGTCCTTAAACTCAATTTAGGAAAATATAATTAGGAAAACGTGTTTATTTATTTGTTTTAAAATCAATGATAAGTAAATTTTATTATATTTAAGAAAAGAGTACAATACAAGGTACGGCATATCTTAGTCTTATAAAATAGCTTTAATAGTGGTATTTTATCATATTGTAAAATAAATAAATAAATAAATGTACTTAAATGTATGATAAATTGTATGTAAAAAATATATATAGTTGTAAAATTATCCTAAAAAATATATAGATGTTGAATTTTGCGAGAACCTGACGTCTTATTTAAGACGTGAAATGAAAATAAGATAGTAGTTGGGTGTGAATACGTAGTAATATGGGATGTGTAATCTGAATGAAAATACGTAAAATGGAGTTTTCTAAAATAAAATAAAAATACTAGATGTTAAAATATTATATGAAGGTTTGTAATCTTAAATATGTTTATTATAAAGCGTGGTATATACATGTAAGTTGCGTAAAATATATGAATGTTTATCAAAAATTTTTACGTGTAGGGATAAGTTGACGATAAATTGTATTTGGAAAAATAATGTGTAAAGTGTAGGAATAAATTTATAAAAATAAATAAATAACATTCGGGATAGTAGATAAAAATATAATTGATTATGTAGAGAAAATATAGAATATATACCTTTATATGTATGACATATATATGTGTACCTTGTATTTGAACCTGTTTGCATATCTAAAATTTGAAATAGCATGTTAAAAAGATTAAAATGTTATTAGCAATGTTTGATTAAAAAAACAAGTATAGTCAATACATTTTTATAAAGGGGTGATGTAAAGAGTATAAAAATAGGCCTAACTATTGAAACTTATTCTATAGTTACATTTGTTTTGTTAAATATATAAGCCTACTTCCCTACTTATTTTCTTTAAAAATGTATATCTAAAGATAAGTATCTTAGCCTTAAGTAAATTTTTAAAATGTAATTATTCTTAGCCCTTAAACTAGTTGCAAAATATTCGAAGGTCCTAAGCGATGAGCAGGCCTAAATGAATATTATTTTAATCTTTATGTATCTCTAAATTCATTTGGAAGTCCCAACTCATGAATTTTATTTTTTTCTACTTAGATACCTAAATGAATATTATTTCACCTTTTAAAACTTCAATTGAGAATTTTAGACGATACGTTTTCCTATTCCTTAAGATAAAGGCCTAAGTCGGTATATATTTATTTATTTTTCCAATTTTAAAACTCTAACATTATTTTAACCTTTGAAACTTCATTTGGAAAATCCTTAAACTATAAACCTCTTCTCTTCAACTAAAAAATGTAAAAAAGAGTATTATAGGTAAAAATGCTAACCCATTTCTAAAAAAAAGTTTTTGCATCATTTGTTCTAAAAATGTTTCAACTAAATTCACAAGCAAACAACTATTGTCTCACATGGAAAAAAAAAAAACAAGCAATATATCAAAAACTTATGAGTGAAGGTTAGTCAACATATCAAAACAATATAAGTAGGACGACGAAACTTAAGAGTAAAAGTTAGCCAACATATAAAAACATAAGGGCAACAAAAGGAAGGCTGCGGAACATTAGACTCCTATTTACGAGACTCCAAGCATCGCGATGATCCTAATTGTTGTTGGCCTAACATCTTAGGCCAATAACGAGTTCCAAAGTAGAAACTCCAACTCTCCGGTTGTACATGAAACATAAGAAGAGGAAAAGAGAGTGGGATTAGGAGAAACCTTGATTACGTTAGAGAAGTATTATAAATAGAAAAGAAAAGTTCAGTTATAGCAACAAAAATAAAACCAATCCTAAGGAAATAGTGAACTGAGGGAGCTCTTGCTAACCAATATAATTAGCTTTGTAACTAAAACTAAATACAGTTAACAAACTAAAGATGACAAATATTAAGTACCAATTACCTATTGACTTAATCCAATCTCACATTGTAGGTAAGGCAAATCCACATTTTGCAAAGTGCACATGCTCACAACAATAATGCACGAAGAACATATAATGACAAAATTTATGTAACTTTGACTAAGAATGTACATTTTCTTCCAATAAAGAATTTAAAGATATTGCAACTACGTATACATGAAACTAATATGGCTTCAAACTAATGATTTGAACGAAGAAGAGAGGAAAAGGGGGTGATTTAAAGACCAAACATTTAAAAAAAAAAAAAAAAACAAGCTGTTAGGAGCCACAAATAAATCATTTTTCTTTTGACATAGTACTTTAGAGTAACTTTTAAGTATAGATTTGACTGCTTTAAACAAGTAAATAGTGTTTATATAACATAATTCTCATTGATATCACATAGTAATTTTTGTCGTTAAAACAAAACTCAAAGATGTCGAGACATATTTTAGAAGCGATGACAAGGATAATCACATGCTTAACGGGTTAAGGCCGTAACTTTCTCTTGTAAATGCTCCTAACTTCCTCCACTCGTCACACACTAGTTTACAATAAAGCGAACAAGAAATGATAAGAAAAACACGTTCAACCTCATTATCACAAAGACGTTTCGATATACCCTTAGAGATAAGAAAGAATGGGATAAAGAGAAATTGAAATACAACCATATGTAGTAACATAAATAATTCATCTCTTCCCATGTAAGGAGTGAACATAAGGCATAAGAAATTAACTCAATCTTAGAGTGTAATAAACTAGACGACTTATTGTTGAATTACTATTTTTATCGAGTTCTTAACTATTAGTGATCTCTCATAAAACAATTAGACTTGAACAAAGGCACAATTCATGCTCACATAAATATTTGAAGGCATCAGATGATAAAAAAAAAATGCCAACCAAAAGCTTCCTTAAAAAATATATAAAAACTGTACAAAAATAAACATTTTATAAAAATATGATCTAAAACTTAGAATCATAACCCTGCACTCATTCGCTCAATATTGGATCTCATGAATGACAAAACAAGCTAAATTTTGATGAATAAAGAAGGATATAAACCCAAAGAGGAGGATATTACAGCACATTAGAGTCAAAAGAAACATGAAAAAATCCCAAGCCAAGCCTAGTTAAATAACCCAAGATTTAATAGAATACAAAGCTATTTCCAAACTTAAATTAAATCATGAATCCCAAGCAAATGGAAGAAGGAAATAACTACGAATGGCATCAAAACTTGAATAATTAAAGAAAGGGAATACAAGATTTATACAATCAGATCAAACGTGCTAGTAAATGGGGGTAATAAGGAGAACTTGAATTAAGACAGACAACAACTATTCTACCCATCTTTTAATTTACTGCTAATATTAAATAGAATCTAGGGAATATACAATGCACTCAGGTATCCAAATATTTCTATCAAACAAATGCTAGTTACTAATTTAGTTATTTGATATAAGTTCATATTACGTCAAAACTAACAACATTTTTTCTCCCGTTGTCATGGATCCAAATATGAGAAGTTTAATTGAAGCAGTAACACAAACATGATTCAGTTTTAAGACTCAAACTTTCTTTGCATTCAATGTTTCCAAGTTACATCGACAACTTATTAATAAAATATGTTAGTGACAGCCTAATCACACACTCTTACAACAACATCCCAACAGATTATATTAAGATAAAAATGAAATGAAGAGATTTGACGAAAAACAGTACCTTTTGTCGAGCAGCAAATAGGGCTTTGACGTCAAGGATTCCAACTTTAAACTCGAACTTTGGACTTGGGTTCGAAGCCAAAATAAAAAAAAAGATGAAAGGTTCTCAAACTATTCTTTTTGAAGTGTATTGTTTCTATCTTTTTCTACTGCTTGGATATTTTTTGCTCCTTTGTTTTTCTCGATCGTTTTTTTTTTTTCGGATCCCCCTTGTGTCTGGATTGTTTTTTGAGATCTTTTTTTTTTCGGATCCCCTCTGTTGAGAACCTAAGAGGTTTTTATAGGCAATTTTGGAGAGGCTTCCACTCTCATACCCATAAGATTAAGGGTGAGACGAACTAAAATTTAATGGTTCTTCGTGTCCTTCACTTTTCAGGCGGAGTAATGGCGGTGGAGGGGCTTTTGAGGTCTACCATGGTTCAGAAAAGATGACGGAAGGGATGTAAAGTTGATAGGAAGAGGCTATGATTGATGGAGGCGTGGGGAGATGTATTGATGACCACCGGAAATTTCCATTTTCCGGTGGTCTGTAGGCGGAAACGATGGCAGAGGAGAGAGAGATCGATGGGAGAGGAGAGGAAAAGAGTTTGATGGGAAAGGGGCAATTTTTGGGGAAGAGAGAACGTATAGGGGAAGGGGAAAATTCTGAAAAAAAGAAAAGTGGCTGATGGGTTGTACTTATTTTGGGAAAAGATGAAAACAATTTGGGATTTAATTTGGGCCGTCCGATCGTTTGATCGGACGGTTGGTAAAAATAAAGAGTTTAGAAATAAATAATATATATATATATATATATATATATATATATATATATATATATATAATAGTAAAAGGATGAATTAATTAAGGCCGTTAGATTAGATTGTAAGGCTGAGATCAAATCTAAAGAAGCACAATCCATGTGCTCACCTACGTGGCATACATGGATTGGCCGGTTTAATAAGACTTGGATTGCCAAATTTTGCTCAAATTAAATTCATTTAAATTATAACTACTTTCTTTATTAAATAGCCATAAGTGATAATTATTTTGCAAGATTAGCTTATTTGATAAAATTAGTCACTCTTAAAATTAAATTAACATAAATTAGTAAATCATCAATTAACTAAACTTTCTAATTTTAATAAATGTACGTAAAATATCTATTGCGACAAAGGAATTATATTTGAACCAAAATAGATTCAATTCTTAAGAAGAACATCATTTATTTAAAAAATGAGAAAGTAAGTAGTAGTGTAATTTATTTAATTTTTTTAATAAGAAATAACATTTAAGAAATAAATTTATCAAGTCAAATAAATAATTAATTTTTTTTTTGTATTCCTATGAAAAATTTCATAACATATATATTTTATTATTATTATTATAATTATTACTATAGTTAAATGTGGAGAGCCAAAATTAGGTGTCAACAGCTTGCCCCTTTCTTTGTCCACAGAAGAGAGTAAAGAAGACGTGGGCAAAGAAATATTGACACAATCCAATTGTAGGCGACCCACAAAAAAACACTTTGAGCAATAACTTGACAAGAATTTTTATGGAGTTATGGCCGAACTCTGGCTTCCGAGCTTCCTACATATCTCAGGTTTCATGAGAAATCAGGCCACATGTAGTTCGAGAACATAGCAAATTTTATTAAAAATTTGCCCCAGTATTGAATTATGATAATACTGAAATCTTTCGGTGGTGAGGTATGAAGAGATTAGCACGAATAGAGGGATATGATACAGTTCTAAAGAAACTTGTATGAGAGAGGCTCTGTAGCAATTTCTACTAAAGGCTCATGGTAGATGAATTTTTTTTAAAAAAAATGCCCGGTGTCGAGTTACAATGAACTGAGACATGAAAGAGCTATAAAGGAAATTTAAACCTGAACTTCTGAAAATCGAGTTGAGATGAGTTTTGAAAGTGAATCCTTGACGTAGCTAGTGATGCTTGACATTGCACTAACTTGCCCTAGTTTGCTGCTTAGAGGGAGTTCCTCATTGTAATGCTTTGTTCTGCAAAACATGTAAAAGGGTGAAAAGTACCTGTTGCGGTTCAAAAGTTATAAGTTGAAATAGTAATATAAGGAGTAGAGTGTAGATGTTCAGACGACTGTTGAGCCTTTTTTTGTGTTGTGAGTGTGATGTAGGTAAAGTAACTTGTAATGTAGAGGCCCTCGACTGGCGAGGCTGTTGTAATGTAAAGCCTGTATCTGGCTGTGTAAAACTTGTAATGTAAGGCCTCCGGCTGGTGGGGCTGTTGTAATGTAATGCCTGTATCCGGCTGTGTAAAACTTATAATGTAAAAGCCCTCGACTGGCGGGGCTGTTGTAATGTAAAAGCCTGTATCCGGCTGTGTAAAGCTTGTAATGTAAAAGCCCTCGACTGGCGAGGCTGTTGTAATGTAAAAGCCTGTATCCGGCTGTGTAAAACTTGTAATGTAAAAGCCCTCGACTGGCGGGGTTGTTGTAATGTAAAAGCCTGTATCCGGCTGTGTAAAACTTGTAATGTAAAATTATTGTTAGCGTATGATAGCGTTACTATGCTTGCATGCCCCCGGACGGTGGAGCCTCGGTGACGTCGCTACGATGTTAGTCTTCGATCGACGGAGTATTGCTTCTTTACTTATATACAGGCTCCGATTGGCGGAGTTCGATCGATGTTTGCTATATACAGCCTCCAATTGGCGGAGTTTGACGATGTTTGTTATGTACAGCCTCCAAGTGGCGGAGTTTGACGATGTTTGTTACGTACAACCTCCAAGTGGCGGAGTTTGACGATGTTTGTTATGTACAGCCTCCAAGTGGCGGAGTTTAACGACGTTTGCTATGTACAACCTCCGATTGGCGGAGTTTGACAATGTTTTGCTACAAGCTCCAGTTGGTGGAGTTATTTTGACAGAAAATTAAACATCCTATTTTCCTACGAGGGCCCTCTTTTCTTTAGCATTTGATTCGGATCTTGAGCGTACCTGCAAAAATTTAAATGAAATATTCTAAGACATAAGATGCAAGTTGAAGTACTTCGGGGAAATAAAGTAGGGAAAGAGTATTTTGGCTCATGATTGTGAGAAGTCGAATGGCGTGTCTGGTCATGCCCCAAAACTTGATGTTATTTTCTTGATTCCTGTGTTCCTGCACTCAAAGAAAATTTTAGTTTGGGAGGGGGTGTTGATTTGCATCGACTTGTGAACTGAAGCCTCGTCACTAGAATCCTTCGACACCTCCTCAGTACCGCACATAGTTTCTTAACCTAGAGACTTGGTCGGTGGATGAGTAGAAAAATTTTTGTTGAAAATAATTAGCTTGTTTTTCCAAAAATAAGTATACTACGTATATTAGGTGTGTATATATATATATATATATATATATAGATTGTAATTCTCCAGGGTTTTTAGATTATGACATGTTCCGAAGTCCATTGAGCTTTCCATTTTGTTAACTATATCCAACATAGTCCTCCTGTAGCTTTTACCCTTCTGATGAAGCTTTCCTAGCTCTTCTGCAGACACTGCGACGATTAATACTCTTCAACATTCTGAGGTTACGCTAACTATGAGGAAGTGTTTCCTAAGGTTAAGTAAAGAAGAAAAAAAGATAAAAAATAAAATAAAAATTGTGCAATGCATCGATCGAGCCTGACTCAGGCTGCCTACGTATCCCCAAGATAGGAATCAGATCGTAACGTAGTTCGAATACAAAAGGGAGAAGTAGAAGTATGTAATGCAATGACCGAGCTTGACTCAAGCTGCCTACGTATCCAAGTGGAATCAGGTCGTAACGTAGTTCAAATACAAGAGGAAAGTGAAAAATATGAAATGCAATGACCGGGCCTGACTCAGGCTGCCTACGTATCCAAGCGGAATCAGGTCAGGACGTAGTTCAAATACAAAAGGAAAGAGTGAAAAATACAAAGGGACCGAATCCGACAAGGATTGCCTACGTATCCCGTCGAGGGAATTCAGGTCGAGCGTAGTTCTAAATACATGGAAATGATGATTTTGGGTTTTCTAAGGGAGACCGGATCCGATATGGGTTGCCTACGTACCCCACCGTGGGAAGTCAGGTCTAGACGTAGTTCTGTTACATTGAAAAATGCAAAAGTACACAAAATAAGCGCTAATCTTGAGGTCTTCAGATGTAGTATTTCTTGATGGCATCTGAATTGATTGGCTTTGTACTCACTCTGCCATCCATTTCTGCTAAGATTACCGCTCCTCCAGAGAGTACTCTATGAACTATGTAGGGTCCTTGCCAATTTGGTGCAAATTTCCCTTTAGCTTCTCCTTGGTGAGGAAAGATCTTCTTCAATACTAACTGCCCCGGTGTGAACTGTCGAGGTCTGACTTTCTTATTGAAGGCTTTGGTCATTCTGTTTTGATAGAGTTGTCCATGACAAACCGCGTCCATCCTCTTTTCATCGATGAGCATCAACTGTTCATGCCTGCTCCGTATCCATTCTGCATCGTCGAGACCAACCTCTTGGATAATCCTTAAAGATGGTATTTCCACCTCAGCAGGTATTACTGCTTCTGAACCATAAACCAACATATAAGGAGTTGCCCCAGTTGATGTTCTAATTGTGGTGCGATAACCGAGCAACGCATATGGTAGCTTCTCATGCCATTGCCTATGACTGTCTACTATCTTCCTTAAAATCTTCTTGATATTCTTATTTGCAGCCTCAACTGCTCCATTCATCTGCGGCCGGTAAACTGTGGAATTTCGATGAGCAATCTTGAACCTTTCACAAGTTTCCTTCATAAGATCGCTGTTGAGGTTGGCTGCGTTGTCTGTTATGATTGATTCTGGAATTCCAAATCGACAAACTATGTTATTGCGAACAAAGTCTGCCACCACCTTCTTAGTCACTGCCTTGTATGTCGAAGCTTCGACCCATTTTGTGAAATAATCGATAGCCACCAGGATGAAACGATGTCCATTTGACGCGGGAGGCTCTATGGGTCCAATAACATCCATGCCCCAAGCAGCAAATGGCCAAGGGGAACCCATCACATTGAGCTCATTTGGTGGAACTCGTATAAAATCTCCATGCACTTGACATTGATGACACTTTTGCACATATCGGATGCTATCTCTCTCCATGGTCATCCAAAAATATCCGGCTCTTAGAATCTTCTTTGCCAGAGTGAACCCATTCATGTGAGGTCCACATGTTCCTGCATGTATTTCTTCCAAAAGCCTTGCCGCTTCTGCGGCGTCGACGCACCTCAGCAATCATAAATCTGAAGTTCTCCTATACAGGATTTCTCCGTTAAGGAAGAAATGATTGGCCATCCTCCTCAAAGTCCGCTTCTGGTTGCTTGTGGAATTATCAGGATATTCTTGTGCTTCTATCAATCTTCTGATGTCATAGTACCAAGGTTTTCCATCCAGTTCCTCATCTACATGAAAACAGTATGCATGTTGATCATGTATCTCTATATCTATAGGGTCGATGTAATTCTTGTCTGGGTGTTGAATCATCGAGGACAATGTTGCCAAAGCATTGGCAAACTCATTTTGGGCTCGAGGGACATGCTTGAACTCAATCCTTGTGAATCTCCTACTCAACTCTTTAATGTAATGCAGATAAGGCAGGATCTTGACATTCTTAGTGGTCCATTCTCCTTGCACCTGGTGAACCAATAAGTCAGAATCTCCTATCACCAAGAGTTCTTTGATGTTCATGTCGATGGCCATCCTGAGTCCAAGAATACAAGCTTCATATTCCGCCATGTTGTTGGTACAATAAAACCTGATCTTGGCTGAGATCGGGTAATACTGACCTGTTTCCGAAACTAAGACTGCTCCTATTCCAACTCCAATAGAGTTCGATGCTCCATCAAAGAACATTCTCCATCCATCATATGACTCTGATATGTCTTCTCCTACAAACAAAACCTCTTCATCAGGGAAGTAGGTCGTGAGCGGCCTGTAATCCTGGTCCACCGGGTTTTCTGCGAGGTGATCAGCCAAGGCTTGTCCTTTGATAGCCTTCTGTGTCACATACACAATATCAAACTCACTCAATAAAATTTGCCACTTCGCCAGTTTACCCGTAGGCATGGGCTTCTGAAATATGTACTTTAGTGGATCCATTCTTGAGATCAAGTAGGTGGTGTATGCAGACAGGTAGTGCCTAAATTTTTGTGCAATCCAAGTCAAAGCGCAACATGTTCGTTCCAACAACGTGTATCTTGCCTCGTATGGTGTGAACTTCTTGCTCAGATAGTAAATAGCTTGCTCTCTTCTACCTGTCTCATCATGCTGCCCCAATACACATCCAAATGCATTATCCATGACAGATAGATACAATAACAAAGGCTTTCCAGGCTCTGATGGGACCAATACTGGTGGGTTAGACAAGTATTCTTTGATTCTATCGAAAGCCCGTTGGCATTCCTCTGTCCATTTTGTAGCAGCATCCTTCTTCAGTAACTTGAATATGGGTTCGCAGATCACTGTAGATTGAGCTATGAACCGACTGATGTAATTCAGTCTTCCCAAGAAACTCATCACGTCTTTCCTAGTCTTGGGTGGAGGTAGCTCTTGGATTGCCTTTATCTTTGATGGATCCAACTCTATGCCTTTCCTGCTAACGATGAATCCCAATAGTTTTCCTGCGGGTACTCCAAATGCACACTTTGCTGGATTCAACTTCAGATTATACTTACGCAACCTCTCGAAGAACTTTCGTAAGTCATCCAGGTGGTCTAAACTTCTTTTGGATTTAATAACGACATCATCCACGTACACTTCAATCTCCTTGTGGATTATATCGTGGAAAAGGGTAGTCATAGCCCTCATGTAGGTTGCACCGGCATTTTTGAGACCAAATGGCATTACTCTATAGCAATATACTCCCCATGGAGTGATAAACGCTGTCTTCTCTGCATCATCTTCATCCATCAGGATTTGGTGATATCCCGCAAAGCAATCGACAAATGATTGTAACTCATGTTTTGCACAATTATCGATGAGTATATGAATATTTGGAAGAGGGAAATTATCCTTAGGACTGGCCTTGTTGAGATCTCGATAGTCCACACATATTCTGATCTTTCCATCCTTTTTCGATACAGGCACAATATTGGCTAACCATGTGGGGTAATTTGTGACCCTTACAATGTTTGCCTCAATTTGCTTAGTTACCTCCTCCTTGATCCTTAAGCTCAAATCTGGCTTGAATTTTCTTGTCTTTTGCTTAACAGGCAGACAAGTTGGATCAGTCGGTAATTTGTGCGAGACAATATCGGTGCTTAATCCTGGCATGTCATCATAAGACCAAGCAAATACGTCAACGTACTGCTTAAGCAATTCTATTAACTCCTTCTTTCTTTCAGCCTCCAAATGTATGCTGACTCGTGTCTCCTTCATAATTTCCTCATCTCCTAAGTTGACAACCTCTGTTTCATCCATATTGGGTTTCTTCTGACTTTCAACCTGCTCGATCTCGTGTGGAAGATTTTCAGGCATCATGCTTTCATCATACTCTTCGTGATCTTGTTGATCATTTTCACCTTGCTCGGTGGATTCGTTACATGTCATAACCGTTGAACGAGGATTTTTATTAATATGAGTGCTGAAAAGTGCAAAAGGTAAGTAAAAATAAATAGATATTTAAAATAACGAGATTTAAAAAAAGAAAGAAAATAAAGACTTTTATTTCAAAGCATTCTAGCTTTTAGAAGAGGCAAGCAACAAAAGATTGGGCATGATTCAAGCCTCAATTTGATCATGCGAATTTAAAATTAAGACTACTTTTCCACACTACCAGGACTCTGGTTGAAACAGGGACGGGCTGGTGGTCCAATTCTGCAAGATTTCTCCAGGTTTGGCATCACGAATGGTCAACTTGTTGAGGTTTATCCCTTCCTCTTCTCCAGCCATGGCCACGAACAAATTGCCTAATCCTTCTATGATGTCATCAACGCCGGCTAGATTCGAAATCACAGCTTGTTCTGGTACAAAAATTGTCTCACTCACCTCCTGGTGGAATCCCCCAAAGGCAGGCTCGTATCCGAGTCCGTTGGTGCCTCTCTGATGCTTCAGTTGGATTGGCTCGACTATACCGTTGGACTTGGGTCCAAGTCCACTCTTCGGCTGATACCCATACCTCAACATTTCTGACGCAACCATTTTCGCTGCACTTGACAACTTGGTATCTTCGGGCTCTGCTCCCTCATTGACCCTTATAGCTTGCATGATTTCCAAAGTGTGAAAAGTGGCTCCGTCTAACTCATCAGTGACTGGGATAGAATTAACAGAATGAATGGGGTGACTGAGTTCTCCGTGGATGGTAACTTCTGTGCGACCCTACTTAAACTTTACACATTGATGAAGAGTGGAAGGAACCGCTCTTGCCATGTGAACCCATGGTCTTCCCAACAACATGTTGTAGTTGGATGATACATCCATCACTTGAAATAAAATGGGGAATTCAGCCGGCCCCACCTGCAATGTGAGATGTATCTCTCCGATGACACTTCTTTGCGCTCCATCAAAGGCTCTAACTTTCACACGACTTTCCTTTATCTCTCCCATATTAATGCCTAAATCTCTCAAAGTGGTGAAAGGACATATGTTACATCCAGAGCCATCATCAATTAGAACTCGAATCACAATCTTGTCATAACATTTGACTGCGATGTGAAGCGCTTTGTTGTGCCCAGCCCCTTCTGCGGGCAACTCATCATCGTGGAAAGAAATCTTATTAGCTTCCACTATTCTTCCAATCGTTGCAGCCAAAGTCTCACTCGTGGTCTCTCTTGGAATTATCACTCCGCTTAACACCTCCATCAAAGCATTTCTATGAGCTTCAGAACTCATAAGCAAAGACCAAATGGATATGTGGGCTGACGTCTTCTTCAACTGTTCTTCAACCGAATAGTCTTTAGACTGCATCTTCTTCCAAAACTCTGTTGCTTCGGCATCGGTAACGTTCTTCTTTGGATTATGTTCTTTTTCGAGGACTCTTAAGTCCTCTGGGGCATAACACCTCCCCGACCTAGTCATCCCTTGAGCCACGGCAGTGTCGATCATCTTGCCCTTGGCACTTGCTCGATAGTCCCAAGGAACGGCTTTGGTGTCATACTCAGGCTTCTTAGCAATTAGAGTGGTCACTACAACTCTTGGGAGATATGTTTGGACAGTCAGAGGTTCCCTTAGTTGAACAGTGATAACAGGTTGCGCCGAAGATGTCATAGCATCCGATTCATCTATGTTTGGGTAGTCGGGGGTCTCATATTCGTCATCCAGAGTAATCATGTTGACTTCCCGATTCTCATGATTTGGCAAGGGATTGTTGTTCACATTGGGAAGTGCTGGAGTGCATTTGATTACTCCTCTTCTGATCAAAGACTCGATCTGGTTCTTCAAACCATAACAATCTTCTGTGTCGTGTCCTTGGACTCCCGAGTGGTAAGCACATCGCTTGTTCCCATCAAAATTACGAGGGATTGGATCAGGAAGTTTTCCTTCAACTGGTTGCAGCACTCCCGCTGTCCTCAACCTCTCAAACAATTGAGCATAGGGCTCAGCAATCGGTGTGTAAGCGCGAGCATTTCTAGCTTCAGGATTTGGACGTGGTCTCGGTGCATATGCTGGTCTATTTTGGTGAATTGGTGCTTGGACAGGGACATATGGTCTTGGAGGGTTTTGGTATGCTGGTGCTCGGGGTGGGTTATAGTGTGGTTGGGTATTATACACTGGGACGTATGAAGTATGCGCAGCGATTTGGGGATTATTGGGGTATCGGTGACATGGTCCTCCTGGTTGGTAAGTGACAGCTGAAACATCCTCCCTTTTCTTTTTGATGCCGCCAATGGAACCCGATTGTATAGCCCTACTTGCAGCTTGCAATGCGACCATAGACTGAATCTTCCCAGATTTAACACCCTCCTCTATAAAGTCTCCCATCTTGACCAATTCTGCAAACTTCTGACCCATCATTGACATCATCTTGTCAAAGTAGATACCTTCTTGAGCTCGAATAAAGTATTTCGAGAGCTCACTCTCATCTAGTGGTGGTTGCACCCTTGCGGCCTCAGTTCTCCAACGTCGTGCATATTCCTGGAAATTCTCAGATGGCTTCTTCTGTATATTGGCCAATGAGAATCTGTCAGCAGTAATTTCAGTGTTGAATCTGAAACGAGTCATGAAGTCCTCGGCCATTTCCTGCCAGTCACGCCATTTGCGAGGGTCTTGGCGGGTATACCAGGTTAATGCTTCTCCAGACAGACTCCGAATGAACAACTTCATCCTCAACTTCTCATTTCTCCCTACACCGACTAGCTTGTCACGGTATGCCCTTAAATGTGCGTGAGGGTCACCCTTTCCATCGAACATGTCAAACTTCGGTGGTTTGTATCCTACTGGCATGTCAATGTCTGGATGGATGCACAAGTCATCATAATCCAGACTCTCTGTCCCTCTAGTGACTTGTAAGCTTTTTAATGCTTTTCTCAGACCCTGAAGCTGGGCATTTATTGACGCATCTTCTTTCGACCGAGCATCTTTCTCCATTTCTTCATATTGATCGACCTCGTATGGGACATTAACTACAGCTGGCATAGTGAAGGTTGGAGCCCCAGTAGCGTATACGGGTGGAACATGTGGCTCATAGGGAGCGGTGACATGTGCCCCAAGTATCTGCTGCATTGTAGGTATGGTAGGGTCGCGGTTAGGAAGGTCGGGAACGGTCCTGACTGCGGTTGGAGAAACTGGTGGTACTTGACCGTGAGTAGGAGCGCGTTGAGTTTGTTCTGGCTGATTTGGAAAGTCAGATTTTGCGAAGTAAATAGGCGTCTTGAAAGTAGGGAAAGTGGTGGCTGATAGTTTGGCCAAGTCTCGCACTTGGCGTAATTCTTCCCTCAAGATCTCGAGTTCTTGCTCCATGTGTGCCATTTTCTCTTCATTTTGGATTTCCATCATGTTTCGAGAACCTTCGGGGTTCTCAATAGGTATCATTATATTTGCAGCAGCATTGAAGTCGTCTTTATCAGTCATCTTTCTCTTTGATCGAAGGTTGTATCGTGAGTCAGCCAGTTTGCAAGTCGACACAAATCAACGTGCTTTTGGGGATAAATAAAGAAAAGAAAACAAAGAAAAAGAAAACTATGTTAGTTTGGGAAATATTGAAAGATGTAGAAAGTATGTAAATGTGACACATATATACGCCAATTCGGCAACATTCAAAGCGCGTCCTAATGTAGAACCTCTTTTTGCCTGAGGTAGGCCTACGTTGCAATTAGTTTGATAATAAATGATCCATTTAAACACATTTTAGATTTGGAGCAAACATAACTTCATTGATTACGGTTTGGCTATTACAACGATGTAGGCGGTCAGAAGTCGAAGAAATGAGAGTACATGGGTGGCCATAAGGCATACAAGAGGGATAGGTCATACGGCCTTTTGAGGAACTTATAAGGGAATTCAAAGAAGAAAGATGATCTATGGCCAGGTTGGAGCTTCATCATCATCATCGTCCACATCATAGTAAGGACCCGGGTGATACTCTGGAGATTCGTCGATTTTCCATTTCCAGTTGTTTGAATCTTCCCTTTCATCAAACCCTATGGAACCATATTCTGAGTGAGCGTCTTCTATTGTTGGAACATGTTCATCCTCTATATGCATCACTCCTCCATCTCTAGGGTCATACAAATTAGAGTCGTACTCTGAGTATTCTTCTGGATCCTCTTCCATCTCCTCAGTTGGCTCTCTAGGATCCTCTTCTGGGTCTTCCTCCATCTCTTCATTTGGTTCATCATCAACTGCTTGTATGAGATGGTCGATAGATCGTGGGGTCACTTGCTGATACATGGTCGTAGTGATGTGCATGAGGTTCAATAGCTCCATGCCAATTTGTTTTGACCTTTGAGTGTCTGTGAACCCCAAGATTCCCTCATAGCTGGGCCTAGCGAGAATTCCCCCTATCATAAACCAAGCATAATATTCAGGCGTGCACCATGATTCAACCCCCATGTCTGAGTCAAGAATACCGCACCATCCTTGTACCAAAGTAGCGATCCTTTCGATCGGAATTCTTCCTTCATAATTGACCTCAATCAATGCCATGTTTGACCATAGAGGAACGCCTTGGGTAATCCCAAACTGTCGGAGGACTCTTAAAGGTGCGTAGGGCTGGAAGCCTTCCAACCCAATCAACTCAATGAAATAGTCCTGGTTAGTTCTCAACAAAGCTTGGCCATGGACCCACGGTAGTCGCCATTGAATGCTATTCCCTGTGACGTGGGTCAGGAAAAGGCGCCAACCATCTTTATCATTTGGGGCATCCCACATGCTCAATCTCGTTGCATGGCTTCTGATTTTGTTGCGTAAGTCTGCTTCGACGCCGTTTTCAGCATGTCTTTGATAAAAGTGCTCCAACACCCAAATCTGCAGCAACAAGTTACTTCCTTTAAAGTGATCATATCCTCTAGAGCAGAGGGATAATGATCGAAATATTTCTGCCAAGATCATGGGTACGATGGTCACTCTAATAGGTCCCCTAAACATAAAGATGATCATAGGCAGTAGGTTGATGTCGACACACCCTTTTTTATTTGGGAAAATCATAATACCCAAAAAGGCCGTCATGAAGACAATAGCCCTGAGTTTCTCCCAATCAACCCTGGAGATGAAGAATTCTTGATGGAACTTATCATAACTATCTCGACGACCGAACCTTTTGAACAGATAATCCAACTTGACCCATCCTTCATCAACTCTTCGTAAACATTTGCCTACCCTCAAACCCAAAGACTGGAGAAAATTGATTCCTGACGTAGTGCGCGGGGCCAAAGGTACTCTGCCAACCAACGGTAAGTTAGCAATTTGGCTTATCTCTTCCAATGTTGGTGTGATTTCAAAATCCGTGAACTGGAAGGTCATCGTTGTTGGTTGCCAAAATTCAATCATTAGAGTAATGAGTGACTTGTTTGCCTCCACATTCAGCAGATCAGTTAACGACCCTGAGTGTAGCATAATCTCATTTCCGTAGGCTACTCGGATGTTTCCCCACCATTCTTTCAAAGTTCGGGGGACCTCAGTCATCATCCTGATATCAGGAAGGTTTTGGTTGATTTGCATCTGAAAGAAAGGGTAAAGGGTATGATGAGTTTATTTGCTCCAAATCTGTTAAGTGTTTAAGTTTGGATAATTTATATCAATTTCACACAAAGTTTATGTCTCGAGTTTTAAAGAAGAAACTCATTGACATTTGGGTGGTTTCCTAAATGCAACGACAATACCGTATACTGTCTTGCCTAAGGCTATGCAACATGACCTATTCTAAGAGTAAGATTATGTTCCTAGATGATTGAGAGTGGGACTGAGTAATTGCGAGAAGGTGCACTATCTTAACTGCACCAACTCTGAAACTAAGGAATCCAAAGAGAGTTTCGGAGGAGTGCAGGAACACCCCTCGCGTGTACAGTGTGTGCGTGTACGGCCAAGACTCAATAGAAATGTGCAACTGACAATGTAGGGAAAGCAGTAACAAGTAGTGTCTTAAAACAAATAAGGAACACAAGCTTGGATTTCATTTGCGACCTTTCAGTCAAAACAATATATCAATAGCAAGCTGAAAAATAAACACGTAATCACAAATGGGGCTCCTAAATTGAGTTTTTCTAAGGTTAAAACCTATGTAAGGTCCCCAGCGGAGTCGCCACGCTGTCGCACCCTATTTCGAACCGGCCGAAACAGTTCACAACATAATGTGGTCGATACTCTGATTTTGGAAAAAATTGTTTTGTTTTAGAGTCGCCACCTAAATTTTAAGGAAAATATTAGGAAAACCATTTTTATATGTAAATGTAAACTCTGTTTTGATTTGCGAAACCAGTGAGATTCTGAGTAAGGGTTTTGATTACTCGAGGGGAAGGTGTTAAGCACCCCTCAGAGCCTATCCGAAGATAGTCCTTAAACTCAATTTAGGAAAATATAATTAGGAAAACGTGTTTATTTATTTGTTTTAAAATCAATGATAAGTAAATTTTATTATATTTAAGAAAAGAGTACAATACAAGGTACGACATATATTAGTCTTATAAAATAACTTTAATAGTAGTATTTTATCATATTGTAAAATAAATAAATAAATAAATGTACTTAAATGTATGATAAATTGTATGTAAAAAATATATATAGTTGTAAAATTATCCTAAAAAATATATAGATGTTGAATTTTGCGAGAACCTGACGTCTTATTTAAGACGTGAAATGAAAATAAGATAGTAGTTGGGTGTGAATACGTAGTAATATGGGATGTGTAATCTGAATGAAAATACGTAAAATGGAGTTTTCTAAAATAAAATAAAACTACTAGATGTTAAAATATTATATGAAGGTTTGTAATCTTAAATATGTTTATTATAAAGCGTGGTATATACATGTAAGTTGCGTAAAATATATGAATGTTTATCAAAAAATTTTACGTGTAGGGATAAGTTGACGATAAATTGTATTTGGAAAAATAATGTGTAAAGTGTAGGAATAAATTTATAAAAATAAATAAATAACATTCGGGATAGTAGATAAAAATATAATTGATTATGTAGAGAAAATATAGAATATATACCTTTATATGTATGACATATATATGTGTACCTTGTATTTGAACCTGTTTGCATATCTAAAATTTGAAATAGCATGTTAAAAAGATTAAAATGTTATTAGCAATGTTTGATTAAAAAAACAAGTATAGTCAATACATTTTTATAAAGGGGTGATGTAAAGAGTATAAAAATAGGCCTAACTATTGAAACTTATTCTATAGTTACATTTGTTTTGTTAAATATATAAGCCTACTTCCCTACTTATTTTCTTTAAAAATGTATATCTAAAGATAAGTATCTTAGCCTTAAGTAAATTTCTAAAATGTAATTATTCTTAGCCCTTAAACTAGTTGCAAAATATTCGAAGGTCCTAAGCGATGAGCAGGCCTAAATGAATATTATTTTAATCTTTATGTATCTCTAAATTCATTTGGAAGTCCCAACTCATGAATTTTATTTTTTTCTACTTAGATACCTAAATGAATATTATTTCACCTTTTAAAACTTCAATTGAGAATTTTAGACGATACGTTTTCCTATTCCTTAAGATAAAGGCCTAAGTCGGTATATATTTATTTATTTTTCCAATTTTAAAACTCTAACATTATTTTAACCTTTGAAACTTCATTTGGAAAATCCTTAAACTATAAACCTCTTCTCTTCAACTAAAAAATGTAAAAAAGAGTATTATAGGTAAAAATGCTAACCCATTTCTAAAAAAAAGTTTTTGCATCATTTGTTCTAAAAATGTTTCAACTAAATTCACAAGCAAACAACTATTGTCTCACATGGAAAAAAAAAAAACAAGCAATATATCAAAAACTTATGAGTGAAGGTTAGTCAACATATCAAAACAATATAAGTAGGACGACGAAACTTAAGAGTAAAAGTTAGCCAACATATAAAAACATAAGGGCAACAAAAGGAAGGCTGCGGAACATTAGACTCCTATTTACGAGACTCCAAGCATCGCGATGATCCTAATTGTTGTTGGCCTAACATCTTAGGCCAATAACGAGTTCCAAAGTAGAAACTCCAACTCTCCGGTTGTACATGAAACATAAGAAGAGGAAAAGAGAGTGGGATTAGGAGAAACCTTGATTACGTCAGAGAAGTATTATAAATAGAAAAGAAAAGTTCAGTTATAGCAACAAAAATAAAACCAATCCTAAGGAAATAGTGAACTGAGGGAGCTCTTGCTAACCAATATAATTAGCTTTGTAACTAAAACTAAATACAGTTAACAAACTAAAGATGACAAATATTAAGTACCAATTACCTATTGACTTAATCCAATCTCACATTGTAGGTAAGGCAAATCCACATTTTGCAAAGTGCACATGCTCACAACAATAATGCACGAAGAACATATAATGACAAAATTTATGTAACTTTGACTAAGAAGTACATTTTCTTCCAATAAAGAATTTAAAGATATTGCAACTACGTATACATGAAACTAATATGGCTTCAAACTAATGATTTGAACGAAGAAGAGAGGAAAAGGGGGTGATTTAAAGACCAAACATTTTTTTTAAAAAAAATCAAGCTGTTAGGAGCCACAAATAAATCATTTTTCTTTTGACATAGTACTTTAGAGTAACTTTTAAGTATAGATTTGACTGCTTTAAACAAGTAAATAGTGTTTATATAACAGAATTCTCATTGATATCACATAGTAATTTTTGTCGTTAAAACAAAACTCAAAGATGTCGAGACATATTTTAGAAGCGATGACAAGGATAATCACATGCTTAACGGGTTAAGGCCGCAACTTTCTCTTGTAAATGCTCCTAACTTCCTCCACTCGTCACACACTAGTTTACAATAAAGCGAACAAGAAATGATAAGAAAAACACGTTCAACCTCATTATCACAAAGACGTTTCAATATACCCTTAGAGATAAGAAAGAATGGGATAAAGAGAAATTGAAATACAACCATATGTAGTAACATAAATAATTCATCTCTTCCCATGTAAGGAGTGAACATAAGGCATAAGAAATTAACTTAATCTTAGAGTGTAATAAACTAGACGACTTATTGTTGAATTACTATTTTTATCGAGTTCTTAACTATTAGTGATCTCTCATAAAACAATTAGACTTGAACAAAGGCACAATTCATGCTCACATAAATATTTGAAGGCATCAGATGATAAAAAAAAAATGCCAACCAAAAGCTTCCTTAAAAAATATATAAAAACTGTACAAAAATAAACATTTTATAAAAATATGATCTAAAACTTAGAATCATAACCCTGCACTCATTCGCTCAATATTGGATCTCATGAATGACAAAACAAGCTAAATTTTGATGAATAAAGAAGGATATAAACCCAAAGAGGAGGATATTACAGCACATTAGAGTCAAAAGAAACATGAAAAAATCCCAAGCCAAGCCTAGTTAAATAACCCAAGATTTAATAGAATACAAAGCTATTTCCAAACTTAAATTAAATCATGAATCCCAAGCAAATGGAAGAAGGAAATAACTATGAATGGCATCAAAACTTGAATAATTAAAGAAAGGGAATACAAGATTTATACAATCAGATCAAACGTGCTAGTAAATGGGGGTAATAAGGAGAACTTGAATTAAGACAGACAACAACTATTCTACCCATCTTTTAATTTACTGCTAATATTAAATAGAATCTAGGGAATATACAATGCACTCAGGTATCCAAAAATTTCTATCAAACAAATGCTAGTTACTAATTTAGTTATTTGATATAAGTTCATATTACGTCAAAACTAACAACATTTTTTCTCCCGTTGTCATGGATCCAAATATGAGAAGTTTAATTGAAGCAGTAACACAAACATGATTCAGTTTTAAGACTCAAACTTTCTTTGCATTCAATGTTTCCAAGTTACATCGACAACTTATTAATAAAATATGTTAGTGACAGCCTAATCACACACTCTTACAACAACATCCCAACAGATTATATTAAGATAAAAACGAAATGAAGAGATTTGACGAAAAACAGTACCTTTTGTCGAGCAGCAAATAGGGCTTTGACGTCAAGGATTCCAACTTTAAACTCGAACTTTGGACTTGGGTTCGAAGCCAAAATAAAAAAAAAAGATGAAAGGTTCTCAAACTATTCTTTTTGAAGTGTATTGTTTCTATCTTTTTCTACTGCTTGGATATTTTTTGCTCCTTTGTTTTTCTCGATCGTTTTTTTTTTTTCGGATCCCCCTTGTGTCTGGATTGTTTTTTGAGATCTTTTTTTTTTTCGGATCCCCTCTGTTGAGAACCCAAGAGGTTTTTATAGGCAATTTTGGAGAGGCTTCCACTCTCATACCCATAAGATTAAGGGTGAGACGAACTAAAATTTAATGGTTCTTCGTGTCCTTCACTTTTCAGGCGGAGTAATGGCGGTGGAGGGGCTTTTGAGGTCTACCATGGTTCAGAAAAGATGACGGAAGGGATGTAAAGTTGATAGGAAGAGGCTATGATTGATGGAGGCGTGGGGAGATGTATTGATGACCACCGGAAATTTCCATTTTCCGGTGGTCTGTAGGCGGAAACGATGGCAGAGGAGAGAGAGATCGATGGGAGAGGAGAGGAAAAGAGTTTGATGGGAAAGGGGCAATTTTTGGGGAAGAGAGAACGTATAGGGGAAGGGGAAAATTCTGAAAAAAAGAAAAGTGGCTGATGGGTTGTACTTATTTTGGGAAAAGATGAAAACAATTTGGGATTTAATTTGGGCCGTCCGATCGTTTGATCGGACGGTTGGTAAAAATAAAGAGTTTAGAAATAAATAATATATATATATATATATATAATAGTAAAAGGATGAATTAATTAATGCCGTTAGATTAGATTGTAAGGCTGAGATCAAATCTAAAGAAGCACAATCCATGTGCTCGCCTACGTGGCATACATGGATTGGCCGGTTTAATAAGACTTGGATTGCCAAATTTTGCTCAAATTAAATTCATTTAAATTATAACTACTTTCTTTATTAAATAGCCATAAGTGATAATTATTTTGCAAGATTAGCTTATTTGATAAAATTAGTCACTCTTAAAATTAAATTAACATAAATTAGTAAATCATCAATTAACTAAACTTTCTAATTTTAATAAATGTACGTAAAATATCTATTGCGACAAAGGAATTATATTTGAACCAAAATAGATTCAATTCTTAAGAAGAACATCATTTATTTAAAAAATGAGAAAGTAAGTAGTAGTGTAATTTATTTAAATTTTTTAATAAGAAATAACATTTAAGAAATAAATTTATCAAGTCAAATAAATAATTAAATTTTTTTTTGTATTCCTATGAAAAATTTCATAACATATATATTTTATTATTATTATTATAATTATTACTATAGTTAAATGTGGAGAGCCAAAATTGGGTGTCAACAGTGACCATGAACCGTAGTAACCGTTCTTCCGTCATGGAATGGTCATTGTTTCGTGTGTTCAATATGTAAAGTCCATCTTGCTCCCTACCAGTCACCTTTACTCTCCCAATGCAAAGATCCTAAAACACACAGTGTTCAGGGTAGAACTTAACACAACAGTTCATATCTTTTGTCACTTTTGAAACTGACATCAGGTTGAACTTAAAAGGAGGCACACATAGACCATCTTTAAGAGAATCACCTCTTGATAGTGAATAATTTCCAGTGTGACTGAATTTAGCAGATTCTCCAGTAGGTAACTGTACACTCCCTGCATTACCTACTATACCATCATGCACTAATATATGTTTGTTGACACCCAATTTTGACCCTCCCCGATAATAATTAATCATTGAGCTTCTTAAATTCCGAACGATTTGAAACAATTGACCTTATAAAATTCAAAATATTTTCAAATTAGTTTTATGTGATTTTGTCACTTTTTGGGAACTTTTAAATAATATGTATTACACACACACACACACACATACACACACACACACACACACACACACACACACACACATATATATATATATATATATATATATATATATATATATATATATATATATATATTATTATTATTATTATTATTAGTTAGCATATTTTATAAATATTTGAAAATCATCTCAAAAAGATTTTGTTTTAATTAAATATTTGGTTAATTAGTTTAGTTATATAATAGTTTACATTTTAAAATCATTCGGCTTATGATTAAGTTAATTATTTCATTTCATTAAGTTTAAGAAGCTCCTTAATTAATTTTAGATTTCAGCCGAATTTGCAAATTAAATTTCAATTCGGCTATTTTGTGAATTCTATGGCTATAATTGCAATTCATTTAGCCATTTTATATTTGCAAATCTAACCCTTTCTATTACAAATTTTTCACTACCATTTTGCCCCACCCTTAAACCCATTTGAAACAAAAGTTTGGGCCGAAATTCATTCCAAACAAGCCCAAGTCAGCAGCCCAATACAATTTCCAGCATACATGTACAGCAGACCCAACAGCCCAATTCCCTCCATTCTATTTTTTCCCCAATCCAGCCCAACACACCTCTCATTCTCTCAGCCCAACATACAATATTCCCCCATTTATAATCCAATACCCATTCTCCAAATAACCCGGCCCAAACCCCACATTAACAACATACAAAATACAATCAGCAACACCAAATACAGTACCAATCGACCCCACCCCTGCGTTCTCCTCATCTTCATTCGAAACCCAGAAAAGAACAACAAATTCCCAAACCAACGCTGCAAATCAAGCCCAAAAAATTTGATCCAGCAACCCCAGCCCGTCTCAATTACCCCCGACCCGGTCCAGCAGCAGTAACAGTGTGAGCAAGCCAGGCAGAAGACAACAACTTCATCGTCTTTTTCCTCCAATGTCCCTTTCAATTTGTACAAGCGGTGCAGAAAAGCAAGCACGCGTCCTGCCCCCTTTCCTCTTCCGGAATAGGGTGAATTTTTGGAGAAGAGGTGTTTTGTCCCAAATGGTGAAAGATTTAGGGGGTTTGAATTTCAAATTTGGGCCCTCGTTTCTGCCAGTCTTGGTTAGTTTCCCCCCATTTTGTTTCAGAACCCTAATTTTCCTTCTATATATGTTGTGTAATATTCACTGTTGAGGGGGGTTTTAGCTGTTGGAATTTTTAGAACAAAAAAAAAACACCTAAAAGCTTAAGCAAAAGATAATTAAAATATATACTAAAGATATAGAGAGTTTTCCAGGAAGAGTAGTCGTCCTTTGGTGTTGAAATCGCGGTGCATTCTAGCTCGTTGTTTGTCCAGTTCGCTGCATTCAGAAAGGTAAACCCATTCCCTGATTTGTGTTGTTCATTTCTTAAGGTGTAAATTGTTCACTGTCTGAAGGTTCTAAGCTATATGAAATGTTGAAATGTTGGGGTAATCTTGGCTTGCTTTTAGATTCGAAATCGGTGGTGCACCTTCGTTTGTTTATCTAAACTTTCTAGTCCGTTCGGCTAGGAGTCTCACCGACTCTATGCGATTTTAAATTGATTTTTCCTTCTATTTTCTTAGTATTATACTATTAATTCTGTGGCTTGGTTGTAGCTCGGGATGGATGTGATTTTTCTTTTCTGGATTTAGAATGCCATTTTGTCTCAGTCCGATAGGCAGGGTCATTTTTCTTCACACATTTTTAGCTAGCGTGTCGAGTGATTTTATCGTTTACTTGGTATGGTGCTTGCTCTATTTGTGTTCATTTAAATAATATGGTTCATACACTAGCTATTTGCGGCTCTAAATTTCATTCATAATAGGGTTAGTCCTACGGTCCCTATTGACTTACACTTTGAGTTGGCTTTCTCCCTAATCTGTCTCTATCCGACTACGTTAAAGGCTAAGTCGATAATTTTCCGGAGTGTTCGTTAATGTTAGTTTGCTTTGTTCCATTTTCGGCCGTCTTGAGTAGATTTGTTGTTTTGTATTTCTCACTAGCCGCATCATGAATCATGCTAGCCTTTGAAGTTTCAATAGTAGCTATTTGTGAGTCATGGCTTGTTAAATGTAAGAAATATTTGAATTAAGCCAGGGGTGTTTTGCCATTTATAGTAATGTTGTATAAATGTAAGACAATGTTTTCCTCTAATCGCTAATTGGTTCTAGGTTGTTAGTATTATTTGTTATTTTACTGATCCCATGTAGCATATATTTACTAGGCCATAGGAAATCTGTTGCTAGTCTTTTCCATCGTAAAAAATAAATAAAAAAATAAAAAAATAAAAATAAAATACATATATACATATATATATATATATATATATATATATATATATATATATATATATATATTCATTCCTTTCCTCATCGTTTGGGTTCACTGAGCAACATAAAGAATAATATTTCTTTTCCCTATGCCATTTTATTTTCTCTTCATAACAAGCACATCACTTGTCTGCCCAAGACTCTAATGCATTAATTCGAGGATGAATTTCTTTTTGTTTTGGTATGTTTGTCCACTTGAGTTGGTATTATTATTCTTTGAATGCACACTTTCCTCATGCCATTGAACTTTGAATTTACTAATGTGTTTCTCTTTTCTCTGTGGCATGTGAAAATTTTTTTGAGTCCATTTGAATTCCGATCCTTCTCCTTGCATCTCGGGGCATTAAAGGCCTAGTGTGTCTCTTTATCAAGGCCAAATAGCCGATGAACAGGTCAAAAATATCAAAATGCAAAGACAAGGCCCAAATCAGGACACATGATTTGCCAGTAAAAAATAGGCCCAAAATCTCAAGTGATTTCAGCAGGCCCAAATAAAATAAAATAAAAAAGGGGGCCAAAGCATCATTTAAAAATTGTTGCAGGAACTTTGAAGAATCGGGCCTAAAAGCCCATTTTTGCTGAATTTGGACAAATAACTTCTCCTCTTTTTATATTATTTTGTTTGACTAACATTGATTATCTTATGGTTTAATTTAATTAAATTCCCAAAGACGGCCATCTCATGTTATTTTCCAAATTAAAGTATATATATTTTATTACTTAGCTCTTACTTTATTATTTGTCTCGTCACTTAAATTATTCCCCTTTAGAAAATTCCCCCCTTGGTTCATTTCTCCTTAAGATAATTAAATGACAATAATAAAAATAAAGTAATGAAAATAATAATAGTAATGAATAAATAAATTAAAATAAATGAGTCTGTTTACTTAGTTAAATTTTAAAAATAATTAGTTAAAATAAATGAGTTCTTTTACTTCGTTAAACTTTCAAAATTAGTCAAAGTCGTGAGTTCTTTACTTAGTTAAATTTTTGAAAAAATATTAGTTAAAATAAATGAATTCTTTTACTTAAGTTAAAATTTTAAAATTAGTCAAAATCATTTTGATCAAATCGTCGATCAACTGCGAGTTAGCGGGCATTTCGAGGGCCTAACACCTTCTCGGAATGTACATTGAACTTCGAACCCTTTATTTTCAATTGATTTTATCTGTTTAAATCTTTTGAAAACCTTAAGTTTTCTTTTCTTCTTTTTTTCTTGATTTTTACTAAAAATTAAATGACGACTCTGTCCTTTTGGAAATTCGATTTTTCTTAAATCATAAGTTTAATCGTTTTTCGAAAACTCAATCATTTCCCTTTATTTATATTTTTAAATAAAACAGAAATGACGACTCTGCTGGGGACTTAATTAAGTTCTAACCATAAGATTTGGCTTATTTGATTGATTGTTATTAATTACTGATTGTTTATTTGCGCTAAACGTGTTTAAATTGATATAACTGTCATTGCATTTCATGGCATATTCTCTCGTATGTATAGTATATTAAAGGACGATTTTGCGGAACCGCAACCGAACTTTTTTATACTCAACCCTTTTTTGGAATGATCGGCAATTTATTGGTTCGTCATGCGTCCAATGGTTGTCGTGTGTTCCAACCTAAGTCGTCCACTTGGGTTTCCGGTCTTTCAAAGCCACTCTTAGTCAACTAGTGTAGAGCGAAACCAAATCCCAAATTTAGCGCAGTTTGAACTAAGTTGACCCAACACCCAAGGCGTGTTGGGCCCATTAGAAACCTACCTTGTGTCTATTTGGCCCATTTGCCAATAAAAAGACAATCATACTTATGTGTTAATTGAAGGATGTATATGTATTTTTAAAACAAATCAATTATCTATGGGGGTGGGGGTAGCTTACCTTTGTCTGTTTTTCTTGTACGATGAATCCAGTACATGAGCCTCTGAGGACCCGGATGGTGACCATACCACATCCCTACTTACAAGTTTGGTGGAAATTTATGAACACAGAAGACAAGAAGATAGTTCAAAGACACATAGGTCATCTCCCGTCACTAATGGAAATGGTGGCCTATCCTGACATGATTGGAACAATGGTTAAATTTTGGGACAGCGACAATATGGAATTTCGGTTCGGGGAAATGGAAATGACGCCGACTATCGAAGAAATCCTTGCAAGTTACGAAAGTGTCAGTATGTGCAACAAAGAGAGGTTCAAACCCGATACGGATCTCCTTTTCCCAAAAACATGTGATTTTGCCAAAATTAGAGAAAAATTGTCACTCGTTAAAGCCGATTGGATGGACAGAATGTCCGGGCCAAACATTCCTCTTCGAAATCTTTATTACCGATTTGGGCGTGCAAGAGCCTATGAAAAATTCAAAGAAAAGTTCGTCTCAGAAGAAAAATGGAAGGAGACACGTCCTCTTGCCTTTGCAATATGCCTACTCAGAACGATATTATTTCCCCAAGAACCAAACTACACTATCCATCCAAGTGTAGTAATGGTCACCCATGCCATCTTTTATGGAGTGGATTACGGGTCGGCAACCAAGTACTATACTTTGGCGCCCATGATTTTGGCCGACATTTATAGGGCTTTGAACAAGTGTCAAAGCGGAGAACGTTTCTTTCAGGGATGCAACCTGATATTGCAATGGTGGATGATAAGACACTTGATCAAAGCTCATGAGCCAACAGAACCAGATCCCTTGGAAAGACCGAACAGACTCGAAAGTCACGATTGGTAGGTGCAACGTAATCATTTCAACAAGGTTGGAGGCCAAGAATTTTGGTACCCGAGACTTCAGGGTTTGAGAGATGAAAATGTGCAGTGGTCGATCCAATGCTTGGTAGTAACAAAGCAAATGGTGATTCGAGCGGGAAAAACCCCTTACTTGATATTTGTCGGGTTAAGAGGGACTAGACCATATGCTTCCGGTCGAGTCCTTAGACAACTGGGAGGGAAACAGGAGATTCCCCAAATTGCGGACATGAAGAAATTTGCAACCGATCATGAAAATGGACGAGTCTCTTATGCTGAAGATATACGTAGAACATGGAAGACCCGAAGAGTATTGGGTGAACCGGTACCAAACAGGTTCCGTCCCGAATGTACTAAGGATTACAAAGAATGGTTGAAGAAGAGCCTCGCCGGAACTATCGAGCCTGGTCCAAATGTTCCCCATGTTATTGCAGATGTTGGGGCCAAACATCAAATTCGACTTCATCGACTCCAAGAGAAGTATGACAAGAACGAGTTGGATCATCATCGCCGACATTCAGAAGACGCCAGGGTCATAGCTCAGTTGAAGCAAGAGTTACGAAGGGCCAGGCAATGCATGTCAGAATTGGATGATAGCATGGAACATCAGATTCAGTCGGTAGAGAGGTTCAGACATCAAGAAGGGGCTCGATTGGCGAGGGATCACCTATGGGCGAACAAATATGCTATGTGGGAAGAGGTCGGCATCGCCAAGAGGACCAGACTTGGAGAAGGATCAGGATGAGCTTGAAGTTTGTTATCATCCCTTGCGTGGGATTGCTTTATTTGTACTTTATTTTGTAATTTACTTTCCGAACTCATTCCCCAAATTTTATGTTTGTCAAACATTTTTGAATGCTATTAATGAAACATTTTTGGGATAATGAATTGTCTTAAAAGACATATACATCTTTCAATTCGCTAGGCCTACCTTTGATACAAAAGGGTCACATGCATGTTTATGACACGATATTTGTATGTTTACTTGTGTGCTTTAACTGTTTATGTGGTACGATGCTTTGAATGAGAACATCCTTAGCCCACTCCTTTTTAAAATTTCCAAAAATTCCTACAATTTCAAATACAAGTCACTACCAAAATGTTCGACCAAAATTCCATGAGTCTTGAGTTTCTCAGTTAGGAATAAGATCCCGATACCAAATCCTAAAATATTACTCTATCATCTCAGGAAAGGTGAAATTACCGCTAAGATGGAAAAAGGCAAAGGTATCGACATAGAGCTAACCGAGGAGGATTTGAGGATGGAATTGCAGCGGCTCAGGCGAGAGATCCAAGAAACCAGAGAAAGGAGAATAGAAGTGGAGTTTGCCACCGCAGTCGCACAAGTAGCAAATGTGGCACTAGACGCAGAATTGGCAGCAAAGATGACAAAATGTGAGGTTATAAGTAAAAAGACAGTTGCTGTGCGAAAGGAACATGACGCCTTCAGGAATGACATAACTATGAGACTTCAGAAGATACACGGGAAATGCTCTTTCTTCAATCAAGAAACCAATAGTGGTCCCAAAGACACTCACCCTGGAGCTACTGAAGAAGATGCCGATGAAGAAATCATCTATATGCCTCCCTTCCTGGGACGTCTGAAAGGAGGAGACAAAAAGATCACTCTCCCGGCTTATGAGCGGACACATAGCTTGGGGGCAAAAGTTGCACCGTGTGCTCTCATTTACGAGCACCTTAAGGCGTCAAGTATGCGGAAGCCTTTCGAAGGAACCACTCTTGGGTTTGGGCATGAAAGCTCTCCAAAGACATGTGCCTACCACCCGAACCAAAGAGGACACACTATAGAGGAATGTGTGGAGCTTAAGACAACAATCCACAACCTGATCAACATTGAGGAGATCCCGTATATGTGGGGTGAGAAACCGTCCTTACCAGTGACCTACCGGAGCCCAGTATGCCGGTCACTAAGCACACTTTGTTTTATTGTCACTACTTCACGCCTTTCAAGAAAATGTTGCTGGATATCTACCGTCTGTTAGTTCAAAAAGGGATCTTGGCCTCTATCAGAAAGGATGACGAAGCAATCGATCCCGTTGGAATTGAGATTTGGAAACCCTGCCCTTATCATGATGCCGTAGATCACAATATTGTAGGTGCCTCGGGTTTCGCTATGATGTGGAATCCCTCGTTAACATGGGAAAGATTCAAGTTAAGTTTGTCCCCCGTAGCTAATACGGCAGTCAGAGGAAGAAGCTTCGGTGAAGGCACCATCTATCTTTTAGGAGCTTCATTATCTGTTTTTCACTTCCTTGTAATCACCAGAAATGAATGAATGAAATGAAAATTTTCCTTTGTACTCGAACTACGTAAGGCCTGAATTCTCCTTGGGAGATACGTAGGCAGTCTTTCTAGGCCTGGCCCCTATCGTTTTCAAATCTTATTTTCCCATCTTTCATTCTACAAGAAAACATTGAGTTCAGATCAATAGATGCCAGAAGATGCAGCAAGAAGACCTTAGCTCAACGCAATCTAGCCTTTCTGAGTCACTAGCCCCAAAATAAAATGAGCAAATTCCTACTTGTTCAAAAGTCAGTCCCCATTATTCGTGGGTTGACATATTCTCAGACAAAGCAACTTTTATGTGTTTATCTGCTTTCTATGTGATATCTTGCATTATTCATCCAAAACTAATAATGACAGATTTGCCTTTGAGTTGTTTTTCTCTACAGGTAGTTAGAACTGATCTGTGTTGATACACTGACCGACCATCCTTATTTCACTAGATCTAAAGGTCCTACGGATTCCTTCCCTAGTCAAAGTTCACAAAAGGGAAAAACAGCAATGGGTGATAACAACGAAGAAACCAGCCTTACCGATGTCGTGGTGGCTCAGCTCGCCCTTGCTGATCAGAATGAACTGATCCTACAGTTGATGCAACAAATTGCTGAGATGAGGGTCGAGATGCAGAGAAAACAAGATTTGCCTCCTCCGATTTTTGCTGTCAACACTCAACCAGACGGAAGACCTCCAGCTCAAATTCCCCCTCTTAACGTGGAACAAGCTCAAAACCTGTCTTTAAGTCCTGCTCGTAATCCCTCCATCATTGACCTTACCAGCCAAAACCCCTATTACGCCTCAACCTCTTATCAAACACCACCCCCTCCTCAAAACACCAACCTCCAAGCACCACTCCCTCCCCCAACGTAAACCACCAAACTACCTTACCCCCTCACAGCCAAAACGCCAATAACCCACGCACTTCCCTCCTCCACCAAAACCAGTATACTAGTCCCCAGACTTTTCCCCAAAACTATCACGCCCCTTTAAATGTCCAAAGTCCCTCTATCGCTCCACCACTTCCACAAAAGGCCACTTTCCAAATATCGGTCCCAAACGAGCATGACACCCCTGGTTCGGAGCTCGACCACTAAAAGGAGAGGGAGATAGAGTGGAGGTCAAAGGAATAGACCGCCAAAATAGATATGAAAGTGGAAATTAGAAAAGCCATGAAGGAGTTGAACTGCATTCCTGAGGTCGCCGGGTTGAGTTACGAAGACCTGTGCATTCACTCGAATTTGGACCTCTCGGAAGGGTTCAAGGTGCCAAAATTCGACATCTTCGGAGGAACGGGGAAGCCCTTAGCACACTTGAGGGCCTACTGTGACCAACTCGTGGGAGTTGGGAGAGACGAAGCTTTGTTAATGCAGCTTTTCAGTCAAAGTTTGAGCGGAGAGGCTCTAGAATGGTTTACGTCTCATGAAATAAAACAGTGGTCTAGCTGGAACGCTCTGGCTAAGGACTTTATCGAACGATTCGCCTATAATGTGGAGTCGTTCCTACTCGATACTCGAAAAAAATGAAGAAGAAGCCGTCCAAAAGTTACAGAGAATTCGCATATAGATGGCGAAAGGAGGCAGCTAGAGTTAGACCTCCTATGTCAGAAAAGGAAATTGTCGAAGTGTTTATGCGGGTGCAGGAGCCCGAATATTATGACAGAATTATGTTGCTCGTTGGAGCAAAATTTGCTGAGATAGTCAAGGTAGGTGAAACTATCGAAGATGGATTGAGAACCAGAAAGATTGCCCGTGTTGCTGCCTCGCCCGGATCCTCGGGCTTGTTGAAGAAGAAAAGAGAGGACGTGTCCTCTATCTCTTATTAGGGGAAGAAAACCCTAAGGAAATCATCATCATACCAAGGTCGTTCTCGACCTTCACAGAGTTCGTACCCGGCTTGTTATGCACATGTTGATTACCAAAATACCCCTCCCACCAGTTAACAAAACACCTCTCTTCCCAGCTATCAAAATACTCCTCCTCCTAGCTACCAAACTTCCCCTACTATCTACCAAACTCCCCCTCCAGTTTACCAAACCCCATCTCATAACTACCGAAATACCGCTCCCAATTGTGCCAACATTCAGACAAATTACCAAACGCCTCCCCCAATATACCAAACCCCAGCTCCACTTTACCAAAATACCCCCTCGAACTACCAAGCTCCACAACCAAACTACCAAACCAACTCATATCCCATATATCAATCCCCCCGTCTGAACACTCCAAATTATCGTCAAATGCCTCCTCCTCAACAAGGCAATTACAACCCCCCCCTCCGTCCTAGATTTTAGAAGAACCCCGCCAGAATTTTCACTCCGCTTATTGAAAGCCGAACAAAGCTGTTCGAGCGATTAACTGCGGCAGGATATATTCATCCAGTGGGTCCCAAGCCGATTGACACTAGCTCAAAGTTTTACAGACCTGATCAGAGGTACACATATCACTCCAACAGTGTTGGACATGATACCGAGGACTGTATCAACCTGAAGCATAAGATCCAAGACCTGATTGACCAGAATGTGGTCTCTCTTCAGACAGTCGCGCCCAATGTCAATAGTAATCCTTTGCCAAATCATGGAGGTGTCACTATCACTATGATAGAGACAGATGATGATTGGTGCATGACGAAGGCAATAGTTCCGATTGCTCCTAATAAACTGGAAAAAGGCTGTAGCTTCGTTGAGCATTAAAGAGAAGAAAGAGTTTGTGATTCTGACACCCGAGAAGGCTGTTGCTTTGGTGCCGAGAGAAACTCTTACCCGATAAAAATTTGTGATTGAGACGGCTGTTACTCAAGGCATGACCAGATTTGGCAGGTGCTACACAACAGAAGAATTGGCCCAAGGGGGGCAGAAAAAGGATCAGACTAAAAGGCCGATTAGTGAAGCTAAAGCCGAAGAGTTCTGGAGGAAAATGCAGTCGAAAGATTATTCAATTGTGAAGCATTTGGAGAAGACACCAGCTCAGATTTCTTTATGGGCTTTGTTGATGAGTTCACAACTGCATAGGCAAGCGTTGATGAAGACTCTGGATGATACTTATGTGCCCGTGGGTACCAACAGTGACAATCTAGCAGCCATGATAAACCAGGTCATCCGAGGACACCGAATTAGTTTTTGTGATGAAGAGCTGCCCTTTGAAGGCAGGATGCACAACAAAACTCTGCACGTCACTACTATGTGTCGAGACAAGATAATAAATCGTGTCTTGGTCGATGACGGATCCGGTCTTAATATCTGCTCACTTTCAACTCTGAGACAGCTAAAATTTAATTTTGGAAAGCTTCACCAGAACCAAGTCAATGTGAGGGCTTTTGATGGAGTGCAAAGACACACATTGGGTGCGGTGAACTTGGATATTCAGGTGGATCCTACGGAATTCAACATTGAGTTCCAGGTCTTGGATATCAACACCAGTTACAACCTGGTTCTGGGAAGACCGTTCATTCATATGGCTGGGGCCGTGTCGTCTACCCTTCACCAACTAATGAAGTTTGTTTGGAAGGACCAGGAATTGGTCATTTATAGTGAAGGGAGTCATTCCAATGGGTATGCACCGATCGTTGATGATGTCTCTGGAGGTTGTGATTTGTACACGGTGGAGCTGGTAAATGCCACCGGTGCTGACTTGGCTCCACAACCTCCTATGCCTACCGTGTACAAGATGATTGCTACCGTCATGCTCCAGAATGGTTTCGAACCAGGTTTCGGATTGGGGAAGCACTTTTAAGGAGTCGTCGAGCCTATCCAAATTCCCGCCAAAGGAACAAAGTTTGGTTTGGGGTATGTCCCCACAGAGGCAGATGAAGCAGAGATGAAGAACAAGAGTGTTGATCAAGCATTAGCTAGGCCAATTCCTTATCTGTACCAGTCATTTTCAGTATGAGAAAATATCAGCGATGGTGGTCTCGGGGAAGGAATCTGGGGCATTTTTGAGGAGATTGATGCGGTCATCGAGGAAGAGGCTGGGACATCAGGCATCCGTGATGCAGAACCTGAGGAACGATTGCAGAACTGGACCTCCTCACCACTCCTGATTTCCCGCTCATCTGGGTAGAAAATACATGTGTCTTTGTTTGTTTCAAAATCGGTGGTAGTCCGAAAGAGGCCCGAGACCCACCCTTTATGCAATTGTTATTTGTTTAAAGCTTTTAAATTCCCTTGTGATGTTTAAAAAGGAAAAATGACCCTCGGCCATGGCCAACGTTTATGTTTGTCTTTCAATTTAAATGAAAAGCCTCTTTATCGAAATTTGTTTGTTTACTTATCTGTTTATATTTTACTTTCCTAATTTTGTTTGTTTATGATTTCAGTAATATTAATTTAAAACCTATCAATGTCATGTCATGTCATGTCATGAATCGAGTGAACGAAATGAGGCAGGTGATGATGAGTGTGAGAAATATGAAGAAGAAAATGAGGTACCCGAACATGTTGCTGAGGAGTTTTGACAATTTGAGAATCCACACAAGCCAAATCTTAAAGAAAATGAAACTGTGAATCTCGGAGATTAGGAATGTGTCAAAGAAGTCAGAATCAGTGTCCATCTGACTGAAGCCTAAAGAAGAGACCTGGTTCGTTTGCTCAGGGAGTACATTGATGTATTTGCCTGGTCTTATAAAGACATGCCAGGGCTGAGTACGAATATGGTGTCCCACAAGTTGCCGATCAATCCAGATTTCAGTCGAGTAAAACAAAAGACTCGGAAGTTCAATCCTGAGTTGAGTTTGAGGATCAAAGAGGAGATTACAAAGCAGATCGAGTCTCAAGTAGTGGAAGTGACGCAATATCCGACTTGGTTAGCCAACATTGTTCCGATCGCCAAGAAAGACGGAAAGATCAGAATTCGTGTCGACTACAGAAATCTAAACAAAGCTAGCCCGAAAGATAATTTTCCATTGCCAAACATTCACATTCTCATTGGTAACTGTGCTAAGCATGAGATGCAGTCGTTCGTGGATTGTTATGCGGGCTATCACCAGATCCTGATGGATGAAAAAGATGCAGAAAAGACAGCTTTCATCACGCCTTGGGGTGTATACCATTACCGGGTGATGCCTTTTGGGCTCAAGAATGCTGGTGCTACTTATATGAAGGCCATGACAACCATATTTCACGATATGATTCACAAAGAGATCGAGGTGTATGTAGATGATGTCATAATCAAGTCCCGCGAGAGTTCGGATCACTTGACTCACTTGAGAAAATTCATTGACTGTCTACGCTGATACAATTTGAAGTTGAATCCCGCCAAATGTAGAAGAGGCATTGAGCTTGACCCTTCCAACATCAAGACGATCCAGGAATTACTTCCTCCAAAGACAAGGAAAGAAGTGATGAGTTTTTTAGGAAGGTTGAACTACATCAGCTAGTTCATAGCTCAATCCACCGTGGTGTGTGAGCCCATCTTTAAGTTATTGAAAAAAGATGCCTCGACCAAGTGGACCGGAGAATGTCAAACTTCTTTTGATGCTATCAAGAACTATTTGTCCAATCCACCGGTGTTGGTCCCTCCGCGAGAAGGGAGTTCGTTATTGCTATATCTGTCGATCTCAGATAATGCATTGGGATGCGTGCTTGGTCAACATGACGAAACTGGGAAGAATGAGCGAGCCATTTATTACTTGAGCAAGAAATTCACTCCATATGAGGCTCGTTACACTCTTTTGGAGAGAACATGCTGTGCTTTGACCTGGATTGCTCAGAAGTTGAGACATTATTTGTCTTCGTACACCACATACCTTATTTCTAGGATGGACCCGTTGAAGTACATTTTCCAGAAAGCAATGCCGACCGGAAAGTTGGCAAAATGGCAAATGTTTTTGAATGAGTTTGACATTGTGTACGTAACACAAAAGGCGATAAAAGCACAAGTCTTAGCTGATCATCTTGCAGAGAATCCAGTTGATGACGAGTATGAACCGTTGAAGACCTATTTTCCTTACTAGGAAGTTTCATTTGTGGGTGAAGATATTTCTGAGGCATACCCTGGTTGGAGAGTATTCTTTGATGGAGCGGCGAATCATCAAGGGAAAGGTATCGGAGCAGTCCTAGTGTCAGAATCTGGTCATCTCTATCCTATGGCGGCTAAACTCCGATTTGATTGCACAAACAACATAGCCAAGTATGAAGCTTGTATCCTTGGTTTGAAGATGGCCATCGACATGAATGTTCATGAGCTTCTGGTTATTAGAGACTCAGACCTACTGATTCATCAAGTTCAAGGAAAATGGGCTGTGAAGAATCCAAAGATCACACCGTATGTGCAGTATATACGGAAGTTGTGCAAGAGATTTCGCAAGATTGAGTTCAGGCACACTCCCAGGACACAGAATGAGTTGGCCGATGCTCTTGCCACCATCGCGTCAATGATTAAGCATCCAGATACAAGCTATATATTGATCCAGTGGATATAGAGGTAAAAGAGCAGCCTGTCCATTGTTCACATGTTGAAGCGGAACCAGATGGTTTACCTTGGTATTTTGACATCAAGAAATATTTAGAGACCGGGACTTATCCTGAGAATGCAACATTCAACCAGAAGAAGTCGATACGCCGTATGGCTCTTAATTTCTTTGCAAGTGGGAAAATCCTTTATAGGAGGACTCCAAATCTAAGTCTTCTTAGATGTGTCGATGCTAGTGAAGCTGCAAAGCTTTTGGAACAAATACATGCTGGAGTTTGTGGTACTCATATGAATGGACTCATTTTGGCAAGGAAGATCCTCCGAGCCGGTTATTTTTGGATGACTATGGAACATGATTGCTGCAAGTTTGTACAGAAATGTCATAAATGTCAAGTGCATGGTGATTTGATTCGAGTGCCCCCTCATGAACTCAATATTATGAGTTCACCTTGGCCGTTTGTAGCTTGGGGCATGGATGTCATTGGTCCAATAGAGCCAGCCTCCTCTAACGGACATAGATTCATTTTGGTTGCCCTTGACTATTTCACCAAGTGGGTGGAAGCAACTTCGTATAAGTCGGTGACCAAAAAAGTTATAGCTGATTTTGTTCGCAACAATTTGATATGTAGGTTCGGAGTACCATAATCCATCATTACTGATAATGGAGCGAATCTCAACAGTCACTTAATGAGAGATATATGTGAACAATTCAAGATTACTCACCGGAACTCAACCGCTTATCGTCCCCAAATGAATGGAGCTGTAGAAGCCGCCAACAAGAACATCAAGAAGATCTTGATAAAGATGATTGACAATCGCAGAGGTTGGCACAAGATGTTGCCATATGCTTTGTTGGGTTACCGAACGACTGTCAGAAAATCAATTGGAGCTACTCCATATTTGCTAGTATATGGAACAAAGGCAGTTATACACGCAGAAGTTGAAATACCTTCATTAAGAATCATTCAAGAAGCTGAATTAAGTGATGTTGACTGGGTCCGCAAGCGGATTGACCAATTAACCTTGATCGATGAGAAGAGAATGGTTGCAGTTTGTCATGGTCAACTGTATCGACAGAGAATGATTCGTGCTTTCCACAAAAGAGTAAGAGCCAGAATATTTGAAGTGGGTCAGTTGGTTCTCAAATGCATTTTTTCTCATTAAACTGAGTATAAAGGGAAATTTGCACCAAATTGGCAAGGACCCTACATGGTTCTCAAAGTGTTATCCGGAGGTGCCTAAGTCCTGTCAGAGATGGATGGCACCGAATGGACGAAACCGATCAACTCAGATGCTGTCAAGAGATATTATGTGTGAAGTTTCAGTTTGTGTCATTTCATTGTAATCGTGTTATTTGCTTGTAATCGTTCTATCTGTTTGTAATCGTTTCGTTTAAAATTTTATCCCTTTTGTAATGAACTACGTCTGACCTGAATTCTCAAAGAATGAGATACGTAAGCGGCCTGTGTCGGCCTCGATCACCCCTTTATCCCTTTTAAATATTTCTTTGTATTTGAACTACGTTCGACTTAAATTCTCAAAAATGAGATACGTAGGCGGCCTATGTCGGCCTTGGTCGGTTTCTTTGTAAATTTCTTATTTTTGTTAATCCTCGAGAGGAGGAACTACGTTTGACCTGATTCCTGCCTCAACGGGATACGTAGGCGCCGCAAGGGCTCGGTCATATCTCCCGTAAGATTTCTATTTTTCTTACAATAAAAACTGGGACAAAAGTTTTGAGGGGAACTCAAAAATTCACAAGAAGGCCTCTCCAACAATGTCGAGACTGAAGTTACTCTTAAATTTGCAACTGGGACAAAATTTTGGAGAAGATCTCAAAAATTCTGTGATTCACTCACCAACGGTTCAAGATAAGCCAAGACAGTTAACTGGGACAGAAATTTTGAGGATGGCCTCAAAATTTCAACAAGGTTCATCGGCAGTCTAGAGCAACTTTGAATACCTCCCAGCAAGTAATTAGATAGATTTCGAAGCATCAACTCCAAATGAAGTTCATTAAACTTGACGTGACATGACACTTGGCAGTGACTTTTTCCAAACATTACTTTTGAAAGTCTATTTTCCTTAAAAAACTCTTCTTTCATGTTTCAATTATATTTGCATAAAAAAATGTTTTGTCTTATCTATCAAGAAGCAAGAGATCGAAGAAATCAACCGAAGATAGCAAGACAAGGAGCAGACAACCGAAGAGATCGACACAGATCGGTTCATTTTTAAAAAAAACTAAAAAAAATTCTGTGGACGCAGGTCTACAAGCTTGCCTCAAGATCAACATATTCCACCATTCAATGGATATGGAGAAGTCAAAGGGGCAAAGAGCTCCCCAAAATTGACATTTTTCTATGGATGCAGGAAATACTTTATGCTGCTTATATCAATGATTTTGGAATATGAATAACATTATTTCATTCAATTCCCAACAAGGCGAAGTCCATAAAGAACGTGCAACTATGTTCAGAGATGGGACAAATGAAAACCACAAAGAGAGCAATATTATTATTTCTCAGCAACTAGAGATACCTGGAAGACATTTATCTACGTTATATTATCAGATATGATAATATTCCTACCCTAAAGGTTATTTATATCGTACTGTCGAATGAGACGATACCACTACCCGGAGAGTCATTTATATCGTATTGTCAAATGAGATGATACCACTACTCCGAGGGTCATTTTTATTTATATTGTCGAACGAGACGATACCACTACTCGGAGAGTCATTTATATCGTATTATCAAATGAGATGATACCACTACTCCGAGGGTCATTTTTATTTATATTGTCGATTGAGACGATACTGCCGTCCAAGAGATACCCAGAAGATCACCTATGTTGTTGGGTGAAGCATCATCTTCGTTCGGTATCAGGGAGGCATCATTGAAGTCATGCATTGCGGGAAAGAGATTCATGCATAGCAAGAGAAAAAAATCATGCATCGTGGAGAAGTCATGCATAGCAAGAGGAAATCATGCACAACAAAGAGGAAAAGTCATGCATCGCGGGAAAGAGATCCATACATAGCAAGAGAAAGAAGTCATGCATCGCGGAGAAGTTATGCATAGCAAGAGAAGAATCATGCATCGCGAGAAAAGATTCATGCATAGCAAGAGAAAAAAAGTCATGTATCGCAAGAGAAGATTCATGCATCGCGGAAAAAGATTCATGCATCGCGAGAAAAGAGATTCATGCATCGCAAGAGAAGATTTATGCACCGCGGGAAAAAGATTCATGCATCGCGGGAAAAAGATTCATGCATCGCGAGAAAAAAGATTCATGCATCACAAGATAAGATTCATGCATCGCGGGAAAGGAATTCCTACATCGCAAGAGAAGGATTCATGCATATCATGAGAAGGAGTTATATATCGCAAGAGAAAGATATACCCATCACAAGAAGATCAACATCGACTACATCATTTTTCTTTGCACAAACAATATCAAAAGAATTATCAACATATTACATCAGCTTATTTAATTGTTTTGACATCAAAAGAAGAGTACATTGAAGATTATATTGCAAACATGAGACACAAACTTTATGTGCTTCGTGCCAAACTCGATGGAGTTGACGTCAAATGTTCAAGGAGAGCAATTAAGTGTCAACACGGTAACATACACTATCTCCCCAGTTGAATGACACTTTTACGCTAATGAGTTTTATCTCAGTCTTTTTCGAGAGCATCCCAAGAGGATGAATTCTCAAAACAAACCACAGGTGCGGATGACATCAAAAAGAATGCAGCACAACGTGGAATTTTTCTTAGCAGCGAACTGGGACATAGTCCAAAGAGGAGTGCCAAACTCTTAGGATGCGAGCAGAGGAGCAACTTCCACCACAATCAAACCACTCCCCTGTCAGAAGGCGTGTGGGTTTATCTTTGGGTTTGTTGGTTTTAGTTTCGCATTCGGAAATTTTTGGGGTTCGTCGGAAGCAATTTTCCAATCGGAGTTACAATGCACCAAGAGCCCTGGAAATTATATCTGTGTAAGTTCTTAATTATGGGTATGAAGTGCACCACATTCATGACTAAGAGGTTGCAAATCTTCTTTTCATACTCGATTCATTTTGTCACTCTTCCAGAACCAAAATATATTTTGCATAATAGATTTCCTTTTCAACCGATTGAGTCGAATTACAAGCAGCCTGATTCCCTCGGTTGAGGGATATATAGGCAGAATCGATGTCAAAACTCGGCTGTATTCCAATCATTCGCTCTTAAATCTTATTCTCGAGCATTTCGGTCCCTCCATAGTTTGGTATCAGGATGACTTTTGAATTCTTTCAAAATCGTGCGTAAAATCAAGTATATCGAACTACAAATGGCCTGAATTCTCATATAGCCTGAGATATGTAGGAAACCCACTTCTGGGGTTCGACCATAATTCCTAAAGTCCGTACCAAATCCCTTTTCCAAAAGATGAAGGCGTGGTCGGTCAAAATTGGATTTGTCAATTTCATTTTCCTCGGATTTCTTGCATCAATCCAAGTAAAATGAGGGACAGTTGTTGACACCCAATTTTGACCCTCCCCGATAATAATTAATCATCGAGCTTCTTAAATTCCGAACGATTTGAAACAATTGACCTTATAAAATTCAAAATATTTTCAAATTAGTTTTATGTGATTTTGTCACTTTTTGGAAACTTTTAAATAATATGTATACACACACACACACACACATACATATATATATATATATATATATATATATATATATATATATATATATATATATATATATATATATATATATATATTATTATTATTAGTTAGCATATTTTATAAATATTTGAAAATCATCTCAAAAAGATTTTGTTTTAATTAAATATTTGGTTAATTAGTTTAGTTATATAATAGTTTACATTTCAAATCATTCGGCTTATGATTAAGTTAATTATTTCATTTCATTAAGTTAAGAAGCTCCTTAATTAATTTTAGATTTCAGCCAAATTTGCAAATTAAATTCAATTCGGCTATATTGTGAATTCTATGGCTATAATTGCAATTCATTTAGCCGTTTTATATTTGTAAATCTAACCCTTTCTATTACAAATTTTCACTACCATTTTGCCCCACCCTTAAACCCATTTGAAACAAAAGTTTGGGCCGAAATTCATTCCAAACCAGCTCAAGTCAGCAGCCCAATACAATTTCTAGCATACATGTACAACAGACCCAACAACCCAATTCCATCCATTCCATTTTTTCCCCAATCCAGCCCAACACACCTCTCATTCTCTCAGCCCAACATACAATATTCCCCCATTTATAATCCAATACCCATTCTCCAAATAACCCGGCCCAAACCCTATATTAACAACATACAAAATACAATCAGCAACACCAAATACAATACCAACCGACCCCACCCCTGCGTCCTCATCTTCATTCGAAACCCAGAAAAGAACAGCAAATTCCTAAACCAATGCTGCAAATCAAGCCCAAAAAATTTGATCTGGCAACCCCAGCCCGTCTCAATTACCCCCGACCCGATCAGCAGCAGTAATAGCGTGAGCAAGCCAGGCAGAAGACAACAACTTCGTCGTCTTCTTCCTCCAATGTCCCTTTCAATTTGTACGAGCGGTGTAGAAAAGCAAGCACGCGTCCTACCCCCTTTCCTCTTCCGGAATGGGGTGAATTTTTGGAGAAGAGGTGTTTTGTCCCAAATGGTGAAAGATTTGGGGGGTTTGAATTTCAAATTTGGGCCCTTGTTTCTGCCAGTCTTGATCGGTTTCCCCCCATTTTGTTTCAGAACCCTAATTTTCCTTCTATATATGTTGTGTATTATTCACTGTTGAGGGGGGTTCTAGCTTTTGGAATTTTCAGAACAAAAGAAAAACACTTAAAAGCTTAAGCAAAAGATAATTAAAATATATACTAAAGAAATAGAGAGTTTTTCGGAAAGAGTAGTCGTCCTTTGGTGTTGAAGTCGTGGTGCATTCTAGCTCGTTGTTTGTCCAGTTCGCTGCATTCAGAAAGGTAAACTCATTCCCTGATTTGTGTCGTTCATTTCTTAAGGTGTAAATCGTTCACTGTCTGAAGGTTCTAAGCTATATGAAATGTTGAAATGTTGGGGTAATCTTGGCTTGCTTTTAGATTTGAAATCGGTGGTGCACCTTCGTTTGTTTATCTAAACTTTCTAGTCCGTTCGGCTAGGAGTCTCGCCGACTCTATGCGATTTTGAATTAATTTTTCCTTCTATTTTCTTAGTATTATACTATTAATCCTGTTGCTTGGTTGTAGCTCGGGATGGTTGTGATTTTTCTTTTCTGGATTTAGAATGCCATTTTGTCTCAGTCCGATAGGCAGGGTCATTTTTCTTCACACATTTTTAGCTAGCGTGTTGAGTGATTTTATCGTTTACTTGGTATGGTGCTCGCTCTATTTGTGTTCGTTTAAATAATATGGTTCATACACTAGCTATTTGCGGTTCTAAATCTCATTCATAATAGTGTTAGTCGTACGGTCCCTATTGGCTTACACTTTGAGTTGGCTTTCTCCCTAATCTGTCTCTATCCGACTACGTTAAAGGCTAAGTCGATAATTGTCTGGAGTGTTCGTTAATGTCAGTTTGCTTTGTTCCATTTTCGGCCGTCTTGAGTAGATTTGTTGTTTTGTATTTCTCACTAGCCGCATCATGAATCATGCTAGCCTTTGAAGTTTCAATAGTAGCTATCTGTGAGTCATGGCTTGTTAAATGTAAGAAATATTTGAATTAAGCCTTTGCTTTTCATTTTTTATTCAAAAAGTTTTGCCAGGGGTGTTTTGCCATTTATAGTAATGTTGTATAAATGTAAGACAATGTTTTCCTCTAATCGCTAATTGGTTCTAGGTTGTTAGTATTATTTGCTATTTTACTGATCCCATGTAGCATATATTTACTAGGCCATAGGAAATCTGTTGCTAGTCTTTTCCATCGTAAAAAAAAATAAAAAAATAATAATAATAAAATAAAATATACATATATACATATATTTATATATACATATATATATATATATTCATTCCTTTCCTCATCGTTTGGGTTCACTGAGCAACATAAAGAATAATATTTCTTTTCCCTATGTCATTTTATTTTCTCTTCATAACAAGCACATCACTTGTCTGCCCAAGACTCTAATGCATTAATTCGAGGATGAATTTCTTTTTGTTTTGGTCTGTTTGTCCACTTGAGTTGGTATTATTATTCTTTGAATGCGCACTTTTCTCATGTCATTGAACTTTGAATTTACTAATGTGTTTCTCTTTTCTCTGTGGCATGTGAAAATCTTTTTGAGTCCATTTGGATTCTGCTCCCTCTCCTTGCATCTCGGGGCATTAAAGGCCTAGTGTGTCTCTTTATCAAGGCCAAATAGCCGATGAACAGGTCAAAAATATCAAAATGCAGAGACAAGGCCCAAATTAGGACACATGATTTGCCAGGAAAAAATAGGCCCAAAATCTCAAGTGATTTCAGCAGGCCCAAATAAAATAAAATAAAAAAGGGGGCCAAAGCATCATTTAAAAATTGTTGCAGGAACTTTGAAGAATCGGGCCTAAAAGCCCATTTTTGCTGAATTTGGACAAAGAGCCCAAATTCAAATATTCTCTCCTTCTTCTCCCCTTTTTATATTATATTGTTTGACTAACATTGATTATCTTATGGTTTAATTTAATTAAATTTCCAAAGACGGCCATCTCATGTTATTTTCCAAATTAAAGTATATATATTTTATTACTTAGCTCTTACTTTATTATTTGTCTCGTCACTTAAATTATTCCCCTTTAGAAAATTTCCCCCTTGGTTCATTTCTCCTTAAGATAATTAAATGACAATAATAAAAATAAAAGTGATGAAAATAATAATAGTAATGAATAAATAAGTTAAAATAAATGAGTCTGTTTACTTAGTTAAATTTTAAAAATAATTAGTTAAAATAAATGAGTTCTTTTACTTCGTTAAACTTTCAAAATTAGTCAAAGTCGTGAGTTCTTTACTTAGTTAAATTTTTGAAAAAATATTAGTTAAAATAAATGAATTCTTTTACTTAAGTTAAAATTTTAAAATTAGTCAAAATCATTTTGGTCAAATCATCGGTCAACCGCGAGTTAGCGGGCATTTTGAGGACCTAACACCTTCTCGGAATGTACATTGAACTTCGAACCCTTTATTTTCAATTGATTTTATCTGTTTAAATCTTTTGAAAACCTTAAGTTTTCTTTTCTTCTTTTTTTCTTGATTTTTACTAAAGATTAAGTGGCGACTCTGTCCTTTTGGAAATTCAATTTCTCTTAAATCATAAGTTGAATCGATTTTTCGAAAACTCAATCATTTCCCTTTATTTATCTTTTTAAATAAAACAGTGTTTATTCCCAGTTATATGATTAGATGCTCCAGAGTCTACTATCTAACTAGTGTGTAAGTCTGTGAAACACTTATCTGTCATGTTGGCACTAGCCTTAGACATTGGAGCCTTATTCCTCATTTTCTTCCATAGAACATATTCCTTGTATTGATCTTCAGAGATAGTCATCTGCCCTTCCTGCTGAACATTAACAAGGTTAGCTTGTGAACATTTTTCCCTTTAAGTTTGTAATCAGCAGAATATCTTATCAGCTGGTAGTATTTCCCAATTAAGTGCCCTGTCTTTTCACAGTGATCACACTTCATTAATTTGAAACAGTCTTCCCTCAAATGTCCTTTCATGTGACAAAAATTGCAAACAAAGTTCCAATTCTTCTTCTTTGATCCTGAGTTTTTTTTAAGTGAAAAAAATAGCTGATCCAGCTTCATGTGAAGTGGATGTATTGATAGCAGCTAGTTTTTGACTTTCATCCTGCAAAATTAAGGCATATGCCTGGTTAACACTCAACATTTTTGACTTCAAGAGAATTTGGCTTCGAGCCTGATTGTAACTATCATTCAGCCCCATCAGGAATTGTAGCAGCCTTTGGTATTGAAGCTGAGCAAGGTACTCCTTCGATTTCTCATAATTGTATGCAGGAGGAGGCATCATCGAATCATACTCATCCCATAGATCCTTGAGCTTACAATAGAAAACAGAGACGGGATGTGTCCCCTGTGTTAGTGTGAAAATTTCCTTGTGTAGCGCATACAACCTTAATCCATTGATCTTGTTAAACCTTTCTTCAAGTTCCTTCCAGATTAGATGCGCATCTAATCGAAATAGAATACCACTCAGTAGATCGCGACTAACATTGCCTGTCAACCACGAGACAACAATAGCATTACAACGATCCCAAAGATGTTCAAAAGCAAATCCATATGTTGATCTAGCGATCGATTCATCAACGAAACCCAATTTGTTTTTTCCTATAAGTGCGATCTTCATTGCTCGAGTCCACAACATGTAGTTCTCTCTTCCAACAAGTTGTATCCCTACTGGCAATTAACCTAGTTCATCAGACGCACTTAGATACAAAGGATGATGATAATCAATAAGTGCTACAGATCCTGATCCAGCCGCTGGATCTGTTGCTGAATTGATTCCATTCGCCATGGATGAAGTCGGCATCAATGGTGAATTGTTAGTTTCAAACGTAAACTGAGCTTGAAATGGCTCTGATACCATATCAAAGTAATGAAGAAGAAGACAGAGAGAGTAATTTGTGGAAGCTTTTCTCAATTGATTCAATTCAATATACATGTACAAGTATTTGTTTATATATACCCACTAATTGATGAGTTAAGTTGCCAGCTAAGATTCTAACTAACTAACTTGAAATATAACAAACTAACATCACCTAACCAACTATTAGTTAACTGAATAAAGGGAAATATCTTCACAGTGTTGTTGTGCATTTCGTCATTCCTCAACACAATGTCACAAAAAAAAGAAAAAAAAATCATATCAAACATCCATTAGAGAAGTTGAACAAGGAAAAAAGTGTAATAGTTTCATTTAATAACAATATGAAATACACAAATTATTTTATAATATTCTTTAAAATTCCTAACCATTTGAAAAAATTACAAAAATCTTTATTCTCCCCTATTCTTGGATAAATCACATTATGCGGATACATCACTTTAGTGATATATCGGGACGTTGAATGATGTATTTGAAACGACACGTGATGTATCGGGATGTTTGGTGATATATTTGAAACTGGAACGCGATGTGTCAGAACGTTTTGGGATGTAACCGGATTCCTCTAAATTTAGGAAATTCTTGGAATTTGGAAAAGAATAGTAATAAGATGTAATTAACTCTTAACACAATGAGATTTGTGTAAATTCCCAAAAAATATTTAGTTTTGCTGGGCTTCATATATTATGGATTGGTACATGGCGTTAAACACGTTCCATTATGACAAAGTAAAAGATATATTTATAAAGTATTTGTTCAGAGTTAATTCCCGAAGGGATGTAACTTTTCCAAAGAGTTCTGACATTTCTGATAAGGCACAATAAGAATTTGTTCACACTATCTTTTGTTGTCTATAAATATATGGATTTCCTCTCATTTCAAATCAACGAAAAATTCTGAACTTTTTCTTCTTCCTTCTTATGCACAATTAAATATTCGAGTACTTTGCTCTTGTTGAGTTGCTCACTGACACTATTGTTTTTGTATCAATATACTTGTGAATAAAATCGTTCCATCCTAAGAGGATCTATTCCATTAAACATCGGGTACTAGAGGAGAATAATTTTCTTAAGGGGACACTGTGCATTGAGTGGACTCAATTTTTTCCTTTCTCTTTCATTTTATTGTTATAGATCCTGATTTTATTTTTACAGTCATTAATTTATGCTTATGATATTAATGGTTGTTTTAGTACATGTTTTAAACTTTGTTGTTTATGTTTCTGCAAAGTTATTGTTATAAGTATTAGTTATTACATATAAATATTATTTATTAGAAAATATAATATCTCATGTGAATGTTCATCTAATTTCCCAAAAATATCAAATAGTAACACTTCTTGGAGGCAAAAGGATAAATTACAAAATCAAAAAAGATGATTGATTGAAGGATAAATGATGAGATGTTATAGTTATTATTTTCCTTTACATTATTAATGTATGTTACTATGTATGTAAGATAATATAGTGTTTTAGTTTTAATGACTGATAGATTATAAGTATTATTTTATAAATTCTGTGATATTAAATTTCCGTGCGAAGCGCGGATAATTTTACTAATATATATATATATATATATATATATATATATATATATAAAAGAGAATGCAAGGCCCGCCTACGTGGTGCCATCACAAACCTGGATTTCCTTTTAATTTATTAATTTTCAAAATTAGCCTTCCCTTTCATGAAAAGTTGTGACTTTTATGAAAAGTTGTGACTCTTACGAAGAGTTGTGACTTCTATGAAGAGTTGCGACTTTTATGAAAAGTTGTGACTTTTATGAAAGGTTGTGACTTTTTCAAAGAGTTGTGACCTTTCCGATTAGGCATAATAAGCATTTATTCACACTACCCTTTGTTGTCTATAAATAGAGGGAATTCCTCTCATTTTAAAACAACGAAAATTTTGAACTTCTTCTTCTTCTTCTTCTGCATAATTAAACATTCGTGTACTTTGCTCCTGTTGAGTGGCTCACTGACACCATTATTTTTGTATCAATACAGTGGTGAATAAAATCATTCTATCCTGAGAGGATCTATTCCTTCAAACCTCGGGTACTAGAGGGGAATAATTTCCTTAAGGGGACAATTTGCATTCAGTTGACTCGATCTTTTTCTTTTTGTTTCATTCTATTGTTACAGATCCTGATATATTTTTTACAGTCATTAATTTATGCTTATGTTATTAATTGTTGTTTTTGAGTACATGCTTTAAACTTTGTGGTTTATGTTTATGTTTTTTTATCATTATGTTGAAGTAAAGATATGTTAAGCAAGAGTTCAATGTAATCATTAGACTATTGATGTCATGTTTATTAGAATTCTTAAACTTGTAAAATAAATGACATTGATCTTTATAGAGTTTTCAGTCGCTAAAAGATTCATGGGATGTCCAAGAAGGTAATTTTTAATTGTTCAGAATTTATGGTGGTTCCAAACTACCTTGGAGTTTTAGTTATTCAACTTTCTATCTTATCAAGGCATTCAATGGATTAGTGAAATCCAAAAAAATAAAGGAATGTAGTGGGATGGTAAGTATTGTACTCAACCTTAATCAAAAGTTTGGGGTTCAAATGTTGGATTAGAGTCAATGAATTACCCCTCAAAATAGGATGAGTCCATATTAGTCAAATATTAAAAAATTAATTATCTCCTTATAAACATTAGATTAAAAGTGGCAAAACAAAATAAAGTTTTAACCATATTGATAGAAACATAAACAACAAAATATGGCAAAGGGACTTGCCAAGACATCATTTAATCCAAATTATTTGAGCGAACATGCGTTATTTCATTGAACTTCAAGAGATGTGTTGTTAAATTTTAATTAACTTATCAAGTACACAACTAATTATATAAGATGTATAATATTTATATTCTGTATGTAGAGGCCTTGAATAGGAGAAAAACTCTAGCAATTGATGAATAAAATGTTTGTACCACTTTTTGAAAATACAAATATAGACAATGAAACAATTACATATCTTTTCTAAAGACATTGGTGATGAATAACTACAGTAAAATGAAGAATTAATAACAAAATGCATAAACACTTAGAATCAAATCTTTTTGGCTCTAAGATTAAAAACATATTTCATTTCATCTTTGGATAAAATATTCTTGACAATTTATCGTAGGGTTGTACCCACTCAAAAACACTTATATTATCAACTTTACATAAGTAGATTATTGACATATAGTTCACCACCGCGCGAAGTGCGAGAAATTTACCTAGTTAATGATATGTGTAAACTAAACTATAAACTCTCCTTTATTTGAATAATAAAATGTAGTGTGTAGACTACCAAAAAGTAGTGATGAGAATATAAAACTTGAACTCCTAGTAACAAATTGGGCAAAATCCTAAATCTAAACCTATGAAATTAGTAGATTCTAGTAAATAACTAGTAATGAATAAATAAACAACGCTATAGCATTCTTTCAGGACCTCCAGATTTCTTCAATTTATCTTCGAGTTGATCCTCTTTGTCTTTCAACTTCCAAATATCAGTTGTGGCCTCAAATCTTTCTTTTCTGGTATCAGTTCCATTTTCTTGTTGGGTTTTAATGTTATTTGTTTGATTGTTTATCTCTTCTCTTGTATCGACCAACTTCTCCCAGTTCTTCTCAATTGTTTTGCCTTTTGAAGTAGACATTCTGGCTTTTGGTGTATATATATCAAACTAGCTCGAACAACTGTGAATGCAAAAATAACAAAGTTATGAAAAACCAAATCAAAACACTGTATATAATAAAAGTAGTGTCTTCTTTACTATGTTAAAAGAAAAACATGTAAAATTGATTTAGTGGCCATGAACTTACATTGATGATGAAGTCTGACTCAGTTTATTACATGTATAATAGGTTGAATAATAATTAATAATGTTGATCTTCTTTGTTCTTTATCTAATTAATTTCTTGTTATATAAAGAAGTTTATAGTATATACATGGACAAAATCAATATATTTAGGCTTAGTTGTGTAGTATAGAAATTGTTAATGTCTTTTGGTTTAGCTTTTAATTGATTTATTTAATTATGTTACATATTGCAGTATTGGTTGCAGTTTGACATATATATATCAAAAGCAAGAATGTCTTAATTCCTCAAGAAACAATAACGAGAAGTTGAAGTTGAAGAATAAGATGGACGAGATAAGAGAACAAATACAAGAACGAACAAACTACATTAAGCAACTTGACCAGGTACAAGAAAACCATGAATATGATTCGAGGAAAGATAGATTTGATGCCGCAAACCAAATCAATGGATTGAAGGATAAAGAGACCAAACTCGAAGAGACATCGATAAAAAAGGGTTTTAGTAACTACGAGTTTTTAAAACCGAAGTAATATATAGATGTAGGGATTTAGGACCTCAAATTTTATATTCTAGTCACTAGCTAGTTGTTGTTTTTCCTTTCTAGCTATTAAAATAAAGGCAGGTGTTCTTTATTATAATTTTGGAGATCTCATTGATTAAGAATATAATAATATGGAAATTATTTAGACAAATATTATTCCAAGTAGTCTAGAAGAGATCATTTTTTATTCTTGCAGACTTTATTGGTGAAGTTGGATGTCATATTTATCTAAGTTTAAACCATCAGTTTCATAATACGAAACAAACAAAAAGTATATAAAATAAAAGAATCCATAGATAATAATATGAATCTACACCAACGATATTTAAATAAGCGATACATAAATCACATTCTACAAATGCGTTTATTTGTCAATGTGCTTGAAATTGCTACTTCCAAAATTTTCATGTTGGTTGTTCATGTAGTGTATAGATTATGACGTACTGATTATGAAAGAAATATATTTGAGTTTGTTAGTACGAGAATAACCTATTAATGAAGGGGTTCATTGGCTAGAACATATGAGTGTTTACCTTAAATCGATAATATTGAATTTGTGTATACATGACTCAAGAACATGCAGATTGAGATGACCAAAGCAAGAAGATTGCACACTACAAAACATAAAAGGTTTTTCCACAATTATTTAACAACAATAATTTAATTATTGATATATTATATTTAACAACAATAATTAAATATGAGTATTTACAACCAATACTCTATTTAAATATCGCTAAATGTTTTTGCGATTTTGGATGCATGAGGCAAGGTGTCATATGTGATAATGTAAAAAAATAACGAGTAAAGTGTCACAACCTAAACAGGGTCATGAGGGAAACCCATACTTAACCTTCTAGATGGGCGAATCAACGGATGCAAACCTCAACTTATATTAGTTATTCAACTTATGGATAACTATTGATTAATTCAAATTTAACTAAATATTTTGATCCGTGCAAATTTTGTATAATAAGCTATTATTCAACCTCCTTTTAATTTGTTTTAACTTGCACAAATTTAACCAAATTCGTCCATGAGTATTGTTTGTTTTAAAATAAATTGGACTCTTTTTGGTCAAAGAGAGACAAGAGTGTTATATCACTCTTTCAAGAACTTAAAATTTCTTCAATCTGAAATAAAAAGTTAGACAGGTCAGTTCTCAATCAAAATATGTGCTAGGGTAAACTAAATTATCTTTTACTTGAATATCTAGAAAAAAAATAGAGTAAAGAACAACAAAACTAAAGGTAGTGATGGAAATATTAAACCTCAACTCCTAGTAATAAATCTGTAAAAATCCTTAAGTCTAAACATTTTGGTAAATGATAGCAAGAAATAAATAAATAGACTATATCACCCTTTTAGGAACACCCCAGATTTCTCCAATCTGTCTTCGAGTTGTTCCTCTTTGTCCTTCAACTTCCAAAGATCACTTGTGGCCTCGAATCTTTCTTTCCTGGTATCAGTTCCACTTTCTTGTCGGTTTTTAATGTCATTTGTTTGGTTGTTTATCTCTTGTCTCGTATATCTACCAACTTCTCCCAATTCTTTTAAATTGCTTTGCCTTTTGAGGTAGACGTTCTTGCGTTTGATGTACTATATATCAAACTAGCTCGAACAACTGTGAATGCAAAAGTAACAAAGTAAATGATAAACAAATAAAAAATATGTAATTTTAAAAAAAACTTCTTTCATATATATTGACTTAAAAAAACGTATGGTATTAATTTTTTTGCCATGAACTTACGTTCATGATATGAAGCCTAACCCAGCTTATTACATGCATAATAACACTTCATATTGTTTATATAGACATTAATATCTTATTTTTTTACTTAATTTTTACTCTCTATTTTACTCTTGCAAATTAATGTAAATATTACTAAAAATAAGAATTATCTTATTTTGATGGAGAAATACCAAATAATAACCCTGGAAAAATATAGAAAAACTTATAACTCCAATAAAAAAGCAGACAAAGAAAAGGATTTTTTTTTTTGGTAACTGTAAACTTTATTACCAGATATGTCAATTTGTACAAGATTAGAATTCTGGATATGGACATGTTCCATTCTCAGAGTCCTACTAAAACTCAAAACAAACTATTTGTAATCTAGGCTAGGGATAAAAATTAAGATTCCGCATATATCCTGCTAATCTAGGTATCATGCTAACTCTATGATGGATCTCTTGTGAGAAACAGAGAACAAGGAGAAGAACAAGATCATCCCTCTTACTTTCTTCACACGCTTCAAAGTTTCTGGACTCGGTGCAACTAAGTGTGTATAAGTGTATGTTTTCCAGTGAAATCTAGTTGTTAATCGAGAGCGGAGCCCTATATTTATTCCTTGTAGCAAGCTATAGTGGGAAACTAATTAAATAAGTTACTCGTACCACAATTAGTGAAAACAGAATCCTCACCACAAAAGGTATCAGGTAGTTCATCATCAATAAGTCCGGGCTTCCATCTGTTGGAAATACTTGCTGGTATAGTCATCGGATCTTGGACAGTCATACAAGTCAATTTTCCAGCTTGGTGGTCCAATATTGTCACATTGTGTTCCTTAGCTACAATTTCCATGGATGGTTGAGCTCCCACCGCGCTGTATCGACCCTGAGAGAAACAACTATAACTTTTGCCTAGTATGATCAACCACAATATACCCAGTGGAATCCCATGGAATCTGGGGAGGTAGAGACGTTATTTCCGATAAATATTTATTTATTATCAAATCAATCAAAAAGCTAAGTAAATTTTTTTAAAGAAAAACTTACAACTCATACAGAAAACTTGGAGCTTCACGATCCTCTTCTTTCACCAAACATCGGTTTGCCAACACCGGAGTCAGATGATCAGAAAAAATGGTTCTGTGAAGCGGAATCAAGTTTCCGCTTTTAGAAACTTCAATGAACCTCTTCTCATCCATAACTGAACAAAAGGAAAAAATAATTTATTTATTTATTTATTTATTTTACTCACACATATATCGTACATATCATACTACTTGACATTTATTGTTTTTTTTTTCGATAGACACTTAGCTCAATAAAAAACAATCCAAAGTAGTATAGAGAATGAAATAACGAAAACAATCCAAACAACCAAATTACGTCACATAAATTGAAACGAACTGAGTAGTTAGGTACGACAAGAGATATATACCATGACGAAGAGATGAAGGGTTGAGAGAGGAGCAATGGAGACGAGTAGAAGTTGAACTCCGGCTAGAAATGAGAGAGACCGGCAGTACATTCCGATGACATATAGGTAACTTTGACTACATTAGTATCATTGATGTAACTTATTAATTTATAGTAAAATCTCACTAAATTAATGGTGGACCATAAAATATTATTATTTTGAGATTCAACGAATGAAGGTTAACTTTGACTACATTAGTATCATTGATGTAACTTATTAATTTATTTTCTATATATGTCCACTCATTAATGAAAGTCCATTTGACTAATTTTGAAAGTTAAATTAGATTACATTAATTTAATATTTTAAACAAAAATAATTTAGATATTCAAAAACTATACGAAAAGTACTATAAATTCCAATTTTTTTGCATATCAATATGATGAAAAAATACATCGTTAAATGTTAGTCAAAGTTATTATCTTTTGACTTCAAAAAAGAAAATTATGACAATTAAAAGTAGACGGGAGTAGTATCATATTTATTGAATGCACATAAAAATAAAATTATTTATTATATATAAAATATAATGAATACATCAAAATAATTGTATCTTACTAATTATATTTATTGAATTAATATAAAAATATATTCATTATACATAAAATACAATGTATGTGTATGATTCATTGTAATATTTTTTTTTTGTTAAATGATTCACTGTAAAATAAATTCAAGAGTTCGATAATTCATTAGAAAATTAAATTCATTATACAAAATGTTCATTGTTTCTTAGAGTCCATTTGGATTGACTTAAAAAAAGTAGTTTTTATGTAAAAAATAAAAAAATAACTTAAATGACTTTTAAGTCAAAAAGTAAAAAAGTAGGGGGAGACCTACTTTGACTTTTGACTTATTTTAAGTCATTTAAACATATTTTAACTTATTTGGCTTTTGACAATATTTATTGTTGTAAGAACTTCTAAGGGCAATTGAGATAATGTCATTGCATCCAAAATCGCAAAAGACTTTAGCAACATTTATATAGAGTGTTGTATGCAATGACATTAACTCAATTGTCGTTATAAGTTTTTACAACAATAAATATTGTTGCTAAAAGTAATCTATAACCACTAAGGCTAGCACTTAATGAAGATCTTAATCTTAATCATTCAGATCTTAGACATTAAGTGTGTTCGACTCTAAAAATAACAAAAACGATCCAAACAATCAAACTACGTAACATAAATTGAGACGAACTGAGTAGTTAGGAAGGGCAAGAGATATATACCATGGCGAAGAGATGAAGAGTTGAGAGAGCAGCAATGGAGACGAGAATAAGTTGAACTCCGGCTAGAAATGAGGGAGAACAACAGAACATTCCGATGAGAAATAGGTAACAACTGCATTTTATGATGTTCACAATTGAAATGAAAGATTTGTGATAGGGACTGTGAAAATGGATCACTTATTTATACTCTAAAAAAAAGCATTTATAGTAAAATCTCATGAAATTAATGGTGGACCATAAAATATTAATATTTTGAGAGATTCAGTCAATGAAGGTTAATTTTGACTACATTAGAATCATTAATGTAGCTTATTAATTTATATATTATATCTGTCCACTTTTAATTGTCATATTGCACTTTTCAAAAGTCAATTTGACTAATTTTCAAAGTTAAATTTGATTACATTAATTCGATATTTTAAACAAAAAAATTTAGATATTCAAAAATTATACGAAAAATATTATAAATTCTAATTTTTTGCATATCAATATGATGAAAAAATACATCGTAAAATGTTAGTCAAAGTTATTATCGTGTGACTTCAAAAAAGAAAACTATGACAATTAAAAGTGAACGGAGGTAGTTGAATATTTATTGATTTCACATAAAAATAAAATTATTTATTATATATAAAGTACAATGAATACATCAACATGATTGTATCTTACTAATTACATTTACTGAATTCATACAAAAATATATTTATTAGACTAAAGTACAATGTATGTATATGATTCATTCTAATATATATTTTTTTGTTAAATAATTCATTGTAAAATAAATTCAATAATTCATTATAAAATTAAATTCATTATACAAAATGTTCATTGTTTCTTAATTATCAAATTATTATTCATTATATATTTACTAAAAACATCCAATGTATGATGGTGAGAATAAACTATATAAGCAACATAGGAAATTTCTTGAAACCATATCCAAAAATGGCTTCTCATTTAAAAGATATCACAAAAATCACCTATATATTTATATAGGGGTCTTCTAAAAATATATTATCTTATCGAAATGAGTGATTTTTTTCATTGACCCAAATCGGGACCAGAGGAAAATGTTGTCTTAGAAAGATTATTAATTTATCGAGTATTAAATTAGTGAGGTTTACTGAACTTCTACTTTCTATTTGTTTGGCCATCCATAATGATCCAAGTGTCTCGCTTTATGCAGTAACTTCGGGTTTCTTTAATTTATTTTTTATTCTTAGTATTAATTACTTATTTTCTAAATAATATTTTAAGATTTATTAAAAATCAATTAAAAGGGATAATATTGAAAATGGATCACAAATTTATACTCTAAAAAAACATTTACAGTAAAATCTCACAAAATTAATGGTGGACCATAAAATATTATTATTTTGAGAGATTCAGTGAATGAAGGTTAATTTTGACTACATTAGAATCATTAAAGTAACCTATTAATTTATATACTATATCTGTCAGCTTTTAAATTGTCATATTGCACTTTTTAAAAGTCAATTTGACTAATTTTCAAAGTTAAATTAGATTACATTAATTCGATACTTTAAAAAATAAAATTAGATATTCAAAAATTATTCAAAAAGTATTATAATTTCCAACTAGGAGTGTACAAGCCAAACCGTAAAGTCAAACCGAACCGACAAACCAAATCAACCGGAAAAAAAAACCGATTTGTGGTTTGGTTTGGTTGGTTTGGCGTTGGAAAAAAAAACCGACCACTCTTGGTTTGGTTTGGTATTCAAAGAAAAAAAGTCAAATCGAACCCAAACCAAACCGACATAATATAAATATATAATTTTATTTTATTCATAGATAAAAAATATTATTTATAATCTACATTGTTAATATATTTTTAGTTAGTTTATAGTTTTCAATGTTTATATATATTATTTCAAATTTGTGCTTGTAAAACTTTGTAAATATTTTATTTTGTACTAAGATCAGAAATTACAATAATATTATTATAGTTTTTCAAATTCGTAGTTAACAATTTACTTTGTAAATATTTCTTTTTGTATTCAATTTGATTGTAGCCTTTGATCTTATTAATTAAACATATTGAACGTTGATATTTCAAAAAATAATAATTTGTACTCATGTGAATTTTATCGTCTTTTCGAAGATTTCTATTCGTTTAACATTTTTTAAGTTTAGCTTATCACACAGGTAAGTGAAAATATATTTGATCTCTTTTTCAAACACCGTATAGTTGTAAAAAACCGAAAAAACCCGAAAGAACCGACTAAAGTCGAAACCGAAAAATCCAACTTTATGTGGTTTGATTTGTTTTTTAGATTTAATAAACCGACATAATTGGTTTAGGTTTTTTTCATAAAAAACCAAACCAAACCGACCTATGTACACCCCTATTTCCAACTTTTTGCATATCAATATGATGAAAAAATACATCGTAAAATGTTAGTCAAAGTTATCATCGTTTGACTTCAAAAAAAGAAAACTATGACAATTAAAAATTGACAGAGGTAGTATCATATTTATTGAATTCACATAAAAACTAAAGAAAGTCAACCCTCGTACAAACAAGTGAACTATCTCTGCCTCATCGGGAACAATAGTAATAGCATGCCTAGAATGCTCACAGAATCGGGCCTCATACTAAGTTACAGACAAATTGCCCTATCTCAAGTTCTCAAACCTTAGTTGACTCCACTCTCCAAGGAAAACACATCTCACTCTACTAGAAGAGATCCAACTAGTCTAGATCTCCCAAAAGTCTTCCATCGCTCATTGGCGCGTCCGCGCAGTTGAAGTGCAATAAAATGAACATCACGAGAATCCATCAGACCCACTTCCTCAAGCATCTCATGGCACAAAGTCAAGAACTCATGAGTATCATCGCTCTTACCACCTTGAAACTTGGGTGGTTTAATCTTCTGAAACCTCTCATAACACTACTACTCAGATATCGCCAGAATAATCTTAGGAGCAATTTGAACACCTATAACCGGTGCCGAAACCACTGGTGATTGACCCATCTGATCCTGAATACCCGAAGTCTGTTACTGCTAACCTGGAGTCTACGCTCCTAATTCAGCTTGAAAACCATGTGGTGTACCTATCGCACCACCCTAAGAAAGGTTCTCTAGCGCACCAAGTATCCTTACCAAAGTCTCCTGAAACAAGTGAGCTCCAAACCTGTGAGGAACCTGGTTCTAAGCAACCTCACTATGTGGCTTAACTGAAGTCTCTGTAGCTCTGCCTCTAGCTGGTGCCGCTTCATGGGCACGACCTCTAGCCAGTGCAATTCCACAAGCATGGTCTTTAGCTCTAGCCCAACCACTACCCCTAGTTGAGGTCTCAAAAACTGCTCTCCTACCTCTGGAAACAGAAGCTCTAGTCCTCGACATCTGCCAAAACAACATGCAACAACTAAGCACTAGCAAAGGAAACCATGCACGATAAGAAAGAATGAACAAAAGAAAGGTTTCTAGCAGTCATCATAGCCTCTCAAAGATAAGAATAGACATATATGTATCCTTGAGTCTCTACTTAGACTTGGCTTGTACACACATGAGACCTATGAACCTAACTCTAATACCATTTGTCGCAACCCAAAAATGGACGTGATGACACTTGTCTATTCCCAGAAAGACAAGTCAACCTCAACCAAACAAAATGAAAGAAAACCAGAAAGATAAAGCAAGGACAAGATAAAGAAGCAAGGGATGAGTATCAACAACACGGTACCCAACAAGCAACCTAACAAACCAAACAACTAGCCAGAAATCAAATACTCATTTTCGTTCCAACCAAACCTCCTCAAACTACAACCTGCATAAAAATCAGTCCAACCTAACAATTCTACAATAAACAGGTCACAAGATTCAAAATTCACTGTCCAAAAGCCACAAGTCAAGAACCAACACGCATCAAGTAGTTAAATCACAAGTATCAAGTACATCAATCGCATTAAATAATAGGTCGATCATAAGAATTAAAATGCATCAAAACACGAGAATCAATTCTTGCCAGAACCATTTTCCATCGGCTCTATATCAATCTTTAGTCGAAAATGATCTCAGGTTTATATCAATCACTAGCCAAAAATGACCTCAGGTTTATATCAATCACTAGCCAGAAATGACCTCGAATTTATTTCAATCACTAGATTAAAATAACTTCGTCTTTATATCAATCACTAGCCAGAAATGACTTCGACATCACAAGTTCTTGTCAGAAATGACCTCAGCAACACAAGCTCTTGCTGGAAATGACCTCAGCATCACAAGTTATCACATCTCTCGTCAAAGTGGCAAACAATCAATTTACACAAGTAATATTACACCACGCGGAAGAGACAACGATTCAAGCAGTTTAAATCAATTCAAGTCCACTTTTATGCATTCAAGCAATTCACCAACCAATCAAATAGGGAACAAAACAAGGCAATTCACGATTTATCATTTTCATTTTTTCCCTTCTTTTATTAGTTAACAATGATCAAGTGGAGCAATAAACCCTTCACCTCAATCCCAATTACTCCCCGACTCACATACAATGAAGGGAAGTAATTCTACTAGATTACAAAATTTAAGAGATCACTTGTCTTTAAACAATTAATTAATCAATCTAAATCTTGAGTTTTCCCCTTCCAAATTACTTCCAACGCAACACAATCTACAACAATCAAGTATTCTCAGTCACTTTCTGAGAAAAACAATACGCATATCAATTACTTAGAAAGAATGGTTAATCAACTCAAAACTCAATTTCATAAAGGAGGTTTGAATCCTAAAACTAATACTTCAAAAATGATATTTAAGGCCTTAGGAACTCATTAGTGAAAACCATTTCGAAAAAAAGAATAAAATCAATTCAAAATCTTCATTTTAGTTAAGCGGATATCGCAAAAGCGGCCTCTGATTCACTTAAGTGAACCCTGTTGAAGTAGACTTCTTCGCAAAAGCGATGCTCCATTCACTTTCGCCAAGGTTCACTTAAGCGGACTAACCTTCGCAAAAGCGAGGTTAGCAGACACCATAAAATTCAACCAGAATAAATCATCGAATGGACCCATGGGATTCGTTCGGAACCCTGTACACACAAATCATACATGCAAATCGATTATACTCGGCTTTCCGTACTTAATGGAACCATCAAAATATGAATCTGAGGTCTCCTTCACCCCACATCCTAGAAACCACAAGAAACTAACAAAATGCTTAAAAAGGCTAAAACTACCTCCGAACCTCTAAAAATTTAACCAAGACCTCACTTAGAAGTAAAATTATCCTCCAAATCCAACAAAACTCTCAGAATTCCGATCGAGCATCCGAACCTCGAATGTTGACTAAAGTCAACCCAAAGGCTAAATTTCCACAATTTCACAACTTAGAACCTCAAATCCTCAAAAACATTTTGAATCTGAAACCGACAACTCTTATAGACCAATTTCCGCATTTCAGAACTAATGGAATTGAAAGAATTCTATTCCGACACTCAAAACTTCAAAAGACTCTGAAAACCACTTTTAAGCAACTTAAGCCTTTCAAATTTAAAACTTACACAATCCTCAACTTTAAACTCAAAGTTTGAAACCAACTTCCAAAACTCAATTAGAAACAACTTGGGGTCAAAATAGGAAGGGGCAGAATGGTAATTTTCCAAAAATAACCAACCGGGTCATTACATACATATTTTCTTAAGCCCCTTCCAAACCTTTTCTTTTTTGGGTGTAAGAAAAATGATGAGATATTCTTCCTTTCTATATTCCATTGTGTTGGATTTTCTTCTTTATTTAATCTTTCGTAGATTTTAATTTCTAGTTATCTATTATTATAAGTGCTTGTTGAATACTGAGGATACATTTACATCATGTGAAATATTCTTAAGGCAGTCTCATTAACAAGCCTCAAGCTTAAAACAATTCCCTACAATGTTACTGATAACGTATTTTTCATAACATTCCCATCCATAAGATATATACATATGTTAGATATAGTATTAAGAAAAGGTTCAAATAGTTAAAAATAATCAAAAGTTATAATGTGCCTAAAGCACGATCCATTTATATAGTTAATGACAATTGCCAGAGTAATTGAGTGTATGTTTCAAGTTAATTTAATAAGTGATATGAGTTCTTTCGAGCTAGCAAAAAGATTTGACTTGAGTACAATCTAAGCAACAACATAATTTACTTTTAAATTTTTTACTAGTAAAACTTCACGCATTTTATATTTGATTGTATATTATTTAGGAAAATATCTCAAAGAAGCTTTACAAAATTGTTGAGATCTATGTAAACAAGTTTTTGAGATATGAATCAATATAATTTAATGGTTTCATAAATTAAAGAAAAAAATAGAATGACATTTCTAGCAGTGTACATGGACTGGGTTGGTTTGGATTTTTTAAATATCAAACCAAATCATTGATGTCAGATTTTTAAATCTATAAATCAAACCAAACGAATAAATTCAGGTTTTTCAACCTCGGAATTTTTTCGGGTTTTTTAACAACTTTAGCCTTTCAAATTCAAATCTTACCAAATTCTCAATTTTTACTCAAATCTTAAAACAAACTTTCAAAACTCAATCAAAAATTATAACTCGAGGTCAAAATCGGGAGGGGTAAAATGGTAATTTTATGAAAATTTTCAAAATGACCAACCGGGTCATTACACTATCCGCCACCAATCCCTACGGCCAATCACCTCTATAATTTATAATGAATAAAGTATGCACATTCAGAGATATGAAAAAATCTTAATCATTCATTCAAACATCTTAATCTTAATAAGAACAAATGAGGTCTTATACACTATATTTACCTAATATAGCAAAAGTTTCTGAAATTCACCATTTATTAGTGATATAACAGCTCTCTGAAATTCACCCTTTATTAGTGATATAACAGCTCCTAAAATTTGTTTTCCGTTTGATGTAATTATGCAAACTATCATTTTTTTTTATAATTAGACCTCAAATTATGATTTTGAATTTTTTTCAATTACAAAAAAATAAATAAATAAATAATAGGTTTTTTAAAATAAAAAAAAATAGATACAACCATAAGAACTTTTTTTAAAAGTCATTACTATTAAGTTTGGTTTGACAGCTAAACAAATTATGAAAAAACAAACAATCAAATGGGAAAAATCTGAGTTTGGATAAATCTATTGATTAGTTCAAATTCAACTATACATTTTGATCCGTGCAAATTTTGTATAATAAGTTATTATTCAATCTCCTTTTAATTTGTTTTAACTCGCACAAATTTTGTATAATAAGTTATGAAATTGAAGTTTTGTTCGGACATGCGATATGAAATTTTTTGTGTTGCATATTTTCTCATAAACATAAGAATCCCATAAGTTGTAAAACTATTAAAATAGCCCCAATTGTTTATTCAATCTTATCAAATAAACAAAAAATTATAAAATCTCATAATAAATTATTACAAAGCTATTTATTCTCCACTTAAGTAATTGTTTCTTCTAACTTTAATTTAATAAAAAAAAATTGAACATGAATTGTAGTGTACTAGTCTTTAATATAATCCTCCCACATAGTACGGACAATTTCCTCACGTTTAACTTGCATTTCTCGATCATGTGACCGAGAAGACGAACCAACATTGTTACTTTGAGCCATTTGTTGGTCAATATCATCCACAACTATGTTGACCAACCTAACTTTCATATCAATTTATTAGAGTAAATGAAGAGAAAACCTTTCACTCCATGTTCAAATAGATATAACTATAGTTGTAATAAATACAAAACGGTAGAAGTAATAAATTAAGTGTTGGAGTAAATGAACAGAACAAATTTATTACTCAACAATCGGTTGGTGTGAGTTAAAGTGACTATATGTTGGTGAGAATAATAAATTTTATGTCTGTGAGAATAATAAATTTTAAAAAGTAATGATGTGATTATAAATTTTATTTACATATGAAATAAATGGTTAGTAGATATAAATGTGGGGTTGTTTTAACAAACTATAAACTCATGGATCAATTTTTGTATTAAAATATCTCAAATTATGATATGAAATTCCCATATAATTCCATATCATGGTTTTTGGAGAATATGGAATCATGAGGGAATCAGCATAAAATCGCATGTCCAAACGCTGATTCCATCTCACGATACCATATCGTAATATGGTATCGCATGGCCAAACGCCTACTAGGTTTGGTTTGACAGCTAAACAAATTATGAAAAAACAAGCAATCAAATGGGAAAAATCTGAGTTTGGATAAATCTATTGATTAGTTCAAATTTAACTATACATTTTGATCCGTGCAAATTTTGTATAATAAGTTATTATTCAATCTCCTTTTAATTTGTTTTAACTCGCACAAATTTAAAGTCCATGAGTCTTGTTTGTTTCAAAATAAATTAGACTATTTTTGGTCAAAGAGAGACAATAGTGCTATATCATTCTTTGAAGAACTTAAAATTTCTTCAATCTGAAATAAAAAGTTAGGCAGATCAATTCTCAATCAATATATGTGATAGGGTAAACTAAATTCACTTTTACTTGAATATCTAGAAAAAAAAATAGAGTAAAGAACAACAAAACAAAAGGTAGTGATGGAAATATTAAACTTCAACTCCTAGTAATAAATCTATAAAAATCCTAAATCTAAACATTTTAGTAAACAATAGCAAGAAATAAATAAATAGACTATATCATCCTTTTAGAAACCCCAAATTTCTCCAATTTGTCTTCGAGTTGATCCTCTTTGTCCTTCAACTTCCAAAGATCAATTGTGGCCTCGAATCTTTCTTTCCTGGTATCAGTTCCACTTTTTTGTTGGTTTTTAATGTCATTTGTTCGGTTGTTTATCTCTTGTCTCGTATCTACCAACTTCTCCCAATTCTTCTCAATTGTTTTGTTTTTTGAGGTAGACATTCTTGTGTTTGATGTACTATATATCAAACTAAAAGCCTAACTCAGTTTATTACATGCATAATAACACTTCATATTATTTATATAGACACTAATGTCTTCGTTTTTCCTTAATTTTTACTCTATATTTTACTCTTGCAAATTAATATAAATATTACTAAAAATAAGAATTACTTTATTTTGATAGAGAAATACCAAATAAAAACCCTGGAAAGATATAGAAAAACTTATAACTCCAATAAAAGAGTAGACAAAGAAAAGGAAACTTTGATAAGTCCTACAAACCTTTTTTAAACGTTTTCTTAAAAAGATCTTTCTAAAACATCGAAAAATGTTGAGACCAGTAATAAAAGGTGCTATATTACCACTATTTTATTATTTCATGGCAATCTTTTTTTTTTCTTCCAATTCCAATGTATATATTTTCTAGTCGACCATATGGTGATTTTTATTTTTAGTAATATTTTCAATTAACACACTAAAAAAGAAAAAAAAAGAAAAAAAAAGTAAGGACATCTATATAAACAATAGAGAATATGCAATTAATAATATTGATCTTCTTTCATAAATTTAAAGTCCGTATTAAGTTCTTTTGCTTTTCTTAAAAACATAACAATTAGTAATAATATTTGTCTTTATTTATTTTTTTGTTTCTTATGAAGAGATTTATATAGTACATTCACGCATGAACAAAATAATATATTATGACATAAGAAAAGTAAACAAAAATTAAATGTGTTTTGATTTAGTTTTGTATTAATCTATATAATTATGTTACGTATTGTAGTGATAAATGCTGTTATTATGATGGCAAGTATCATATCTCTTACTATTTTAGTTTTCATTTTCCCGAGTCTTGTGATACTAATGAGGGTCTGATTTAAGAGTTTGCTTGTGTCAGATTGAAAAAGAACGTGAGGGTGAGCAGCTTTATTGAAGAATGTTCTTGATATATTTGCTGAAATTGGAAGGGGGGAAATGGAGTATTATGTGAATGACTTTGGAGTATTATGTCATAGAAAACAGATTTGAAAAAGAACATTCTTCAAAGTCATTCACATAATACTCCATTTCCCCCTTCCAATTTCAGCAAATATATCAAGAACATTCTTCAATAAAGCTGTTCACCCTCACGTTCTTTTTCAATCTGACACAAGCAAACTCTTAAATCAGACCCTCATTAGTATCACAAGACTCGGGAAAAATGAAAACTAAAATAACAGCATTTATGATCTTCCCTTGACAAAAGTTGATTCAGCCAAGTCAATTGCCCTGCATAGACAAGCTACTTTATCTTCACATTCTTTCTGTTTCTCATCAGGATCACTATCAGCGATGATTCGAGCCTCAGATTGGAGATGTGCAACCCAATGTCATAACGAGCTCCGTTCATGAACACCATCGTCCTTAGAGCTAATCCTATGTCCATGTCACCTGAAAATGAAATGCCTCCAAATCCACCACTCTAAGGCCCTCTCCGACCCACTTCTAGTTGATGAGGTCGATCAACTCCATCGCCTTAACCTGGATCATACTTGAACAAAGAACAGGACTATAAGTAATTCCATAGTGTACAAATTTGTAGCAGCATGTTAAATCTAGAAATGAATGAAACTTCAACTTTGGTCCTTATAGTATTAAGACAAATAGATAAGCTCATTTGGTTGGAGAACAAGTTATCTCAGGATTTGTAACATTTCCATCAAATTAGTCACATACATTGAGACGAACAGAGTAGTTAGGTACGGCAAGAGATATATACCATGACGAAGAGATGAAGAGTTGAGAGAGCAGCAATGGAGACGAGCATAAGTTGAACTCCGGCTAGAAATGAGGGAGAACGGCAAAACATTCCGATGAGAGATAGGTAACAACTGCATTTTATGGTGTTCAAACTTGAAGTGAAAGATTTTGTGATAGTGACTTTGAAAATGGATCACTTATTTATACTCTCAAAAAAAAAACATTTATAGTAAAATCTCACTAAATTAATGGTGGACCATAAAATATTATTATTTTGAGATTCAGTGAATGAAGATTAATTTTGACTACATTAGAATCATTAATGTAACTTATTAATTTATATACTATATCTGTCCACTTTTAATTGTCATATTCCACTTTTCAAAAGTCAATTTGACTAATTTTCAAAGTTAAATTAGATTACATTAATTTGATATTTAAACAAAAAAATTTAAATGTTCAAAAATTGTACGAAAAGTATTATAAATTTCAATTTTTCGCATATCAATATGATGAAAAAATACATCGTAAAATGTTAGTCAAAATTATTATCGTTTGACATCAAAAATGAAAACTATGACAATTAAAAATGGACGGAGGTAATTGAATTCACATAAAAATAAAATTATTTATTATATATATAAAGTACAATGAATACATTAAAATCATTGTATCTTACTAATTACATTTACGAATTCATATAAAAATAGTACAATGTATGTATATGATTCGTTGTAATATTTTTTTTTGTTAAATGATTCATTGTAAAATAAATTCAAGAATTCAATGATTCATTATAAAGTAAATTCATTATACAAAATGTTATTGTTTCTTAATAATCAAATTATTATTTATTATATTTTTACTAAAAACTCCAATGTATGATGGTGAGAATAAACTATATAAGCAACATAGGGAATTTCTTGAAACCACATCCAAAAATGGTTTCTCACTTAAAAGGTATCACAAAATGTAATGACCCGAAAAGTCATTTTTAGAAATTTTTATAAAATTATCGTTTTACCCATCTCGATAGTTTCCCCGAGTTACTTTTGATCAGTTTGCAAAGTTGGTTGGGAATTTTGAACTATTTGTTTAACTACAGTTATTTAGTTGACGAATATTTATTAAATAATTAATTTTATTAGTTGGTGGTTAATGGATCAAGTCCATATATAATATAATTTAAGTTAATGGCCCATTTATTAAAATAACCTGATAGGATTTGTCACTTTTAATACCTAATTATTTTATTTAAGAAATGGAAAGGAAAAGAAAGAAACAGAGAGTATAAACCTAAACTCATTCGTACGAGGACATGGAGCCGCCGACGAGAACAATTGTCCAGGTAATAGTTTTAACCGTGATTTCACTGGAATTGGTTATCTCTTTCCTAATTAATTAGTATTTATACTATTAGTATTGTTAAGATGTTGTCTGGGAAAGAGAATCAAAGAAGTGAATTTGAAAAAGAAAAGAATTAGAAATTTGAAATACAATATAAGTTTATGGTTAGTACATGCAATCATTGGACAATAATTAGGGGTAATCATTGGGGGAGTTAAATGAGGCTTAGAGGTTATCTATTAATGGACGTACATATTAGTTACTACATGCACATTTTATTCTGTCGTTGGAAGTTAAAATATGGTACCACATTATTAAAGTTTCGATATGTTGATAGACCTAATTAAATAGTAAGTGTAGTATATTATACAAATATTATTAAATTGATGATATTTGGAGAAATTGAAACTTATCCTAAACTTGAAATTTGGAAAATATGAAAGTTGACATGTTAGCAAGATAAGGAAATTGATTATAAGTTTGAGTGAGTTTTTGAGTCTAGGCTAGACCTATAGTAATATGAGTGTTGTTAGTTTCAAAATCTTATTGTGATTATTTACTTGAATAGATTATATTGCTTTGGAGGCTCAACGAAAAGGGAAGACTCAAGTCCCGGAGTGATTGTTCAATTGTTTGAGGCAAGTGGATTTCTAAACCCCTGTTAAGTGTAAGGAATTCATGTATTTCCTTGTAATATGTGTTTAGGGTAATGAAGCTTGATGATGGGTTGACTTGTCCACATTGATTAATTCTAATGATGAAAAAGGGATAATAAAAGGCAATGTGATCAATTGTTTGTGTGATGTGTTGAGAATTGTTTGAAAGGCTTGTTGAATCATTGTTGATGTTGTATCCTGATTGTGTTGTTGTGAATTGTGCAATGTTATGAAAATGGGCATCTCTTCATTATTTGTGTGAACATGTCATTTGCATTGTTCTGAGACATGGTTGTGACAAGTGTTATGTGCATTGAGAAAGAATAAGAAAATAAAGAGGATGTACCATTTCGAGGGACGTATCACGCGCCGCGATGGATACTATATTTCAAGGGACGTGTCGCGCGCCGCGACGGATACTATATTTCGAGGGACGTATCGCGCGCCGCGATGGTTACTATTATCGAGGGTCGTATCGCGCGCCGCGATGGATGCATGGACAGACATGTCCCCCATGGGTCCCGGACTGAGAGACAGCGGGTGTGTATCATTAGGTCAGACATGCATCACTATACTTGACATTGCATTGCACTTCTTTCTTATTGGTGAACTTGATCTTGTGTGTTGTTGATCTTGTGAGTGCCTTTCTATGGAACTTGTGACTGATGAATACTGAGCTTGTTGTTGGAGATATGCAATTATTAAAGTGTTGTTGTTGAGGATATGAAACTATTGTTGTTGTTGAGGATATGAAACTATTGTTGTTGTTGAGGATATGAAATTGTTAGAGTGTTGTGTTGAGCTATGTGCTTTGTAAATTGTGAACTGTTAGGTTGGACTAGTTTTATACAGATTGTAGTTGTGAAGGTTCGGTTGGGGTGTAAGGAGTACTTGTATTCTATCCCCTTAGCTCGTGTTTAGAGGTTTACTTGCTGAGTACCGTGTGGTTTGGTACTCACCCCTTGCTACTACATTTTTTTGTAGGTTACTAGCCCGGACCTTTGTGATATTTTCTCTTCTCCTTGTCCGAGGTTTCTTGTGGAGGTTTGTGAGGTAGCTGCTTGTCATTTCAGCGGACCTTCTTACTCCTATTTATGATTTTGTTCTATTCTAGAAACAAGATCATTTGAGACTTGTGTTTTTCTTTTGAATCAATTGTAATGCTTTAGAGGCTTGTACACGTGACAACCAGATTTTGGGGATATTTTTCAGTTGATTATTAAATTTCCGCATTTTATTGTAAAGGTTGAGCTTTAGGCTGACTTGTCTTGGTGGGATAAGACGAGTGTCATCACGTTCATTTTTGGGTCGTGACACAAAATCAACCATATATTTATATAGAGGTCTTCTAAAAATATATTATCTTATCGAAATGAGTGATTTTTTTCATTGACCCAAATCGGGACCAGAGGAAAATGTTATCTTAGAAAGATTATTAATTTATCGAGTATTAATTTAGTGAGGTTTTACTGAACTTCTACTTTCTATTTGTTTGGCCATCCATAATGATCCACATGTCTCAACTTATGCGGCAACTTTGGGTTTCTTTAATTTATTTTTTATTCTTTGTATTAATTACTTATTTTCTAAAAATATTTTAAGATTTATTAAAAATCAGTTAATAGGGATAATATTGAAAATTGATCACTTATTTATACTCTTAAAAAAATATTTACAGTAAAATCTCACAAAATTAATGGTGAACCATTAAATATTAATATTTTGAGAGATTAATCATTAATGTAACTTATTAATTTATATACTATATCTATCCACTTTTAATTGTCATATTGCACTTTTCAAAAGTCAGTTTGACTAATTTTTAAAGTTAAATTAGATTACATTGATTGAGGAAAGGCTCAAAATAGTCTCTTATCTTTGGGTTAAGGTTCAAAGTCATCCTTGAGTTTTCACATAGAGCACTAATAGTCCCTACAAACCTTTTTTAAAAGGAAAAGTACTATAAATTTCGTTTTTTGCATATCAATATGCTGAAAAAATATATTGTAAAATGAAAATTTGATAACTTCTACAAACCTTTTTTAAAAGTTTTCTTTAAAAGGTCTTTAAGAACATTGAGAAAAGTTTGAGACGGAAAAAAAAAAGGTGCTATATTGCTACTATTTTCTTATTTCATTGCAATCATTCCTTTTATTTTTCTTCCAATTCCAATAGTATATATTTTTCTAATCTACCATATGGTAATTTTCATAAACAATAGAGAATATGCAAGAATATGAAGTGTCATCTTTCATAAAGTTAAGTACGTATTAAGTTCTTTTGCTTTTCTTAAAAACATAACAGTTAGTAATAATATTGCTCTTCTTTGTCTTTATTTATTTATTTATTTTTATGAAGAGGTGTATATAGCACAATCATGCATGAACAAAATCAATATATTATGACATAAGAAAAGTAATAAAATTGTAAATATCCTTTGATTTAGTTTTGTATTAATCTATTTAATTATTGAAGAAACCTTACCCCTATACAAGAACCAGGTTCTTGCACTTTTGTCACAACACAATAAAACAAAGATTTTATCGTGGAAACCTTCCTACTTCAAGGAAGGTAAAAACCACACCACAATCTTATTCACTTCAAGATTCACGTCCTTTTCAAGATTACAACTCAAAATGAACTAACTCTAGTACATTTAACTCTCCAACGATTAACTATATCGAACACTCTTCTTGTTACAATTCTCTCACAACTCTCTCTTAAATCTACCCCAAAGAAGTCAAACCCACTTCTTGTTACAATTCTCTCAAGACTCTACTCTCCAAGAAGTCAAACCCACTTCTTGTTACAATTCTCTCAAGACTCTACTCCCCAAGAAGTCAAACCCACTTCTTGTTACACAATCTAGGAATTATTACAACTCAATAATAAACCTAGAACAAAACAACAAAGACTAATAACCCTAAACTTTAATTGATCAGACTTCAACATTCAATAGTTCAGAGTGGAACACAACTTGTGAACCTGATCCCTATGTTGTTGTGACGAAGCCCTGCGTTTTTTCTCTAATAACTATTGCTCTCAAGATGATAAATTTCGTGAATATGCAATAGGTATTGTTCTGGCTTTGCTAGAAAATTCTCTCGATTTGTGTTTATGCAAAGACGACTTTTTTGCTTCAATGGCTTGAACCCTTTATAGAGTTTGATTTGCCTACATCAACTTCTACATGGAAAGGAATAACAAATTCTTTTCCTTCTTGAACTTGTTCATATTTACTTTTTTCCTTATTTGACTTGAATTGTTGCTTCTTTATTTCTTTCCTTATTTGACTTGAATTGCTACTTCTTTATTTCTTTACATATTTGTTTCCTTCTTTTCCTTCTTTATTTCTGCACTTTTTCTTCTTTGCCGCAATCTCTCATAATTGTACAGGTCGTTTGCCGTCAGAGAACCTGGTTCACCTGATAGAGTACACATAAGACAACAAGTAGTGAACCATGTTCACTTTATCAATCATCATAACTACCTTATATGTTCTCCTACATCCCAACACTTATGTTACGTATTGCAGCAATTCGAGTTTGCGATATAAGCTACGCAAAGATGTCTTCGTCAAGAAATCCTAAAGAAGTATTAGAAAATTATTTATCAAATTTTATGGAGTATATGAAAGCCGATAAATACAGTCTCTAAATTAAAGCAGACCGGAATCTATCTATATTTGTCTGTATAGATCTGATTAATGATTAAGATTCAGATCTTCATTAAGTGTTAGCCTTAGTGGTTATGGATTACTTTTAGCGTCAAACAAACTTAATGTCTAAGATCTAAATGATTAAGATTAAGATGTTCATTAAGTGCTAGCCTTAGTGGTTATAAATTACTTTTAGAAGAAATATTTATTGTTGTAAAAAACTTCTAACGGCAATTGAGTTAATGTCATTGCATCCAAAATCTCCAAAGGCTTTAGCAACATTTATATAGAGTGTTGTTTAAATATACTCATATTAAATATTTTAGTGAGATTATAAGATGGGAGATTTGAACCCTCACTAACTGAGCTACTAAGATACTTCGAATTCATTCTCATTTCATTTGGCTAGTTAGTTTCTTTTTTTCATGTACTCTGGCCATTGAAAATAAATTTGGCACAGAACCATTTATCTCAAGTACGGATGATTTTCCCTTAACAAAAGTTGATTCAGCCAAGTCAATTACCCTGCATAGACAAGCTACTATATTTTCACATTCTTTATATTTCTCATCAGGATGACTATCAGCGACGATTTGAGCCTCGGATTGGAGATGTGCAACCCATTCCTGACGTTTGTTGGCATCCGTGTATGAATACATTGTGTCATAACGAGGTGCGTTCATGAATACCATTGTCCTTAGAACCAATCCTATGTCCATATCACTTGAAAATGAAATGCCTCCAAATCCACCATTGTAAGGCCCTCGCCGACCCACTTCTAGTTGATCGATCAACTCCATCGCCTTAACCTGGATCATGCATGAACAAAGAACAGGACTAGAAATAATTCCATAGTGTACAAATTTGTAGCAGCATGTTAAATCTAGAAATGAATGGAACTTCGACTTTGGTCCTTATAGTATTAAGACAAAATAGATAAGCTTGTTTGGTTGGGGAACAAGCTATCCTGGGATTTGTAACATTTCCATAAAAAATGAATGGCCAGCGAATTTAAAGTCGAGAGTGTAACCTTTGGTGCTCCACAGATGGTCCCAACAGGCAATGCAGCTCGCAGTTCATCCCAACAGGTTAAATGATCAAGTAACTCTCCTGACACATGTAGGGGAAAAATGACATGCTTGTGAAGATTGTCTTTGTTATATTCGAGGTGTTTTGATGATCCTCACAAATGTAGGGACCTGGTCAATGGCAGAGTGCTCTCGTCCACATTCAAATGGAGTACAACTGTAGAGCTATCTTATCAGGTGGTAGGTGAAAAGTGTAGCTTACTGCACCAATAGGAAGAGCGGACGATAGTGTATGTTTCAGTGGCTCACAATTGCAGGGACCCGGTCCATGGCTGAGTTCGCTCGTCCAAATCTATAATGGTGTACAGCTGTAAAGCTGTCCTGTTAGAGGTTGGTGAGGCATCAACGTACTACACCAATCAAAATGGACGAGGTTGTTTGTCCAACGGTCAATAACTCTTTATGGTTGACTTAGTCAACATGACAAACAACAAATTAAATCATTCATTCAAAAGGAGATGGAGCCAGCAAGTCTTCTCAAGAACTCATTAAGAAAAATTTGCAAGGGACCTGGTCCCTTCAAGACTGCGTATGTGAAAGGACGAAAAGACAACTGTCAGAAAAGCTGTCATTTCTGATGTGGTAGGTGCACGTCTTTCTAAAGAGACAAGCTCTCAGGCAATGGGCGGTCCCAAGGAGTTTGTGTTCATTTTGATATAATCTCTCAACACAAAACACAAACTTAAGATTTGGCAAACAAAACTTGGATTTTCTCTGAAAATTCACAAGCTTGAAAAGAGAAGACCATCTTCAAGGAAGAACATTGCTCATATCAACAAGGGACCAGATGAAGTATTGAAGCGTCTTGTTGTATTTAGAGTTATGTATATTATGTGCTTAGATTGTAAAATATATTCCTATATTATAAAGGAATTAGATTTTTTGTTCTGTTAATCTAAAAGTCTAAGTCAGTAAAAGGTAACTTATTTAATGGGCAGTGTTGTATCTGCTTAGTCAAATTCTAAGTTATCTAGAGTTAGATAGCTTAGTGGGCAGTGTGGTATCTGCTTAGTTGCTTTCTTTGTGGTATAGTTACTACATTGAGGGGGGAAGGGATTTAGAGGTAAATTCCTAGGTTGCAAGAAGTTGTAATCTGAATCGTAGCTCTGTTTGAGTGAAATGGAGTTTGGGTTGAAAAGCATGTGAGGACATGTCATGGTTTTCACCGCCCTTGAGCAAAGGGGTTTCCACGTAAAACTTTTGTGCCTGTTTTACATTCTGATATTTATTTTCTGTACTTTTACTTTTGCACTGTTATTTTGTTGAAGGACCTGGTCCCGAGATCACTGGTAGGCACATACATTCCAACAATTGGTATTAGAGATTGGGCTCTCTATCTGGTTAACACCAAAAGAGAGATTCCTGAAGGAAATGACGACACCAGTGAGCGTGCAAAGAAGTTAGTCTCCCATAAGACCTCCTATTTTTTAGGGTCAGTTCTATATACACTGGAGGATTAGAATGAGAGACTATCTCATGGCTGAGGATATTGAAGTGTGGGACGTGATATGTGAAGGTCCTTATGTGCCAACCATGGAGGTTAAGGTTGGAGAGATCACAAGAGTCATTCCCAAAACTAGAAAACAGTACGATAACTCTAACAAGAAACTAGTTCAGAAAAATCACAAAGCCAAGAAGCTACTTATGTGTGGCATTGGAATGAACGAATACGATATGATCTCATCGTGCGAATCAGCCAAAGAAATCTGGGATATGCTAAGAGCTACATATGAGGACATTGAGGAAACAAAGAAATCTGTGTTAGATTTCTTTACTGCTTAGTTCAAAAGTTTCACCATGAAAGAAGGTGAACATGTTCATGAAATGCGCACAAGATTCTCCACCATTGAAATTGAGCTCATGCTCCTTGAAAACCCAGTACCCATGTGCAAACAAGTCTCCAAGATACTAGAAATTCTTCCAGATCTTCGACAAATGATTGTGTGACCAGCAATGAGACAAGAGAGCCTGAAGTAGTGACATTGTGTACACTATTTGAGAATTTTCAAGATCATGAGATGCATAGAAAAGGGAAGGGTATCATTCTCAAGGGTGAAGACATGAGGGCAAATTTGATTGGCGGTGCTGATCAAGGGAGAGATGTAAAAAAGGATGAATCACTAGCTTTCAAGGTGTCACAAAGTGAAATTTATGAAATAGATGAAACCATGGGCTATTTCACTCAAAGATTTCAAAAAATCGTGAGTGAACGTGGAGGTTTCATGAAGAAAAAAAATCACAATGGTGCTACAAGATCTAGTAACGTGTGTTACAAATGTGATCAACCAGGTCACTCCATTAGAGAGTGCTCTATGCACAAAGCTGACCACGGAGAATATGTCAAGTCTGGAGAAAGTAAAGACAAAGAGGTGGACCTGGTCCGTGATAAGCCAAGCAGAAGAGAAGCCTTTTTTCAAGCAGTGAAGAAGGATATGGCTGCATGGGAAAATTCCTCAAGTGATTCAAATGACTCTAAACACTCAGATGATGCTTTCATGGCAAAGTCAGATAAGGACGATGTTGATAATAAGGTAACCCTATCATACTTCAAGCAAAACTTGAATACTTATTCTACCAGTAAATTGAGAAAGCTAGTTGTTGTACTACTTTATTTGATAAGTGAGCTAACAACTGAGAATGATCTCGTGAACAATAGTCTAGACATCTCTCAAGATGGAAAAATTACTTTAGTTGCTCAAATATCTGATATTGAAAATCAAATGATTGTTCTAGAAGCTGAAAATCTAGAACTGAAGGAAAAGATGAAAGGGGTAATTAATACAATTTTTAAAGAAAAGAATGAGGCAAGCAGCTTGCAACTGGAGCTTGAAAATAAGTTGCACACTGCTGAAATGAAGATGGAATTGGCTTTAGAAAGAAACATTGAGTTGGAGAGGGACCTGGTCCGTGTAAAAGAGAAACTTGAAAAATCCCTTAAATGGACCAATTTTTCTAAGATTCTTACAAATCTAATTGGTCAAGGCAACAACAATAGAAGAGGGCTGGGGTATGAGAAGATAGAGTTATCATACAATCCTTACAGCTAAAATGATTTTGATGCTGATAATCTGTTATGTGTGTATTGTGGTCGAGATGAACATCTTAAAAAAGATTGTCCAGTTTTGAAAAAAAAATGAAGAAAGTGTGTCAAACTATTTCAAACAGAGGAATAGACTTAAGAAGGGACCTGGTTCTGCTTCTGATCTAAAGTTGAAGAAAACCAGTCTGTCTTACTGAACAAAAGATTTTCCCATCACTCTGTTATCTGCTTACTGGGAACTCCATCTCAAATAGGTTCCCAAGGCTAACAAATGATTTGCTATGCAAGTGAGAGGAGGTAGCATCAGTTAGTGTTGGTTTATTAATAATGAATGCTCAAAACACATGACTGAGAAAACTGCAAAACTTCCTCTCTCTCTCAAGGCACTTCAAGGTGGAGGTGTCTCATTTGGTGATGGCAAGAAATGGTATATTTTTTGTGTAGGCATGTTTGGAAAATCTATAGAACACACTATTGAGGATGTGTACTATGTCAATGGTTGAAGTACATTCTTTCAAGTGTTTCACATATCTGTGATGAACAAAATGAAGTTAAGTGCTTGTCAGAAAAATGGGTCGTCACAAACTTGGTCTCTCGGGTGATAATCTTGACAGAGAAGAGATGCAAGAGCATGTATATTGCTGATTTGAACTCTGCTAGTAGTAACAGTCTCACTCTCCTTTGTGGTCAAGGTGAGATTACTGATCAATGACTAAGGAGACTCGGCCATGTGAAAGCTCCTCTGCTTAACAAACTTGTGTCAATGGACCTGGTCCTCGGTCTGCTCAAAATAAAATATGCAGATGACAAAGTTTGTGATGTTTGTGTTAAAAGAAGCAGATCAGACCACCCTTCAAGTGAAATATGCAGGCTTTTAATCTTTTAAACAACTTTCAGGCTGTAGTTGTGAATACTACATGTTTTGTGACCAAAGTGATGATATTGAGAAGTTTGATCTCAATACTGATGAAAGAATAGTTGTGGTACACTCTTCTTCCAGCAAGGCTTATCGGGTGTATAAAAAGGTGGTCATGTGATTTTTTATGAGTCTGGAAGAATTGAGAAGTTGCAAGAGAAAGAAGTTCATGCAGACAGTGCTGAACAAATATGATGCAGTTCAAACTGATAATGTGAATTCTGAAGGTGAGAATGAAGAAACTAATCAAGCTCAATTTGAAAGAAGCAAAGTATGACACTCGGTTCCCCAGCAAGCTAATGGGTTGTCCAAGTTCCTCTTCAACAATGGCTTCAAAAGAGGTAAAATTGACAAAACCCTCTTTTTGAAATCACAAGGAAAGGAATTGTTGACGAGAGGGAGTTGCTCGAATGGTAAGCACCCCTCACTTTCAACCCGAAGGTTGCGAGTTCGAGTCACCAAGGAGCAAAAGGGGTGGAGCTCTTAGGGAGGGTAAAAAAAGGAAAGGAATTGTTCATCATTCAAGTGTATATCGATGATGTCATCTTTGGAGCAACCTTTTGAATTGTTGTGTGAAGAGTTTGCCGTATTCATGGGTAGTGAGTTCTAAATGAGCACGATGGGAGATTTCTTCCTAGAGCTACAGATTCAGCAAACCTCTAAAGGTACCTTCGGTTGTCCAGAAAACTACATCAATGAGCTGCTCAAAAGTCTTAACATACTTGAAGTCAAGACAATGTTAAAAAAGGGTAATGTTATCATGAAGTTTTGCAAAATGGAAGATCAAGTGGCTGACATCTTCACCAAATCCCTAAGCAAGGACCAATTTTTCAAGAACATGTATGTACTCATAATGACTTAGCTGAAGGGAAGAAGATAGCACAGTGTGATCAGGGCAATTGATGTCTGAACAAAGACAGGGATCTGGTACCAGTTCAGAGAATCTGCTGAAAAAGTTTCATGTTATGGATGCCTGGACAATTCATACTCTCATGGGCACTAACTTGAAGTTAGATGCCGATGAACCTGGTTCAAATATTCCATTCTTATACAAAGGAATCACATTTTGAGGACTGCTACGAGAATCCGAAGTCACTTGAAGAAAATAAGGACCTGGTTCTATTATGTCCATCAGGAGACTTTTTGATTTGGAGGAATATATGATGCTGATTATGCTGGGTATCAAGTCGATAGAAAGAGTACCTCAGGATTGGCTTATGTTCTAGGCTGATCTCTCACTCATAGGGAACTAAAAGGCAAGATTCAGTTGCCCTTTCAACAACTCAGGCAGATAATGTAGCAAGTGCAGCTTGATGTGCTCAACTCTTGTGGACCAAGCAGCATCTTGAAGCTCTTATTAGACCTCGCTGAGATAATCAAACTGATGTTGGGAATGCTGAAACCTTCTTGAATGGATTCTGCCTAAAGCAATCAACTCTCTCATGACTATTGATGAGTATGAGATTTGGATTCATTTAGGGCTTTATTTGTATAGGTTTAGTGTCCTCAAATGTTCATTTAGTGCCAATAACCGATGAAAAGCCCTTGATTTTCAGGATTATGGATTAAGGAGCAAAGCATGGACACTAAGTTGCAAAAAGAACAAAGCGAGCTGAAAAAAGGAAGAAAAGAGAGCCTGGTGATCACCAAGTCCATTTGGCGACTCGCCGAGTGGCCTCAATAATTACCTAAAGTTCTAGAGCGCTAAGCCCTGAAGGAGAAAAGTAAGTTGGCGAGAGAAATAAACAGTCGGCGGATCGCCGAGTGGTTCCGCGATGCAGTGTTAGATCTCCCAAAGTTACAGATCTGGAGGATGCTGAAGGTCAAGACAAAAAGGCGATGAAATTGGCTAAAGGCCGCACCTCCGAGTTGATCGGCGAATCCGCCTTACTGCGCCGAATGGCTCTTCGCAGCATATTTTTGGCGGCTATAAATACATTTTTGAACATTTAGTTTGAGAGCTTTATCAATATCTCATAATCATTTTTTCATCTGGAATTGAGAGTTTTGAATTGAAAGACAAGTTTTCCTTAGCTTTGAAGAATTGAAACTTTTCATTTTTGAGAAATTGAAAGTGGGTCTTTGAGATTCTTCAATTTGGACCTTTGTAAAGACGAAATTAATCTTACCCAGTTGATGGAAACACAATTTGGTAATGATTTTTATCTTTTTATGATGTCTAGCTAAAACCCTAATTCTTGGGGTGTGATTATGTGATTATGGGCTGATTTAGCTAATGGGTGTTGCTAATTGTTAGTGTAATTGTTGTTTAGAAGTGAGTTCAATCATTTATTGTGGGTTAATTTAGGAATTGCAGTTGCAAATCTGATTCCACCTTTGTGTTCTTGGCTTGTTCGAGAGAGAGGTTTTAGAACTAAGGTATTTGATTGATGGTCGGAGGGTATTGGGTTGGCCTGGGTTCAGCTCGAGAGAGTGAATCCTAAACCATTTTCCACACATTCAACTCGAGAGAGTGAATGGACTAAGGTGTGGGCGGTTCTTATTTTGCATGTTTGTCGATGTTCGACAGAAATCGACTTGATTCGGGGTAAATTGTTTAAGAGAAAGTTTATCCCCTCTATAATCTAGCTTACTCGTTGATTTTCAGTTGTTTTCTAATAGTTGCAACTACCCATTTGTCTATAATAATCTGTAATCGAATCACATCCCAAGAACCCGTCTCATTATTACTATTTTTGGTGTTATTTCCTGTTGTTTGGAGTTGTTAATTTCACAACCAAAACCCCCATTTGACATTAGTGTCAACCTCTGATTTAAATTATGTTTTTATTTGATAATGTCTATTCCTATGATTGATTTGAACTTATTCGTACTTACATATTGAATCTTAAGCATGTACCACTCTCTGTGGGAACGATCCCAACCCACTTAGTTGGGTTATATACTGACTAGCGATCATTGACACTTGGAATTGGAAGAAGTGTCCTTGAAACGTTAATCAACTATGCAAAGGGAGCAGGTATCCTTACTTTTCAGTTATGTATGTTTTAGAAAATTCAATCCCATACCTTATGTAGGTGTACACACATGGAAAAAGGGCTGAAGGACAAGAGAGGTTAGGACAGATCTAGGTAATCACATTCAAACTATAGAGAGGGACCCGGTCCGTTCTCAAAGGTTAGCACTCTTAACATTGCAGTTTGAATTATATATGAGAACCATTGCAATTGCCACATGTCTGTCATTCAGGTATCTGACCATTGTCCCATCATTTAAGTACCAAAATGACACTTCCTTTCACTTCATCTATACACCATATTTCTTTTCAAATTCCCTTCAAAAATCAAAAAAATTCAAAACCTTCTTTTTCTCCTTTCTTAAAAAACACTTCAAATGGTTAAACCATTTGCTCTTACTAGAGAATTTTCTGATGAAGATGTTTTTACGTGTGAAGAGGGACCAGGCCCTACAAACAGAAAGAAGAATGTGGAAAAGATGATGTTCAAAAAGGAAGAGGTTGATATTCTGAGAACTCAAAGTTTTCTGAATAAGAGGGTGTCTAACCTTAAAAAAAATGAAAAAAAAAATGAAATGGTTCCTTAGTTATTGATCCAGTCATCTCAGAGGCCTTGAGTAAGTTTGATTCTACCAATCTTTTTGTCATGAGAAACTTAGGCTTGCGTTGGAAGCTATGATAGTTGTTATTCCTAACAGGGATACCGAAATGGTTTGTCTTAAGGCTCAGCTTCCGAAACAGCACAATCAAAGGGACCAGGTTGGAAAAAAAAATTGGCAGCCCCGAAGGTTCAACATTAAGCCTGGGCATCAAAGAATGTGAGCTTCAAGAGAGGCTTCTGAAATACCATGCTAAGTTATATGCTCTACTAATTTTATTCTTTCAATCCCTTCCCTCTAAGTCATCCCTTCTCTTCCTAACTTTCTATGTCAGTCCTCATTCCTCTATTTCTATCAAAACTGAGTGGACATTGTTCTGGTTTTCATTCCTAATCATATTTGTAATGCTTTAATGGCTGATCTTTTATTTATGGATGAAAAATGTCTTGTTTCTACTGACTTGTCTCATTACTTTATGCATTTTTACTCATGCTCAATGTTGCCCAAGTGGCCATGAATTTGCTTAAACTGCATTTCTGTCAACTTGGTTTACTGCTTTAACTTTTTTTTATGATGTCAAAAGGGGGAAATTGTTAAGCTATGAGATCAATTAAGTTAGCTACTTGAAGAAAACATGGTCATGCCGATAGAGGGAATCTTAAGGTATGAGATCAATAAGGTTAGCTACTTGAAGAAGGCATGGTCATGCCGATATGGGGAATCAATACTAGCTACTTGTAGAGGACATGGTCATACCGATAGGGGCAAGAAGTTGAAGAAGTTTGTCATCATAAAAAAGGGGGAAAATGCTATTTTGATGTTTTGTTGATTTGACAAACCTCGGGGATGATGAAACTCCAGTTACCTGAAGAGTTCTTGTTGAAAGGGGGAACTGGTGAATAAGTTTGTTATCATCAAAAAGGGGGGGAAATGTTATTTTGGAGCTGATATTAAGTTTTGATGATTTAACAAACTTAGAGATCTAATAAGGAACCAAATCGTTGTTATTGGGACCGATGACAGTGAAATGAATGAATAAACTAAATGTGAGGAATATTTGTGTAGCATCATCAAAAAGGGGGAAATGTTATATTCTAGGTATTTTGATAATCCTCACAAATGCAGAGCCCTGGTCCCTGGCAGAGTGCTCTCATCCAGATTCAAATGAAGTACAGTTGTAAAGTTGTCATGTGAGGTGGTAGGTGAAATGTGCAGCGTACTGCACCAATAGGAAGAGCGGACGAGATTGTCTATTTTAGTGACTCCCAATTACAGGGACCCGGTCCTTAGTTAAGTTCGCTCGTCCAAATCTATAGTGGTTTACAACTATAAAGTTGTCCTGTCAGAGGTTGGTAAGGCATCAGTGTACTACACCAATCAGAATGGACGAGGTTATTTGTCCAACGGTCAATAATTCTTTATGGTTGACTTAGTCAATATGACAAACAACAAATTAAATCATTCATTCAAAAGGAGGGGGATCCAGCAAGTCTTCTAAAGAACTCACTAAGAAAAGTTTCCAAGAGACCTGGTCCCTTCAAAACTGCGTATGTGAAAGGAAGACATGACATCTGTCAGAAAAAGCTGCCACTTCTGATGTGGTAGGTGCACGTCTTTCCATAGAGACAAGTTCTCAACCAATGGGGGGTCCCAAGGAGTTTGTGTTCATTTTGATATAATCTCTCAACACATAATACAAACTTAAGATTTGGCAAACAAAACTTGGATTTTCTCTGAAAATTCACAAGCTTAAAAAGAGAAGGTCATCTTCAAAAAGAACACTGCTCATATCAACAAGGGACCAGATTGAGTACTGAAGCGTCGTGTTGTATTTAGTGTTGTGTATCTTATTTGCTTAAATCGTAAATTTATTCGTATATTATAAAGGAATTATATTTTTTGTTTTGTTCATCTAAAAGTCTAAGGTAGTTAAGGGTAACTGATTTAGTGGGCAGTGTTGTATCGAATTAGTCAAATTCTAAGTTATCTAGAGTTAGGTAGCTTAGTGGCAGTGTGGTATCTGCTTAGTTGCTTTCTTTGTGGTAGAGTTACTACATTGAGGGGGAAGGGATTTAGAGGTAAATTCCTAGGTTGCAAGAAGTTATAATCTGAATCGTTGCTCCGTTTGAGTGAAATGGAGTTTGGGTTCAAAAGCCTGTAAGGACAGGTCCTGGTTTTCACTACCCTTGAGCAAGAGGGTTTCCATGTAAAACTCTTGTGCATGTTTTACATTGTGCTATTTATTTTCTGCACTATTATTCTGTCGAGGGACCTGGTCCCGAGATCACTGGTAGTGGTTGCTGAAGCATATTAAACTTCCAAATTCTGATGCAAAACTACATCTATGACTAGACTATACGTAATGAGATGGAACCGATGAGATTGACTAAATTATATATATGGAAGCTCCCAACAGAAAATGCAGTTCATTTAAAAATTATATTGGAGTTGGTTGAGAATTGGGGATGAGTTGATTTATAATAACTACTACTAGATAACATACCATAAGTGCAACTTTTTTTATGTAGGTGTCATACATATTACTTTATTTCTCAACTACTTCAACATATGTGGAAATATTTATGACACTTATGTATTCAGATGAACCCCTCGCGGGGCCTTAGATTCATCCCTGAATATATAAGTGTATGTTTTCCAGTGAAATCTAGTTGTTAATCGAGAGCGGAGCCCTATATTTATTCCTTGTAGCAAGTTATAATGGGAAACTAATTAAATAAGTTACTCATACCACAATTAGTGAAAAGAGGATCCTCACCACAAAAAGTATCAGGTAGTTCATCATCAATAAGTCTGGGCTTCCATCTGTTGGAAATACTTGCTGGAATTGTCATCGGATCTTCGACCATCTTCTCTGTCACTTTTCCAACATGGTGGTCCAATATAGTCATAATGTTGTTCCTTAACTACAATTTCCATGGATGGTTGAGCTCCCACCATGTTGTATCGACCCTGAGAGAAACAACTATAACTTTTACATAGCATGATCAACCACAACATAACCAGTGAAATCTGGGGAGGATAGAGTGTACCCAGACCTTACAACTACCACATGGTGGTAGAGAGGTTGTTTCCAATAAATATGTATATATATCAAATCAATCAAAAAGCTAAGTAATAAATATAACAATTTATTTATTTATTTATTTTACTCACACATATATCGTACATATCATACTACTTGACATTTATTTTATTTTTTCGATAGACCCTTAGTTCAATAAAAAAACAATCCAATGAAGTATAGAGAAATAAATAATGAAAACAATCCAAACAGTCAAATTACGTCACATAAATTGAGACAAACAGAGTAGTTAGGTACGGCAAGATATAAATGCCATGACGAAGAGATGAGGAGTTGAGAGAGGAGCAATGGAGACGAGTAGAAGTTGAACTCCGGCTAGAAATGAGAGAGACCGGCACAACATTTCGGTCTCTACTTAGACTTGGCGTGTACACACATGAGACATATGAACCTAACTCTAATACCATTTGTCGCAACCATTTCGGAAAAAAAAGAGAATAAAATCAATTCAAAATCTTCATTTTAGTTAAGCGGACATCGCAAAAGTATCCTCCGGTTCACTTAAGCGAACCCCGCTGAAGTAGACTTCTTCGCAAAAGCGATGCTCCATTCACTTTCGCCAAGGTTCACTTAAGCGGACTAACCTTCGCAAAAGCGAGGTTAGCAAACACCAGAAAATTCAACCAGAATAAATCATCGAATGGACCCGTGGGATTCGTTCAGACCCTGTACACACAAATCATACATGCAAATCGATATTACTCGACTTTTCAGACTCAATGGAACCATTAAAATATGAATATGAGGTCTCTTTCACCCCACATCCTAGAAACCACAAGAAACTAACACAATGCCTTAAAAGGCTAAAACTAGCTTGGGACCTCTAAAAATTAAACCAAAACCTCACTTCAAAATAAAATTATCCAAATCCAATAGAACTCTCGAAATTCGATCAAGCATTTGAACCCCGAATGTTGACTAAAGTCAACCCAAAGGCTAAATTTCTACAATTTCACAATTCCACAACGTAAGACCTCAAATCCTCAAGAAGATTCTAAATCTGAAACCGACAACTTTTATAGACCAATTTCTGCATCCCGAAACTAATGGAATTGACGGAATTTTATTCCAACACTCAAAACTCCAAAAGACTCTGAAACCCACTTTTAAGCAACTTAAGCCTTTCAAATTTAAAACTCACAAATCCTCAACTTTAAACTCGAAGTTCGAAACCAACTTTCAATACTCCATTAGAAACAACTTAGAGTCAAAATAGGGGGGGTAAAATGGTAATTTCCCAAAAATGACCAATCGGATCATTGCGTAAATATTTTCCTAGTCATCTATCATAAGTGCTTGTTGAATACTGAGGATGCATTTACATCATGTGAAATATTCTTAAGGGAGTCTCATTAACAAGCCTCGAGCTTAAAACAATTCCCTACAATGTTACTGATAAAGTATTTTTCATAACATTTACATCCATAAAATACAGGGAAAAAGGACAAATATACCCCTAAACTAGTTTTTGGACGACAGGGGCACCAATGTCCCTAGAGTATGACGAAGGGTATCTGCATACCATTTACGGTAGTTCGGGGGTATATTTGTCCTTTTTCCCTAAAATATATACATATGTTAGATATAGTATTAAGAAAAGGTTCAAATAGTTAAAAATAATCAAAAGTTATAATGTGCCTAAAGCATGATCCATTTATATAGTTAATAATGACAATTGCCAAAGTTTTGAGTGTATGTTTCAAGTTAATTTAATAAGTGATATGAGTTCTTTCGAGCTAGCAAAAAGATTTGACTTGAGTACAATCTAAGCAACAATATAATTTACTTCTAAATTTTCTACTAGTAAAACTTCACGCATTTTATATTTGATTGTATAATATTTAGGAAAATATCTCAAAGAAGCTTTACAAAATTGTTGAGATCTATGTAAACACGTTTTTAATAACTTTAGCCTTTCAAATTCAAATCTTACCAAATTCTCAACTTTTACTCAAATCTCAAAACAGACTTTCAAAACTCAATCGGAAATTAGAACTCGAGGTCAAAATCGGGAGGGGTAAAACGGTAATTTTACGAAAATTTTAAAAAATGACCAACCAGGTCATTACACTATCTGCCGCCAATCCCTACTACCAATCACCTCTATAATTTATAATAAATAAAGTATGAACATTCAGATATTGAAAAACATCTTAATCATTAAGATTTATTCATTCAAACATCTTAATCTTAATTTAAAAAAATGAGGCCTTATTCCCTATATTTACCTAATATAGCGAACGTTTTTTAAATTCACCCTCTATTAGTGATATAACAGATCCTAAAAAAAATTCTACATTTGATATAATTATGCAAACTATCGTTTTGTTTGATAATTAGACCACAACTTTAATTTTGAATTTTTTTCCAATTAATAAAAAAAATAAGACAAAAATAGGTTTTATTTGTTACTTAGATGCAACCATATGTAATTATTTTTTTTTAAAAAAGTCATTACTATAAGTTTGGTTTGACAAATAAACAAATTATGAAAAAACAAACAATCAAATGGAAAAAAATTGAGTTTGGATAAATCTATTGATTAGTTCAAATTTAACTATACATTTGATCTGTTATGAATTCTGATAACGAGTTGGGCCTAGACACAACTGAAGACGTTCTTGGGCCTAGACACAAATTTAACTATTACATTATTACGTTGTTACATGATCTCTGCAAATTTTGTATAATAAGTTATTATTCAATCTCCTTTTAATTTATTTTAACTCGCACAAATTTAACCAAATTCATCCATGAGTTCTGTTTGTTTTAAAATAAATTAGACTCTTTTTTGTCAAAGAGAGACAAGAGTGCTATATCATTCTTTCAAGAACTTAAAATTTCTTCAATCTGAAACAAAAAGTTAGGCAGATCAGTTCTCAATCAATATATGTGTTAGGGTAAACTAAATTTTCTTTTATTTGAATATCTAGAGAGAAAAAAATAAAAAGAGTAAAGAATAACAAAACAAAAGGTAGTGATGAAAATATTAAACGAACTCTGAGTAATGAATCTGTAAAAATCCTAAATCCAAACGTTCTAGTAAATAATAGCAAGTAAGGAGTAAATAAATAGTCTATGTTATCCTTTTAGGAACCTCGAATTTCTCCAAACTGTGTTCGAGTTGATCCTCTTTGTCCTTCAACATTCAAAGATTACTTGTGGCCTCGAACCTTTCTTGCCTAGTATCAAGTTTCACTTTTTTGTTGGTTTTTAATGTCATTTGTTCGGTTGTTTATCTCTTGTTTCGTATTTACCAAACTTCTCCAAGTTCTTCTCAATTATTTTGCCTTTTGAGGTAGACATTCTTGCCTTTGGTGTATACTATATATCAAATAGCTCGAACAACTGTGAATGCAAAAGTAACAAAATGAAAAAAAAAAAAAAAAAAGAAAAAAAGAAGGCAAAAGTGGTCATTACCCCTCTAAACTTGAAACTTTTTATTCAGTGTACACCTAAATTATATTCTGTTTTCATTACCCCCCCCCCCTCGAACTTGTTTATTCCTCCATCGTGTACACCTTTATTGTCCACCTACTCCAATCGTTACTAGACGCGCATGACAGGTTGACAAAAGTGGTGATGTGGATTTCCAGCTGGATAAATAATTGTCACCTTCTCCCTTAGCTCTAAGAACTGTAATCAGCGACGTGAAGTTCTTGTAGATTTCAAAGCTTTTGGCTCTCTAAGACGTGAAGTTGGTCGATTTCACGGAGTAAAGGGCAGATTTTGCGGAACTATTTCTGGATTTGGGTCTTCTTAGACGTGAAGTTGGTCGATTAAATTTCAAATTTGTCTGAAATTCTTTCCAAGTAAGTGTTATTGTTTGTTTCGTTTACCTTCATTTATATTTTGCCCTATTTTTCATTTAAGATTTCGCCATAATTCATGGATTTAGCAAATGCAATTAAAACGAAAAAGAGAGAAAAAATCTGAAATTTGAAAAGGGAGAAGGGATTAAGGAGAATAAATAGTTAGAGAATAGAGAGAGAAAGTTCTAAAAAGATGCCAAAAATTAAAGAAAAATGGAGATTTTATGTTTTTTACCATTGTAGCTTTTTGATGTGGCAAAAATTTACTTCCTCACGCGCCTGCTAGAGTTTGTTGTCAATTTCTACGCCAGGTGAACAATAAAGGTGCACGCGATTGAGGTATAAACAAGTTCGGGGTAATTAAAACGGAATATAGTTTAGGTGTACACGAAATAAAAAGCTTCAAATTCAGGGGTAATGAGCACTTCTTAAGGAATAAGTCTCCTACAAACGTTTTCTTAAAATAGTTTTGTTTTTAAAAGAAAAAAAGCATTTTAATACAATTTACCTGGTTTTTGGGAAGGAAACTTATTTTAAAATGTTGATATTATGTCAATAAGTCATGAAAAAAAAAGTCACATTTCTATTTCCTTATTTCATGGCAACCTTTCTTTTGATTTTTATTGTGAGTTCTAATTAACAATTAATTTTTACAAAAAAAATATATTTCCAAGTATTTTACCTATTATGCTACTTTTCAATCGTATATATTTTTCTATCTACCATATGGTAATTTTCATTTTTAGTAATATTTTCAATTGACACAATAAAATAGAAACTGAAAGTTAGAAAAGAATTGAAAAGTGTAAGTTACTTTGCAATTAATAATGTTGCTCTTCTTTGTGTTTATTTAATTTTTTTGTTTATATGAAGATTGAAGAGGTTTATAGTACATTCATGCATGGACAAAATCAATATGTTTTGACGTAAGAAAAGTAAAAAAATTGTTAACGTACGCATTTTGATGTAGTTTTGAATTAATCTATTTAATTATGTTACATATTGCAGTTGGACATATAATATCAAAAGCTAGGCAAAGATGTCTTCGTCAAGAAACAACGATGAGAAGTTGAAGATAAAGAATAAGTTGGAAGAGGTGAGAGAACATATACAAGAGCGAACAAGCTACGTTAAACCACTTGACCAGGTACAAGTGAATCATGGATGTAATTCAAGGAGAGTTGATGCCTCAAATCAAATCAATAGATTGAAAGATTATGAGACCAAGCTCAAAGAAAAATTGATGGAGAAGGGTGTGAGTTACTACAAATTTTTTTTTAATTTCTACTATGATTTAGGACTTCCCCAAATTTGTTATTAGCTAGCTTTGGGCTTCCAATTTTATATTCTAGTCAAGTACTACTTTTTCTTATGTTGTACTTTGCTTTATTTTAATTTCGGATTATCATATTATCATCATCATTAGAAAATAATTTGTCAAATTCTATGGCATATATGAAGAAAAAAAATGTTAGCTGATAAAAACAGTCTATCTATATCTGTCTATTTAGATCTGATTAATGATTAAGATTCAGATCTTCATTAAGTGTCAGCCTTAGTGGCTATTGATTAATTTTAGTGTCAAGCAAACTTAATGTCTAAAATCTAAATGATTAAGATTAAAATTTCCATTAAGTTCTAGCCTTAGTGGTTATAGATTTACTTTTAGCAGCAATATTTATTGTTGTAAAAACTTCTAACGGCAATTGAGTTAATGTCATTGCATCCAGAATCGTCAAAGACTTTAGCAACATTAATGTAGAGTGTTGTTTAAAATACTCATATTAAATATTGTAGTGAGATTACAAGGTAGGGGATTTAAACCCTCACTAATTGAGCTACTAAGATTCTCCAAATTCATTCTCATTTCATTTGGCTAGTTAGTTTCTTTTTTTCATGTACTCTGGCCCTTGAAAATACATTTGGCACAGAACCATTTATCTTAAGTAGTGATGATCTTCCCTTAACAAAAGTTGATTCAGCCAAGTCGATTGCGCTGCATAGACAAGCTACTTTATTTTCACATTCTTTCTGTTTCTCATCAGGATCACTATCAGCGACGATTCGAACCTCAGATTGGAGATGTGCAACCCATTCCTGACGTTTGCTGGCATCCATGTATGAATACATTGTGTCATAACGAGGTCCGTTCATGAACACCATCGTCCTTAGAGCTATTCCTATGTCCATGTCACCTGAAAATGAAATGCCTCCAAATCCACCACTATAAGGCCCTCTCCGACCCACTTCTAGTTGATCGATCAACTCCATCGCCTTAACCTGGACAAAGAACAGGACCATAAATAATTCCCAAGTGTACAAATTTATAGGAGCATGTTAAATCTTGAAATGAATGAAACTTCTACTTTGGTCCTTATAGTATTAAGACAAATAGATAAGCTCGTTTGGTTGGGGAACAAGTTATCCTAGGATTTGTAACATTTCCATCAACAATGAATGACCAACGAATTTAAAGTCGTGAGTGTAACCTATTCTAGTACTATTGTTGCTGAAGCATGCTAAACTTCCAAATTCTGATGCAAAACTACATCTATGACTAGACTGTACGTAATGAGATGGAACCGATCAGATTGACTAAATAATATGGAAGCTCCCAACAGAAAATGCAGTTCATTTATAATAACTACTGCTAGATAACATACCATAAGTGCAACTTTTTTTTATGTAGGTGTCATACATATTACTTTATTTCTCAACTACTTCAACACATGTGAACACACTCGCGGGGCCTTAGATCTGCCCCTGAATATATAAGTGTATGTTTTCCAGTGAAATCCAGCTGTTAATTGAGAGCGGAGCCCTATATTTATTCCTTGTAGCAAGCTATAGTGGGAAACTAATTAAATAAGTTACTCATACTACAATTAGTGAAAACAGAATCCTCACCACAAAAAGTATCAGGTAGTTCATCATCAATAAGTCCGGGCATGCATCCGTTGGAAATACTTGCTGGAATTGTCATCGGATCTTCGACCATCTTCTGAGTCAATTTTCCAGCATGGTGGTCCAATATAGTCACATTGTGTTCCTTAACTACAATTTCCATGGATGGTTGAGCTCCCATCACGCTGTATCGACCCTGAGAGAAACAACTATAACATTTACCTAGCATGATCAACCACAACATACCCAATGGAACCTGTGAGTTAATATCTTAAAAGGTCAATGAACTATAGAAAATTATCTAATAAAGTTATTGAACTTTTTTTTATATCAATAAAATCACTAAACTTAAGACTTTTATCTTTAAAAATCACCAATGTACATTTTTCATTAAAACAAATTTTAGATGACAAATTAAATTATTTTTTATGTCATATAATTATAATTATGAACTCTACAAATAAACAAAATCATAAAATCTATTAATTTTGAAAGGATAAGTCTCTAACTCTATGAGACCAGAAAGGAACGGTAAATCAGATCCCATAATACACAGGATGCTTGGCATCAATTAGCTGCCTAAGTAATTAGGATCAGCCACTGCATATATAATAATAATAAACAACAAAGTACGAAAATAAAGATGCCAAGAAAGTTGGCAAAAATCTGGGTAATTCATTGTCTTTGAACAAGACGTCGATTCAGATCGAATTTGTTTGAAAATTCGGCCGATGCGTTCAAACTAATGGCATAGAGCGAAAGAGGAAAAAAAACTCGGTATAAAAATAAATACAGATTTTATAATTTTTGTATGGGTAGAGTCCATGATTACATGACATAAAAATAATTTGATTTGCCATTTCAAATTTATTTTATTGATAAATGTAATTGAGTGATTTTATTGAAACAAAACAAAATTCAATGATTTTGCTAGATAATTTCCCATAGTTCAGTAACCTTTTAAGATATTAACTTGGAATCTGGGGAGGATAGACTGTATCTACCTCATGCAGGTAGAGAGGTTGTTTCCGATAAATATCTATATCTATTAAATCAATCAAAAAGCTAAAAACTTACAACACTAGGACCTTCAACTGACTCATATAGAAAATATGGAGTTTCACGATCCTCTTCTTTCACCAAACATCGGTAGGCCAACACCGGAGTCAGATGATCAGCAAAAATGGTTTTGTGCAGAGGAATCAAGTTTCCGCTTTTAAAAACTTCAATGAACCTCTTCTCATTCATAACTGAACAAAAGGAAAAAACAATTTATTTATTTTACTCACACATATATCGTACATATCATACTACTTGACATTTATTTTTATTTTTTCGATAGACCCTTAGCTCAATAAAAAAAACAATCCAAAATAGTATAGAGAAAGAAATAACAAAAACAATCCAAACAGTCAAATTACGTCACATAAATTGAGACGAGCTGAGTAGTTAGGTAAGACAAGAGATATTTACCATGACGAAGAAATGAAGAGTTGAGAGAGCAGCAATGGAGACGAGCATAAGTTGAACTCCGGCTAGAAATGAGGGAGACCGGCAGAACATTCTGATGAAATAGGTAACAACTGCATTTTATGAAAAGATTTTGTGATGGTGACTTTGAAAATGGATCACTTATCTATACTCTAAAAAAACATTTATAGTAAAATCTCACTAAATTAATGGTGAACCATAAAATATTAATATTTTGAGAGATTCAGTGAATGAAGGTTAATTTTGACTACATTAGAATCATTAATGTTACTTATTAATGTATATACTATATATGTCCACTTTTAATTGTCATATTCCCACTTTTCAAAAGTCAATTTGACTAATTTTCAAAGTTAAATTAGATTACACTAATTTGATATTTTAAACAAAAAAATTTAGATGTTCAAATATTATAAATTCCAATTTTTTTGCATATCAATATGATGAAAAAATACATCGTTAAATGTTAGTCAAAGTTATTATCTTTCGACTTCAAAAAATAAAATTATGACAATTAAATGTAGACGGGACTAGTATCATATTTATTGAATGCACATAAAAATAAAATTATTTATTATATATAAAGTATAATGAATACATCAAAATAATTATATCTTACTAATTATATTTATTAAATTCTTATAAAAATATATTCATTATACATAAAATACAATGTATGTGTATGATTCATTGTAATATATTTTTTTTGTTAAATGATTCATTGTAAAATAAATTTAAGAATTCGATAATCCATTAGAAAATTAAATTCATTATACAAAATGTTCATTGTTTCTTAGAGCCCGTTTGGATTAAAATAAAATAAAAAGTATTTTTAAGTCAAAAATAAAAAGATAAACTTAAATGACTTTAAAGTCAAAAATTAAAAAAGTAGGGAGAGACCTACTTTGGCTTTTGAATTATTTTAAGTCATTTAAACATATTTTAACTTATTTGGCTTTTGACAATATTTATTGTTATAAAAACTTCTAAGGGCAATTGAGATAATGTCATTGCATCCAAAATCGCCAAAGACTTTAGCAGCATTATATAGAGTGTTGTATGCAATGACATTAACTCAATTGTCATTATAAGTTTTTACAACAATAAATATTGTTGCTAAAAGTAAATGATAACCACTAAGGCTAGAACTTAATGAAGATCTTAATCTTAATCATTCAGATCTTAGACATTAAGTGTGTTCGACCATAAAAGTAACGAAAATGATCCAAACAGTCAAACTACGTAACATAAATTGAGACGAACTACGTAGTTAGGAAGGGCAAGAGATATATACCATGGTGAAGAGATGAAGAGTTGAGAGAGCAGCAATGGAGACGAGCATAAGTTGTACTCCGGCTAGAAATAAGGGAGAATGGAAGAACATTCCGATGAGAGATAAGTAACAACTGCATTTTATGGTGTTCAATATTGAAATGAAATATTTTGTGATAGTGACTGTGAAAATGGATCACTTATTTATACTCTCAAAAAAAACATTTATAGTAAAATCTCACGAAATTAATGGTGGACCGTAAAATATTAATATTTTGAGAGATTCAGTGAATGAAGGTTAATTTTGACTACATTAGAATCATTAATGTAGCTTATTAATTTATATACTATATTTGTCCACTTTTAATTGTCATATTGCATTTTTCAAAAGTCAATTTGACTAATTTTCAAAGTTAAATTAGATTACATTAATTCGTGTAAACAAAAAAAATTAGATATTCAAAAATTATACGAAAAGTATTATGATTCTAATTTTTTGCATATCAATATGATGAAAAAATATATCGTAAAATGTTAGCCAAAGTTATTATTGTTTGACTTTTAAAAAGAAAACTATGACAAGTGAAAGTGGATGGAGGTAGTTGAATATTTATTGAATTCACATAAAAATAAAATTATTTCTTATATATAAAGTACAATGAATACATCAAAATGATTGTATCTTACTAATTACATTTACTGAATTCATACAAAAATATATTTATTATACATAAATTAAAGTACAATGTATGTGAATAATTCATTCTAATTTTATTTTATTTTGTTAAATGATTCATTGTAAAATAAATTCAATAATTCATTATAAAATTGAATTCATTATACAAAATGTTCATTGTTTCTTAATAATCAAATTATTATTCATTATATTTTTACTAAAAACATCCAATGTATGATGGTGAGAATAAACTATACAAGCAACATATGAAATTTCTTGAAACCATATCCAAAAATGGCTTCTCATTTAAAAGATATCACAAAAATCAACCATATATTTATATAGGGGTCTTCTAAAAATACATTATCTTATTATCTTATCGAAATGAGTGATTTTTTTCATTGATCCAAGTCGGGACCGGAGGAAAATCTTGTCTTAGAAAGATTATTAATTTATCGAGTATTAATTTAGTGAGGTTTTACTGAACTTCTACTTTCTATTTGTTTGGCCATCCGTAATGATCCAAGTGTATCAGTTTATGCAGCAACTTCACACCTCGCTTTTTGAAAGATCTAGAAAGATTTAGAATTGGAAAGAAACCGTTTTTGGAAATAATCAAATTTGGAAAGTTTGACAAAGTTAAGCTAAGTATGAGTTTTGGGTCGACTTTAAACGACCATAACTCCTAGCTCAAGATTAGTTAGGTGTACCATAAGATGACAAATGAATTTTCTTTGAATTATCTTTCCAACGCCACCGAGTTTGCTCAGTTTTGAGTTCGTATGAGAAAGATATGTCCATTCAAAGTTGGGTTGTCTAGGTAAGGAAAATCAAAACCGGATTTTGAAGTGTATTATGGTCTTTTCACTACCCAATTAATTAAATTCGTTCTCGAAAGTTGAAGGTTTGATGTTCTTGATATGTGTTCTTGAATTTGCTTTCGTTCTTGAATTGAGCTGAGATTGAGGAGTTCTTGAGATTATTGCGTCGATTTATAGAGTTGTTTTGAGTTAGATTTTAGTGTACAAGTGATGGGTATCTGAATCTAAAGAGAAGTTGAGTAAAATAATCGAATTTAGGAGAATTGGGGTTAGAAAACGAAGAAGGAAAAAGTCGGGTGAATCTGGCAACCCAGTCCGCGTTGCGAACCTGCCTCCCCATTTCACAGAATTTTTCTCCGCGTCACGGAGAGGTCAAAGACTCTTCTACCTCAAAATTTATTTCGCGACCAAATATTTAAATGCATCTCCGTGTTGCGGACTTGCTTCCAGGCAATGATTTCTTGATCATTTCTCATGTTTAACTATCTAAAAGCACTCTTAAACATCACGAGATCTTTCCTATCACAAATCACAACCTTGAATACATAAATCAAATTCAAGGTAGAGTTGAGAGTCAAGTTTTGAGAGTTCTTTCAAACATTTTTTAGAAAGTCCCTTGAGTCTTTTTGAGGAGTCTTCTACAATTTCTAATAACTTGTTTCAAGACTCGAGCAAGTGAGTATGAGAATAAGGAGAATGTATTCATGAGTCTACTTTATCATCACAAGATCCTTCATATCATGAACTATAACTCTTGAATTCATAATTCACATTCAAGAGAGAGTTAAGAGTAGAGTTCAAGACAGTCTTTGAGTTCAATTGTGAATCTTTTGAGATCAACTATCGATTTGAGCTAAGTTTTGAGGAAGTAAGTATAAGAATGAGAAGAGTCAGATACATGAGTTCTATATTGTTATGTGGACCCTCAAGTCTAGTCGTTCATGCCCATAAATTCCGCATAAACTTCATAAATTGAGTACCTTTGAGAGGAGTAGTATATTCAAGTTCTAAGTCGTGAGTATTGAGTTCCTAACCCTTCTGAGATTATATTCCTAATCATGAAACTATTACAGGTTACCCATGCAGTCCTTAAGTTGAGTAGTTCATGCCCATAATTCTGCATGAACCATATGAGTCGAGAAATCTTGAGATGAGGAGTATCATTGAGTCCTTGAATTGAGTTGTTCATGTCCATAATTCCGCATGAACCTTATGAGTTAAGCATTCTTGAAATGAGTAGTATTATTGAAGTTCTTGAGTTCTGAGTTGTTGAGTTCCGAGTATCAAGTTATTTGTATGGTTATTCAAAATCTTGAATTGAGTCGTTCACGTCCATCATTCGGCATGAACCCTATTTTGAGAAGTCTTTTACAACTTTTTCTAAACTTGTTTTAAGACTTGAGCACTTGAGTTAAGAAGAGTAGAGTCGAGTTCATTTTCCTTAAAATGATACATGGGAACTAAATATTCCCAAGAGTAAATGTTTTCACATTTAAAAGAGGAGGAAACTGAGATTTCCAAAAGAGTTTTGAGAAGTTGAGTAACATCTCTTTTTAGAGAAAGATTTTGAGTAATAATCTCAAACCACAGAAAGAGTTATGTTTTTAAACATATGAGCTAAGTATATTTTGAGAGTAGTATTGAGCACTAATATGAGGGAGAGTTCATACAATTCACAGCTCCCATAAACTATGTAGCCGACATGGGTAGAAAGGGTCATACTTTTTAGATGATTCCTTAGTGCGTTTAGCACAAACTAGTGGATCCACTTAGTTGAGAGGTCTTATACCTTGGCAAAGTATAGGACAGCTCTGGCAGCGTGGGCTAGACACTGTATCATTACATAGCTCATAGTGATGGTTGTCGGTTAGAGAAACTCCCACAGAGTTATTTGTATTTTTATATACACATTGAGTATTATTGTATTTTTCAATACATTGAGTTGCTATCTACAGTTTTACAGCTTTCCATATATATTGCTTCTTTTACTATTGTTTTATCCTTGAGTATCATGAGTTGAGTATTTCAAGTTGAGTATCTTGAGTTGAGTACCTTCGAGTTGAGTATCTTGAATTGATCTGTGCTTCATTGTGTCGAGTACCTTCTTGTTGAGTTTCACTGAGTTAAGAACCTTATTACTGAGTTGAGTATCTTATCCTTGAGTACTTCTGAGTTGAGTAAGTTTGAGTAGTTTTGAGTATCCTTGAGTATTCCTTGAGAGTAAGTTTGAAAAGAGGTAAGTATGTTTCCTTTTTATCAAGTTAAAGCTTATGTTATGCTTTAGAATTCACCTTACATGCTCGTACATTCCATGTACTGAGCCATTTGGCCTTCATCATTTCAAGATGCATATACAGGTATTCAGAGTCATCAACAGGAGCTTCGTTGATACCACACGGAGTTCGAGTTAGCTATGGTGAGCCTCCTTGCTTTCGGAGGGTTCCACTTTTACTTTCAGTTATATCAGTTGTTAGCTGGTCGTGGGTCTTGTCCCAACTTCCATCTTTGTCATTTAGAGGCTTCATAGATAGACTGTAGAGTTTCAGAAGTCTATTCATTTATTTTATTAAATGTTTTAAAGACTTAAGTTGCTTATTTTATGGCGAGATGAATAATTTATTTTTATTCAGAGTTTTCATTTGAGTTAAAGCTTTGTAATTGAGTTTCACGAATTTTTATTCAGATTTTAAGCTTTGTATGCTTGAGTTAGTCTTCTGCTTTTAGTCAGCCAGGTTGAGGGTTCGCTTGGGGACCAGCAATGGTTCTCGAGTGCAGGCTACGTTCAGGGTGTAGGCTCGGTTCGTGACACTTCGGGTTTCTTTAATTTATTTTTTTATTCTTAGTATTAATTACTTATTTTCTAAATAATATTTTACTATTTATTAAAAATCAATTAATACGGATAATATTGAAAATGGATCACTTATTTATACTCTAAAAAAAACATTTACAGTAATATCTCACAAAATTAATGGTGGACCATAAAATATTATTATTTTGAGAGATTCAGTGAATGAAGGTTAATTTTGACTACATTAGAATCATTAAAGTAACCTATTAATTTATATACTATATATGTAAGCTTTTAATTGTCATATTACACTTTTCAAAAGTCAATTTGACTAATTTTCAAAGTTAAATTAGATTACATTAATTCAATATTTTTTTAAAACAAAATTCGATATTGAAAAATTATACGAAAAGTAGTATAATTTCCAACTTTTTGCATATTAATATGATGAAAAAATATATCGTAAAATGTTAGTCAAAGTTATCATCGTTTGACTTCAAAATAGAAAATTATGACGATTAAAAATGGACAGAGGTAGTATCATATTTATTGAATTCACATAAAAATTGGAGAAAGCCAACCCTTTTACAAACCAGTGAACTCTCTCTGCCTCATCGGGAACTATAGTAATAGCATGCATAGAATGCTCACAGAATCGGACCTCATACTCAGTCACAGACAAATTGCCCTATCTCAAATTCTCAAACCTCAATTGACTCCACTCTCCAAGGAATGAAGTGGTCCTGGGAAGAACTGGAAAACACATCTCACTCTATTGGAGGAGATCCAACTAGTCTAGATCTCCCAAAAGTCCTCCACCGCTCACTGGCGTGTCTGCGCAGTTGAAGTGCAATAAAATGATATCACGAGCATTTATCATACCCACTTCCTCAAGAATCTCATGGCACAAAGTCAAGAACTCATGAGTATCATCGCTCTTACCACCTTGAAACTCGGGTGGTTTAATCTTCTGAAACCTCTCATAACACTACTACTCAAGTATCGCTAGAATAATCTTAGGAGCAATTTGAACACCTATAACCGGTGTCGGAACCACTGGTGATTGACCCATATGATCTTGAATACTCAAAGTTTGTTGCTGCTAACCTGGAGTCTGCGCTCCTAATTCAGCTTGAGAACCATGTGGTGTACCTATCGCACCACCCTAAGAAAGGTTCTCTAGCGCACCAAGTATCCTTAACAAAGTCTCCTGAAACAAGTGAGCTCCAAGCATGTGAGGAACCTAGTTCTAAGCAATCTCAATAAATGGCTCAACTAAAGTCTCTCTAGCTCTGCCTCTAGCTGGTGCCGCTTCATGGGTAAGGCCTTTAAGCAGTGCAATTCCACGAGCATGTCTCTAGCTCTAGCCTAACCTCTACCCCTAGTTGAGGTCTCAAGAACTGCTCCCCCTACCTTGGGAAATAAAAGCTCTAGTCCTCGACATCTGCCAAAACAATATGCACCAACTAAGCACTAGCAAAGGAAACCACGCACGATAAGAAAGAATGAACAAAAGAAAGCTTCCTAACAGTCTTCATAGCCTCTCAAAGATAGGTATAGATGTATCTGTATCCTTGAGTCTCTACTTAGACTTGGCTTGTACACACATGAGACCTATGAAGCTAACTCTGATACTATTTGTCGCAACCCAAAAATGGACGTGATGGCACTTGTCTATTCCCAGAAAGACAAGTCAACCTCAACCAAACGAAATGAAAGAAAAGTAGAAAGATAAAGCAAGGACAAGACAAAGACGGAAAACTTTTTCATTCTATTAACACCCCAAAACCTTGTTGTCACATGTACAAGTCTCTAATACTTAAAGTGCAGAATTAAGAAATAAATACAAGTTTTAATGTCTTTGTTTCTCAAATAGAACAAAGCATAACATAAAGGAAAACAGAGTCAGTCGGGATGACAAGCAACTACCTCTTAATAGTCCTTTAATAAACCTCGGTAAGTAGGAGAAGAAGGATGATCACAAAGAACCGGGCTTAGAAGCCACATAGGTGTAGAAGCAAGGGGTGAGTATCAACAACACGATACCCAACAAGCAACCTAACAAACCAAGCAACTAGCTAGAAATAAAAATACTCATTTTCGTTCCAACCAAACCTCCTCAAACTACAACCTGTATAGAAATCAGTCCACCCTAACAATTCTACATAAACAGGTCAAGGGATTCAAAATTCACAATCCAAAAGCCATAAGTCAAGAACCAACATGCATCAAGTAGTTAAATCACAAGTATCAATTACATCAATCGCATTAAACAATAAGTCGATCATAAGCATCAAAATGCATCAAAACACAAGAATCAATTCTCGCCAGAACCATTTTCCATCAACTCTATATCAATCTTTAGCCGAAAATGACTTCGGGTTTATATCAATCACAAGATTAAAATAACATCATCTTTATATCAATCACTAGCCAGAAATGACCTCAGCATCACAAGTTCTTGTCAGAAATGACCTCAGCATCACAAGCTCTTGCTGAAAATGACCTCAACATCACAAGTTATCATATGTCTCATCACGGTGGCCAACAATCAATTTACACAAGTAATATTACACAACACGAAAGAGACAACGATTCAAGCAGTTTAAATCAATTCAAGTCCACGTTCATGCATTAAAGCAATTCACCAACCAATCAAATAGGGAATAAAACAAGGCAATTCACGATTTATCATTTTCATCAAGAAGCATTTTCATTTTTTCCCTTCTTTTATTAGTTAACAATGATCAAGTGGAGCAATAAACCATTCACCTCAATCCCAATTACTCCCAAACTCACATACAATGAAGGAAAGTAAACAATTCTACTTACAAAGTTTAAGAGATCACTTGTCTTAGAGTAATGAATTAATCAATCTAAAGCTTGAGTTTTCCCCTTTCGAATCACTTCCAAAGTAACACAATCTATAACAATCAAGTATTCTCAGTCACTTTCCAAGAAAAAAATATGCATATCAATTACTTAATAAGAATGGGTTAATCAACTCAAAACTCAATTTCAAAAAGGAGGTTCGAATCCTAAAACTAATACTTGAAAAATGATATTTAAGGCCTTAGGAACTCATTAGTGAAAACCATTTCGGAAAAAAAAAAAATCAATTCAAAATCTTTATTTTGGTTAGGTGGACATCCCAAAAACGGCCTCCAGTTCACTTAAGTGAACCCTGCTGAAGTAGACTTCTTCGCAAAAGCGATGCTCCATTCACTTTCGCCAAGTTTCACTTAAGCGGACTAACCTTCGAAAAAGCGAAGTTAGCAGACACCAGAAAATTCAACCAGAATAAATTATCGAATGGACCCGTGGGATTCGTTCGGAACCCTCTACACACAAATCATACATGCAAATTGATTATACTCGGCTTTCCAGGTTCAATGGAACCATCAAAATATGAATCTGAGGTCTCATTCACCCCACATCTTAGAAACCACAAGAAACTAACACAATGCCTAAAAAGGCTAAAACTAGCTCGAGACCTCTAAAAATTAAACCCAGACCTCACTTAAAAATAAAATTATCCAAATCCAATAGAACTCTCGGAATTCCGATCAAGCATCTGAACCTCGAATGTTGACCAAAGTCAACCCAAAGGCTATATTTCCACAATTCCACAACGTCGGACTTCAAATCCTCAAAAAGATTATGAATCTGAAACCGACAACTCTCATAGACCAATTTCCGCATCCCGGAACTAATGGAATTGACAGAATTCTATTTCGACACTCAAAACTCCAAAAGACTTTGAAACCCACTTTTAAGAAACTTAAGCCTTTCAAATTTAAAACTCACAAATCCTCAACGTTAAACTTGAAGTTCGAAACCAACTTCCAATACTCCATTAGAAACAACTTGGAGTTAAAATAGGGAGGGGGGTGGTAATTTTTCAAAAATGACCAACCGGATCATTGCATAAATATTTTCCTAGTTATCTATCATAAGTGCGAAACCAACTTCCAATACTCCATTAGAAACAACTTGGAGTTAAAATGGGGGGGGGGGGGGGGGGGGGCAAAGTGGTAATTTTTCAAAAATGACCAACCGGATCATTGCATAAATATTTTCCTAATTATCTATCATAAGTGCTTGTTGAATACTGAGGATGCATTTACATCATGTGAAATATTCTTAAGGGAGTCTCATTAACAAGCCTCAAGCTTAAAACAATTCCCTACAATGTTATTAATAAAGTATTTTTCATAACATTTCCATGCATAAAATATACATATGTTAGATATAGTATTAAGAAAAGGTTTAAATAGTTAAAAATAATCAAAAGTTATAGTGTGCCTAAAGAATGATCCATTTATATAGTTAATGACAATTGCCAGAGTAGTTGAGTGTATGCTTCAAGTTAATTTTTAATAAGTGATATGAGTTCTTTCGGGCTAGCAAAAAGAATTGACTTGAGTACAATCTAAGCATTTTATATTTGATTGTATATTATTTAGGAAAATATCTCAAAGAAGCTTTACAAAATTATTGAGATCTATGTAAACACATTTTTGAGATAGGAATCACTACTAGAAAAACTCAAATTACATGGGGATTTTCTTGCAAATTTTGAAGCAGAATCTGCAGGTATCAAAGTTTGTTGCGGATTTTCCAGCCAATCAATATCCATTGGAAATAATCTCGTAGGTAATTATTACCTGCGGATTTTTAAAATCCCCAAGTAAGTTATCTGGGGAAATTAATTTCACATGTAATTTACCTACGAATTTTTTCACAAAAAATTCTAAAAATTCGCAAGTAATTTTTGGTAAAAATTTGTGAGATGAGAAGGGATTAATTATTTTATTGTCTTTTGTTTTCTCTATATTTAATTTTTTTTTTTCTTGTTCTATTTATGTCTATTTGTTTTCTCTATATTTAATTTGTTCATCCCCCCAATTTAATTAATTTAATAGTGCCTCTATTTGTTTTATCTATATTTAATTTGTTTTTCTCCCCAATTTAATTAATTTAATAGTGCACACAAACTATTTAGTCAACCCTAACTAATTACCAGTACTTATTAGTTAGGTTCCTAATTTAATTCCTAGAAGACCGAAAAATTAATTACTAATCACGTTAGGAGGAAGCCTTATAAGGCTGAACTTTTTATCCTCATTCACCAATGTGGTATAGAATCAGTGATTCACAAAATTACATTTTAATTTATTTTTTCCAATTTTCCTTCAATAAATCAATGTGTTAAAATATTTATTTATTCTCTATTTCTAAAATGTGTAAAAAAAGTATTTCATCCAGTTCAAATTACATTCTTTTAATATATGTAAATAAAGTATTTCCTTCGTCTCATGTGTCATCTTGAGATCCAAACATATTTTTCTTTGACCATAATTTCTTGATAGATTTTTTAAAAATATTTGAATTAATTATTATTATTTATATTACTTTTATCTAGTTTTCCAATATGTAAATTTTATTTCAAAAAATTTAAAGATTTTATGCTTAAATTTATGATCAAAATTAAATTGTTTGACTCTCGAAATTATGCAACATAAATTGGACAATATATATATATATATATATATATATATATATATATATATATATATATATATATATATATTAGTTTGGGAATTATGATGCGTGTGTGAATTATGTTGTAAAATCCTACTCAGTACTCCCTCCTCCGGTTCCCTTATCTGGTTTAGTAGTTTGTTATTACTACATCTTCGTAATTTCTCCCAGAATTACTTTTTTTTTTACTCTATTCATCTATGTTCATCTCTTACGATGTTCATCTCTTTTCCATAGCCCATGTTCTTAGCAACTTCTTCTTTAACCAAACCCCGGGATACACAATCCTTCGGTTCCCTGACCATGTCGGACATTCAACTTCTCTAGGTATTTACAGATTAATCCATCGTTGTTACTAAGATTGTAACACCCCATATCCGAAAATAGAGATTTCAGATTTCTGGTGTTACAGGTGGCACTCACGGACACCATCCACGGACCGTATATGGACTCACGGTCCATCCTGCAGGTCCGTGGTTCGTGACAGAAAACTTCCCCAGAACTCAGTCAGAAAATTTGGCTAAGTGTTGACCCACGGTCAGACTTACGGTCCGTAGGTCAGATCACGGACCGTAGTTCGTGTCCGTGGATCGATGCCCCAAAAGCCCAGCTTCAGTCCCGAACTACGGTTGACCAGCACGAACCGTCATTCGATCCACGGTCCGTAGGTCTGACCGTAGATGAGGTTAGCAGCTAGTTAGATGAAAAATATTGAGGGGTCAACTTCAGATGGTCATAACTTTTAGCACAAAATGAATTATGTGTCCCATGACCTATGGTTAGATAGATAATTTAATTATCTTTCCAACTCCACCGAGTATGCTAAAATCTGACCTCTGAGTAAAAAGTTATGCTCGTTTTAGTGAAGCCCTGTCAGGCAGACTCGATCGACGGACCCAATCTACGGACCGTCGATTGATTGACGGACCGTCAGTCCATTCCGTCGATCACTCCGACAGCAGTTAATTCAGGGGTCTTTTGGTCTTTTCCTATTTCGTTTAACCCCTAAGATACGTCGTTTAAACCCTAAATCATGAGATTTTAATCAGTTTAAGCCTAGACACATAACTAGAACTTACCTAAGTCAAATCATTAATCAAAACTTAGAAAATTAGAAGCAAGAGAGGAGAAAAAGGTCAAGAACCCTAGTTCAAGAACGCAGCGAGGTTCTTTCAGTTCCAAACCAAAATCGAAAGATTTCTCCGTGGAATTCGTCACCAGGTATGTGGGATTTCACTAGTGGGTTCCTTTCGCCCATTAGGTCCCTAGAATTCAGTCAGATTCTTGATTCCATGATTATGAACAGACCTAGGGTTTCTAGAATTACAGCAGATCATCATGAATTAGTTATTTAAATGTTCCAAATCAGATTATCATATTATTGCTCAGTTTATCACATGAATTTCAGAACCCTAGCTATGTATTTCTTTAGTTCTTGAATTACACATGTTAGGTCAGATAATTCAGTATTCAGTTATACATGCCTCAGTTTATGAATGCATCATTATCAGATTAATTGTTGCATTCTCAGTTTGCATGTTCAGTTTCGAGCTATCCAGTATTTACAGAAATTCAGTCATAACTAGTTAACCACTTAATTCATTGGGAGTAGCATAATACCGAGTTGGACTAGGGTTTCAGCGTACCCATATAGTCCCAGAACTACGAGCCACGTAGGTGTAAGTCCCCTCTGTGGGCAACATCAGTTTAGTGATCACGCCAGCATGCCTCTATACCTCTGGCATGGTATATTGGGTCCTCTCGATGGGGCGTATACATCGGACTCCACATTTAGCTCATGTGGTTTTATGTCGGTTATTAGTAGCTCCCACAGTTCAGTCAGACTCTATTGCACTGACCATATTTCAGTACAGTCAGTATTCAGTCTCAACATGTTATAAATTTGGTCATTGCATTCAGTTAGCTCAGTATTCAGTATTTTCAGTATCTATATCATGTTCAGATTATTTCATTGCTTTATTGCTTTGTTCAGTTATATGTTATTTCAGCTTTACTCTATCCTGCATGCTCAGTACCTCTCAAGTACAGACGCAAACGTGCGCTACATCTTCTCGTGATGTAGGTTCAGGTTCTCAGCATCCAGATCACGCTTAGATCAATTTCCGATCTTCAGTTCAGCAGCATCAGTGGTGAGTCCTCATTCTTCGAGGACTAGTGACATGTTTATCTTTATCGCTTTTAGTTTTTAGTTTCAGTTTTGCTAGACCTAGTTGGGGCATGTCCCAACATTTCTAGTCAGTTTAGAGGCTTATTTCAGACATAGTTAGATTAAGCTTAGTATTTGAGTTTGATATTTCTTTTGTATTAAATTCTCAGATTCGCTATATTCAGTTATAGTATATGGGTATTCCCCATCTTTTCAGATTTATTTACGATTTAGCTTCCGCATCAGTTTATTATCTTTAGTATGCTCATGATCATGCCAGCAGGGTTAGCTTGCGATCACTTGTGGTCCTAGGTCCCGTGTCCGTGTCTCGGGGGTAGCTTGGGGCGTGACAAACTTGGTATCAGAGCACTAGGCTTAAGTGTCCTAGGATGTCTGAAAAGCTGCATTAGGTAGAGTCATTTTCATGGATGTGTAGTGCGCACCACATCTAATGAGGGGGAGGCTACAAAGTGTTTTAGGAAATCTTCATTTTCTTGTTACTCTTATCGTGCGTAAGGTATGATCTAAATTCCGTTCTAACTCGACGTTCTACGTTTCAGTGATCATGCCTCCTCGTAGAGCTTATGTCAGGAATGCGAATGCTAGGAACGCAAACGCAGCTCCTCCAGTTCCAGATCAGGAAGTCTCAAATGCTGAATTCAGGAATGCCATTCAGATGTTGGCTCAGAGTGTCGCTAACCAGAACAATCAGCGGGTTCAAGCTCCTGTGAATGCAAATGGTGGATCAGCAGCATCAAGGGTCCGTGACTTTGTTAGGATGAATCCACCTGAGTTCTTAGGATCGCAGACTGGTGAAGACCCCCGGAATTTCTTGGATGAGATCAAGAAGATCTTTGAGGTAATGCAGGTCACTGGGAATGATCGGGTTGAGTTAGCATCTTACCAACTTAAGGATGTGGCTCATATCTGGTATACTCAGTGGAAGGAGAACAGGGGTACAGATGCCGCTCCTATTACTTGGAATGTTTCAGGGAAACTTTTCTGGACAGGTTTTTCCCCATAGAGTTAAGAGAAGCAAGGGCCCAGGAATTATGAACTTAAGGCAGGGAAACATGATTGTCGAAGAGTATGGGCTCAAGTTTAACCAACTCTCCAGGTATGCTCCTCACATGGTTGTTGATTCCAGGGCTCAGTTGAATAAGTTTCTGTATGGAGTGTCAGACTTAGTGAAAACAGAGTGTAGGAATGTTATGTTACTGGGAGATATGACATCTCTAGGCTCATGACTCATGCTCAGCAGGTTGAGGGTGATAAGCTTAGGGAACAGGCTAAGGAGACTAAGAAAGCAAGAACAGGTAACTATGAGTATTCCCAACAAAAATCGGGTGGTGGAAATCGCTCACAGTTTCATCAGAAGTCTTCGACTCCAGCACCTTCATCAGCTAGTGTTCCATCCCCCAGGTTCCGTAATGATCAGAAAGGTAAGGCGTCAGGCTCTAAGCCTCAAGGTAGTGTTTCAGGCACCAAAACCAACCCAATTTGCCTGAAGTGTAGTAAGAACCATCCGGGCGAGTGCCTTGCAGGTAAGGAAGGATGCTTTGGGTGTGGTCAGTCTGGTCATAGATTGAAGGATTGTCCTTCAAGACAAGGTCAAGGAGGAAATAATGGTAGAGCTCAGTCTACAACTTCAGCAGCACCAATAGGTCGCCCGACTCAGCAGGGTAACTCTTCTGGTACAGGTGGCGGACAACGCCAAAACAGGCTCTATGCTCTTCAGGCTCGTCAAGATCAGGAAAGTTCTCCTAATGTAGTCACTGGTACGTTTCGAGTCTTTGATCTTGATGTTTATGCTTTATTAGATCCAGGGGCTACTCTTTCTTTTGTAACTCCATACATAGCAGTCCAATTCAGTGTTAGCCCAGAAATTCTCTCAGAACCTTTCTCAGTCTCTACTCCAGTCGGTGACCTAGCTATAGCTAGACGGATATACAGAAATTGCCCTGTCACAGTCTCTCAGAAAGTCACCTCAGCAGATCTTGAAAAGTTAGAAATGGTAGACTTCGATGTCATTCTAGGTATGGATTGGTTACATTCATGTTATGCTTCAGTTGATTGTAGAACTAGGATTGTTCGTTTTCAGTTTCCAGACGAACCATTTCTAGAATGGAAGGGTAGTAGCTTAGCGCCTATGGGTCGATTCATTTCTTACCTTAAGGCCAGAAAGATGATCTCTAAGGATTATATCTATCATCTAGTTCGGGTTAAGGATTCTAGTTCTGAAACCCCAACTCTTGAGTCAGTTCCAGTGGTTAATGAGTTTCCAGAAGTGTTCCCAGAAGATCTTCCTGGAGTTCCTCCCGAAAGGGAAATAGACTTTGGAATTGATCTCTTTTAAGATACCCAGCCTATCTCTATCCCTCCTTATAGAATGGCTCCAGCTGAGCTTAAGGAATTGAAAGAGCAGTTGAAAGACCTTCTAGATAAGGGCTTCATCAGACCCAGTATTTCGCCATGGGGTGCACCAGTGTTGTTCGTGAAGAAGAAAGATGGTTCTCTCAGAATGTGCATTGACTATAGGCAGTTGAACAAAGTCACAATCAAGAATAAGTATCCTATCCCCAGGATTGATGACTTGTTTGACCAACTTCAGGGTGCTAGTCATTTCTCAAAGATAGACCTCAGATCAGGTTATCATCAGTTTAGAGTCAGAGATAGTGACATTCCGAAGACAGCCTTCAGAACTCGGTATGGTCATTATGAATTTGTAGTCATGTCATTTGGACTAACCAATGCTCCTGCAGCTTTCATGGATTTGATGAACAGAGTGTTCAAGTAGCACTTGGACTTGTTTGTTATCGTCTTTATTGATGATATCCTCATTTACTCTAGGAATGAGGAAGAACATACAAGTCATTTGAGAGTTGTTCTGCAAACTCTCAAAGATCACCAGTTATTTGCAAAGTTTAACAAGTGCGAGTTTTGGTTACAATCAGTTGCCTTCCTTGGGCATATTATGTCTAGTGAAGGAATTCGAGTAGATTCCCAGAAGATAGAAGCAGTGAAACAATGGCCCAGACCTACCTCTGCTACAGATATCAGAAGTTTCTTGGGTCTAGCAGGCTATTACAGACGGTTTGTGGAAGGATTTTCATCCATAGCATCTCCATTGACTAAGTTAACTCAGAAAAAGGTTAAGTTACAGTGGTCAGATGATTGTGAGAAAAGCTTTGCAGAACTGAAAACTAGCTTGACTACAACTCTTGTCTTGACTCTACCAGAGGGTTCAGATGGTTATGTGATCTATTGTGATGCATCCAGGGTCGGCCTAGGTTGTGTGTTGATGCAGCGAGGTAAGGTCATAGCTTATGCTTCCAGACAACTTAAGGTACATGAGAAGAATTATCCAACTCATGACCTCGAGCTTGCAGCAGTGGTGTTTGCACTCAAGATTTGGAGACACTACTTGTATGGTGTTCATGTAGATGTGTTCACAGACCATAAGAGCCTTCAGTATGTGTTCACCCAGAAAGAGTTGAATCTTCGCCAGAGAAGGTGGCTTGAGTTCCTCAAAGATTATGATATGAGTATGCATTACCATCTGGGTAAGGCGAATGTAGTAGCAGATGCCCTTAGCAGACTATCTATGGGTAGTGTAGCACATGTTGAGGAAGAAAGGAAAGAGCTAGCACATGATGTTCACAGACTTGCTTGCCTAGAAATTCATCTTATGAGCATATCAGATGGTGGTGTAACGGTTTAGAATGGGGCAGAATCTTCTTTGGTTGTAGAGGTTAAGGAAAAGCAAGACAATGATCCAATCTTGCTTGAACTTAAGGGTGCAGTCCACAATCAGAGAGTTGAGGTTTTCTCCCAAGGGGGAGATGGTGTACTTCGCTATCAAGGTAGATTGTGTGTTCCTGATGTGGGTGAATTGAGACAGCATATTCTCACAGAAGCCCACAATTCCAGATATTCTATTCATCCAGGCGCCACTATGATGTACCGTGATCTGCGGGAAGTCTATTGGTGGAATGGTATGAAAAGAGATATAGCAGATTTTGTGGCTAAGTGCCCCAATTGCCAGCAAGTCAAGGTAGAACATCAGAAACCAGGAGGTATGACTCAAGAGATTGACATTCCTACTTGGAAGTGGGAAGTGATCAACATGGACTTCATCACAGGTTTACCTCGTACTCGCAGGCAATATGACTCCATTTGGGTGATTGTTGATAGGGTTACTAAGTCTTCTCGCTTTTTAGCGGTCAAGACTACAGATTCGGCGGAGGATTATGCAAAGCTTTACATTAATGAGATTGTGAGGTTGCATGGGGTTCCTTTGTCTATCATCTCAGATAGAGGTCCTCAGTTTACCTCTCATTTCTGGAAGTCATTTCAGAAGGGTCTTGGTACTCAGGTTAACCTTAGCACGGCATTTCATCCACAGACGGATGGTCAGGCAGAGCGTGCCATTCAGACCTTAGAGGACATGTTGAGAGCTTGTGTGATCGATTTCAAGGGTAGTTGGGATGATCACCTTCCTCTGAAGAGTTCGCCTATAACAATAGTTACCATTCCAGCATTCAGATGGCCCCTTATGAGGCATTGTATGGGCGTAGATGTAGATCTCCAGTTGGTTGGTTTGAAGTAGGTGAAGCAGCCTTGATAGGACCAGATTCGGTCCTTGATGCTATAGAGAAAGTGCAACTCATTAGGGATAGACTTAAGACTGCTCAGAGTCGCCAGAAGTCTTATGCAGATATGAGAAGAAGGGAACTAGAGTTCCAAGTTGATGATTGGGTTTTCCTGAAAGTGTCACCCATGAAGGGGGTGATGAGATTTGGCAAGAAAGGGAAGCTCAGTCCCAGATATGTAGGCCCTTACCGGATCTTGAAAAGGATTGGTAAAGTGGCTTATGAGTTAGAGTTGCCAACAGACTTAGCAGCAGTGCATCCAGTCTTTCACATTTCTCTTTTGAAGAAGTGTGTGGGTGATCCAGCATCCATAATGCCATTAGAGAGTATGGCCGTGAAAGATAGTCTCTCATATGAGGATGTACCAGTTAAGATTCTCGATCGTCAGGTGAGAAGGTTTAGAAACAAAGAAGTCGCTTCAGTCAAGGTTTTGTGGAGGAGTCAGTCCGTAAAGGGAGCTACTTGGGAAGCAGAAGCAGCCATGAAGTCCAAGTATCCTCACCTCTTTCCTTCCGATTCCATTCCAGCTTGAGGTAATAGTTCCTCTTCAGTTTTTCAGTCATTCATGCAAAAATTCAGTCTTAGAATCATGTTCCTTCAGTTTGTACTTGCATTTTCAGCGTATTTGAATGTTCTTGGAACTCAAATTCAGTTAGAAATTCAGTTCTTAGTGTTTAGTGGTAGGGATTGCAGCCCTCTCCCTCTATGTCAGCTAGATTAGTCTTCATTCGAGGACGAATGGTCCCAAGGGGGATATAATGTAACACCCCGTATCTGAAAATAGAGATTTCAGATTTCTGGTGTTACAGGTGGCACTCACGGAAACCATCCACGGACCGTAGATGGACTCACGGTCCGTCCTGCAGGTCCGTGGTTTGTGACATAAAACTTCCCCAGAACTCAGTCAGAAAATTTGGCTAAGTGTTGACCCACGGCCGGACTTACGGTCCGTAGGTCAGGTCACGAACCGTAGTTCATGTCCGTGGATCGATGCCCCAAAAGCCCAGCTTCAATCCCGAACTACGGTTGACCAGCACGAACCGTCATTCGATCCACGGACCGTAAGTCTGACCGTAGATGAGGTTAGCAGCTAGTTAGATGAAAAATATTGAGGGGTCAGCTTCAGATGGTCATAACTTTTAGCACAAAATGAATTATGTGTCCCATGAACTATGGTTAGATAGATAATTTAATTATCTTTCCAACTCCACCAAGTTTACTAAAATACGACCTCTGAGTAAAAAGTTATGCTCGTTTTAGTGAAGCCCTGTCAGGCAGACTCGATCGACGGACCCAATCTACGGACCGTCGATTGATTGACGGACCGTCAGTCCATTCCGTCGATCACTCCGACAGCAGTTAATTCAGGGGTCTTTTGGTCTTTTCCTATTTCGTTTAACCCCTAAGATACGTCGTTTAAATCCTAAATCATGAGATTTTAATCAGTTTAAGCCTAGACACATAACTAGAACTTACCTAAGTCAAATCATTAATCAAAACTTAGAAAATTAGAAGCAAGAGAGGAGAAAAAGGTCAAGAACCCTAGTTCAAGAACGCAGCGAGGTTCCTTCAGTTCCAGCCCCGAAATCGAAAGATTTCTCCGTGGAATTCGTCACCAGGTATGTGGGATTTCACTAGTGGGTTCCTTTCGCCCATTAGGTCCCTAGAATTCAGTCAGATTCTTGATTCCATGATTATGAACAGACCTAGGGTTTCTAGAATTACAGCAGATCATCATGAATTAGTTATTTAAATGTTCCAAATCAGATTATCATATTATTGCTCAGTTTATCACATGAATTTCAGAACCCTAGCTATGTATTTCTTTAGTTCTTGAATTACACATGTTAGGTCAGATAATTCAGTATTCAGTTATACATGCCTCAGTTTATGAATGCATCATTATCAGATTAATTGTTGCATTCTCAGTTTGCATGTTCAGTTTCGAGCTATCCAGTATTTACAGAAACTCAGTCATAACTAGTTAACCACTTAATTCATTGGGAGTAGCATAATACCGATTTGGACTAGGGTTTCAGCGTACCCATATAGTCCCAGAACTACGAGCCACGTAGGTGTAAGTCCCCTCTGTGGGCAACATCAGTTTAGTGATCACGCCAGCATGCCTCTATACCTCTGGCATGGTATATTGGGTCCTCTCGATGGGGCGTATACATCGGACTCCACATTTAGCTCATGTGGTTTTATGTCGGTTATTAGTAGCTCCCACAGTTCAGTCAGACTCTATTGCACTGACCATATTTCAGTACAGTCAGTATTCAGTCTCAACATGTTATAAATTTGGTCATTGCATTCAGTTAGCTCAGTATTCAGTATTTTCAGTATCTATATCATGTTCAGATTATTTCATTGTTTTATTGCTTTGTTCAGTTATATGTTATTTCAGCTTTACTCTATCCTGCATGCTCAGTACCTCTCAAGTACTGACGCAAACGTGCGCTACATCTTCTCGTGATGTAGGTTCAGGTTCTCAGCATCCAGATCACGCTTAGATCAATTTCCGATCTTCAGTTCAGCAGCATCAGTGGTGAGTCCTCATTCTTCGAGGACTAGTGACATGTTTATCTTTATCGCTTTTAGTTTTTAGTTTCAGTTTTGCTAGACCTAGTTGGGGCATGTCCCAACATTTCTAGTCAGTTTAGAGGCTTATTTCAGACATAGTTAGATTAAGCTTAGTATTTGAGTTTGATATTTCTTTTGTATTAAACTCTCAGATTCGCTATATTCAGTTATAGTATATGGGTATTCCCCATCTTTTCAGATTTATTTATGATTTAGCTTCCGCATCAGTTTATTATCTTTAGTATGCTCATGATCATGCCAGCAGGGTTAGCTTGGGATCACTTGTGGTCCTAGGTCCCGTGTCCGTGTCTCGGGGGTAGCTCGGGGCCTGACAAAGATGATAGGGAACTAACCATTTACTAAGAGTAAGTAATGACACAGTACTATGAACATCATATAACAACAATACTATATAACATAAACAGTAGATGTATGAACATCATATTATATAACAACAGTACTATATAACCGTACATAATATCATAAACTGGGAGAAACTACTAAGATCTAGAAAGCACATAACTACTTACATTGATAGAGGTCGGAGAGAGGTTTCCCATTCGGGAGTCCCCGAGTGACCTAGCAGTTACTTCAGAAATTAAATCGTCACACTCTTTTTACAAACTCACTTTTATTTTGAAAGGAAAGGAAAGGAAATGTGTAAAGCTAACTCTTCAACTAATATGCTCTGCTTGGTCGTGCTCTCTCGCTCTGTCTTTTCTTCTTGCAAATGGTCTTATATTTATAAGCGAGGATGACTTTCTCCGAATTTGAAATTCAAATTTTAAAATTTTGAATAGTCTCTCTTTACATGCCGGATGCTCTTTGGGCCCCATCGTCACATGGCTTTTAAAGATTTTTTCAAAATAATTGTCTTTTTTTCTTGTCCATTGTTTAGTAGTGGTGTCTTTCTTTCTTGACTGCTTTAGAGTAGTGGTTTATTACGTCATGGCTTACCTATCCTTCTTTGTCTTTTATCGTGACTCGTCATTGCTTACGTTTTTTCTACGTGTCTAGGTTGTGTAATGCTATGGAGTCAAAACTCATCCCTGAGTCATCATCTTCGTTTGGGTCTTACGCAAATTGTTTTAGCGATGGGTTGTATTCGCTACTTCGTGAATCTCCAGTGTCTGCAATCTCTGGTTCGGGGTTTGGGTTTTCACATATGACTTCTTTAGTCTTTTCACCAAATAGCTTGTGGAGGAAATTTTGTATCATTTGTTCAATTCTTTTGTCTTTCTTTCTCTTTAACAGGAATCCTCTAGTCTTTTTTTCCTTTTTCTGTGGTTCTTGGTGTATTAAAACTAGCTGGTAGTATTCTCACACTTTTTGGCAAAGTGTCAGTCATTAACGGATTTGATAAGTCTTTACCAGTTATCGTTTGAACGGGACTAGTTGTACCTTTTAGCCGACCCAATAGATTTCTCTACATTCTTTGGGGAATGTACACCCTTCTTATCCATTTTAGACTGAGATGGAGAACTTTTTTGTTCTTCGAGCTGTAAAGGTTGGGTCTGATTAATCTCAAAATGTAAAACATTTATTCTATCTTGTAGAAGGTGGATGTATTGTGTCATTTTATCTTTTTCTTTTTCGAGTCACTAAATGGTTTGGTTTTGTCCTTTGAAACCTTCTGTCATTGAGGAGCAGTGGTCACAAAATATTATTTTGTATGTGTCTTTTCGGATATTGTATTGTAAGAAAGGAGTTGTGGTTTGTCTTAAGGCTGGGCTTATGAAATAATTTGATCCTAGAGTCCCTCTTGCGTAATCCAGAGCTTCATTTAGGTCATAGAACCCTTTGAAAGGGGGATTGGGGAAGTCTTTTATTAAGTCTATTACCTCCATCCATGTCTGGAAAATTCCAGCCAGTGTTCCTTGGACTACCACATAAAATTTGAATTTTTTGTCTTCATTTTATTCTGTAAAATAGTGGCTTAACGAATTCATTACTGAAATGAATTAGCTATTGTCTCATGGCACTTTGTTATACGCTATCCATATATTTTCTACCAAACATCTTTGTGGTCTGTCTATCTTTGTTTCTGGTTTTACTCTGAAACTCAAGTTAGATGGGGGTAAAATATTAAATTTTGTCTTCCAAAATGCAGTCTTTCCATGCTTGGGGTGTTTAGTCTTGCTCCATCTAATTTTGTCTAGGGTTTGAACAAAGTGTTCCTCAATAAAGTCTAGAGATATAAGTCTTTGTCCCTTTGGTCTGTACTGCTGCTTGAACTAGAGGCCCTTGCTTTGTCTTTTCCTATACTCATGCTGAAAATAAATAGTTAGTCTTCATGAGTCTGCTAAGTTGATCTGCTAAAGAATTATCTTTCCCTTTTACGTGTTCTATAGATATATTGTATATTGAGGTGGCATCTAAAAACTTTAACCATATTCTTTTACTATTACTTTTTCCATCTATTTTTTGATGAAATTTCACAATAGCTTCGCAATTGGTTCTTACTAAAATCTCCTTTCTATTGATAATATATATTTTGAAGCTATTTAGGCCGTAGATTACTGCTAGTATTTATGCGTCTATACTACTCATGTTTCCTTTTTTTTTGTATTTTCCGCTTTGGTAGATGCAGATCTTTTCATCTTTTTTGTCTTCATACTTATTTTTCTTTGTTTTAAGTACTGCTCCCCACCCTTCTAAACTTCCGTCCGTTTCTACAATTGGATAGTCAGTTTCTAACGGGAGAGATAAGTCTGGTATGGTTTTAACCATTTGCTTATTATGATTTTGTACCAACTTTATGTCTTCCGTATTGAAAGTTTTTTGTCCATTAGTTCCTGTTTTTTAGTATAGAGGTCCTGCTACTTTTCCTAGGTTTTTTATAAAATTTCGTGCATAATTTAAAATTCCTAGAAATTTTTGTAAATCTTTAGTTTTGTCTAATTTATCTGGCATAACTAGGACTTTCTTTGCTATGTAAGGTTGTAATTTAATTTTTCCATCTCCAATTTCTACTCCTAGAAAATTTATGAGGTTTTTACATAAATCCATTTTTTTCTGCTAATTATGATTCCGTTCTCTACAAATAACTTGAATATTGTTTGTAAGTGTCCTAGATGTTCTTTAGTATTATTACTAAATACTAAAATATTGTCTACGTATACCAAAATAAAGTTTTTATAGTCTCTAACTATATTATCCATTTTTCTTTGGAAAATTGGGGGGTTGTTTTTAGTCCGGAAGGCATTACTAGCCATTCGAAATGTCCATCTGGACATGTAAAAGCAGTCCATTCTATACTATCGTCATGCATTTTTACTTGCCAGTATCCGGACTTACAATCGAACTTACTAGAAAATTTTCTTCCTTGTATTCTATTTATTAACTCTGTTTTATCTAGTAGCTTATATCCGTCCATTCGGGTGTTATCATTGAGTCTTTTGTAATTTATAACCATTCTTGCTTTTCCTCTTACTATTTCACTATGATTTCTTACCATGAATGTTGTTGATCTATGCATTGATGTTGATCTTCTGATTACTCCTAACTTTAGTAACTCTCTTATTTGGTCTTCAAATTCTTTCAAGCCTTCATTTGTTGATTCTATAGAGGTTGCTTTTACCGTATATTCTGGGTTAATTATGTCTAGTCTGCAGGTTATGTGATTGGAGTCCCAATGCTTCAGGGGTCTTTCTCCAATTATTTCTAGTTTATCTAGAATTAGAATTACCTCTTTTAAATCCTTTTGCTTCTTTACTACTCCTATGTGTTGTAACCCTCTTTTGAAATTGTAAAGCCCTGTATTTATTTCTATTAAGTAATTCTTTTCTACATCTTCCGTATCTGAAAGGCAAAGTTCTAATAGTTCAATTTCTTCCTTTTCATCTATAATATGTATCTTTGTACAAGTGCATTCTTCTCCTTTGTCGCATTTTGAAGTATTTGGGCTAAGGTCCTTAGTTTCTATAAGATATCTCGATTTTGTTGGAAATGATTCTGTTGTTATAGCGGTTTGAGTAGTATTTTTTGAGAATATTATTCCATCTCTTGCATGGAGACAACTTCCATTATTATGTAGTAGGAAATCTAATCCTAACACAAAGTCTACCCTAATATTTAGATCTCTTACCCAGATTTTTTCCAACTTATATGTGGGTTTATAAAAGTCTGCACAAGTGTTTAAAAAACTTATTTTTGCATCACTAACGTAATGATCATATATATTAGAGGATCTGTCCATTTACATGTATCTATTTATTATACTCTTTGTATATCCCAAATCTACTAGAGCGAGGGTTTCTATCTCAGTCTTGAATTTTTATTCTAGTCAAGATTTTTATGGTGTTAATTTTTTTGTCTTCGTTACAAATTAATCCTTCGAATGACATAGCGTCTTCTATTTTGTTTAGGAGTTCTATTTCTTGTTCGGGCGACTTATTGTTGGTTTCCTCTATTTCTACGCCTTTCCCTTTTTCTAATTTACCTATTCTTTCTTCTAGATTTTCTATCCTATCTTCTAACGCTTTCAGTGATTTCTCTTTTGTGATAACTTGCTCGTCTTTGACTTTAATTTTGCACACTTTATCAATGCACCTAATGCATCCTTCTAAGTAGCAGTTCATGCATTTTGCGCGTCTATCTTTACTTGGGTATCCTATGCAATTAAAACATCGATGGCTGTCTAAACCTTTTCCTTTGGCGAATTCATGGTCACATTGTATATTAACAAAGGTGTGGTCATTTAGATTATTTAAATTTAGTTTCTCTAATCCTATTTCGTTTATTAACGTTTCTCCTTCTGAGTCTGATGAGTCTTTTCTTTCTCCATCTGTGGCTCTTATGCTTATTATTGAATATATACTTTCGTTATATATATATATACACACATAGGATATACATTTTTCAAAAATATTTTTTATTTACTATAGATTTATCTATTGTAGAAGACAATTAAACTTTATGGTAATAACAAATATAAATAAAATATTCCCTACTTAAAACGTTTACTTATTTACCCAGTAATACACAATTTAATGAAATGCAGAAAGCCATATTTCAAAATTATAATTGAGTTTTATTTAAATTAGTCAATGATTAAAATTATTTACTATTCTTCAATGAAAAATGAAAATTCAAGCCATAAGTGTTTTTTTTATTTCAAGAAAAAAAAAAGAGTATTAAATTTTTAAAAAAATGAAACCGAGACATTTATTATAATGCCTCCAATAAAACATTAAATTTCATAAAATAATTAATAGTATATGATAATTGGTAAAATTGTTTCACCAGTTTTAACCACATTAATTAAGAGAGTGTTTTCAAACAAAAAAAAACATATGTCGGTACAAAAATGTTCCCATAATTTCAAATTAAAGCAATCCAACTAATTCGCAATGACAATACCTTGAGTAATTTCCGTGGTATGTAATTTTCGGGTAAAGTCTCATTAAATAAATCCATATCTAAATTCGTAGAAACAAACTCCCAAGTAATTCTCTAACTTAAAAAAGTTTAATTTTTTTAATATCCCCAGCTAAATCCGTGGTAATTTTACTTGGGGATTTTTCTGCCAAATAATAAAGGAATTTATTTTTGTTTATTTACTTGTGAATTTACCTACGAAAATATTACGTGCAGATTAATTTCCCCAACTAATTCTCCAAGTAATATTTTTGCGCCAAATTTACCTGTGGATTTTCCTTGAAAAAAATTTACGCAGGTAAAATATTGCATAACTTAGGAATTTTATAATTTTGCATGTAAATTCGTAGAAAATTCCTGCGGATAAAATCCCTAGGTAAAATTCCCAAGTAATTCACAGTTTTCTTGTAGTGAATCAATATAATTTAATGGTTTCATAAATTGAAGAAAAAAAATAGAATGACATTTCTAGCGGTGTTCATGGACCGGGTTGGTTTGGATTTTTTGAATATCAAACCAAATCATTGATGTCGGATTTTTAAATATATAAATCAAACCAAACAAATAAATTCAGGTTTTTCAACCTCGGAATTTTTTAGGGTTTTTTTAACAACTTTAGCCTTTCAAATTTCAAATCTTACCAAATTATCAACTTTTACTCAAATCTCAAAACCAACTTTTAAAACTCAATCATAAATAACTCGAGGTCAAAATCGGGAGGGGTAAAATGGTAATTTTATGGAAATTTTCAAAAATTATCAACCGAGTCATTACACTATTTACCGCCAATCTCTACTACCAATCACCTCTATATTTTATAATAAAAAAAGCATGCACATTCAGATAATGAAAATATCTTAATCATTAAGATTCATTCATTCAAACATCTTGGGCCTCATTTGTTTGCACTTAATAGAGGTCTGAATCTTAATCATTCAGATGTAGTCCATTAAGTGCGTTTGGTTTTTAGGTCTGAATCTAAATGCTTCAGATTCAGCCCATTAAGTCCATTTGTTTCTTTTTTCAAAAAGCCTCTTAATGGACCTGAAAAGGTCTAAACGGATCAGATCTGCAGGAGAGTCTTAACATCATTCAGACTTATTTAATAAGTTATAAAATAATATTCTATCGCCTTTCTCGGTCTTTGCGTGACTTTTGCTCTCACAACTACAAACTTTCTTCCTCTCTTTTCTCAATCAAACACCGATTTTTTCCTCTTGAACTGGTAAGTTTTCATAATCTTTACAAGTATTTTTTTTATATTAATAATTTTCTTAGGGTGTATTGATGTTTGGCAAGAACACTTGTTGCAATAATATTTTTAGTGTATTGATGTTCATCAAGGTTTTTGAGTGAAAAAAATACTATTCATAATTAAAAAATAATAACTATGTATACATATTTAAGGTCTCTTATTAGAATTTTGTCTTAGGCCAATTATTTTATTGAGACTCTTTGATCATCAAATTCGTTTGTGAGATAACACTAATATATTATTGTTGTTGAACTAGTTGGTGACAAAAATAATGGAGCTCTTAATAATTCTCCATCCCAATCTTCAGTTTCATCTGGAAAAAAAAGTTTTGGGGAAGAAAAAAACTTATTCGTCTGAATTGGAAATTGATGAGAAGATGATTACTACTCTGGAGTTATTGATTAAAAAAATAGTGGACCTACATTTGAAGAATAAATGAAAAAATTAGTTGGACTTGGATGGGAAGAGTCATTATACAGTACATGTGTTAGTATATTTTGTGAAAGTGTCCACTGCAAAAAAGCATGAATGACGTTAGAGGTTCACAAGTTAGAGAATTGGATTAAGGTTATTGAAAAAAAAGATAAGAATTCTTTAGTTTTTTTCTAATTAGCCAAAATATATGTTAGGTGTTGATAGTGTGATACCTTATTTATTATATTTCAACTAGTATTTATCATACTTATTGAACTTTTTGACATTATATTGTGCCTATAAAATACTTTTTATTCGTGATTTTTTTTATGTTATGCTTGATGATTATGATATTTTTTTAATCAAAAAGTAATATTTTTTGTTGAAATGAATTTTTGATAATATTTTATTAATATAATGTTTGATTTCATATGCACATTCAGATATTGAAAACAAACAATAATCATTCAGTGTTCAAATTTGGAGACAACATCTTAATATTCAGATGTGTATTCAGATCTAGACACGTAGCTCTTAATACAAATCTTAATGTTCAGACGTATATTCAGATTCAGAGATCTTAATCTTAATGAAAACAAATGAGGCCTTAATCTTAATAAAAACAATGAGGTCTTATACACTATATTTACCTAATATAGCGAAAGTTTTCGAAATTCACCCAATAACAGCTCCTAAAAAAAACTCTATTTGATATAATTATGCAAGCTATCATTTTGTTTGATAATTAGACCTCCAACTTTAGTTTTGAATTGTTTTTTCCAATTAATAAAAAAAAAGACAAAAATAGGTTTTATTTGTTAATTAGATACAACCATATATAAAAAAAAATTTAAAAGGTCATTGCTCTAAGTTTGGTTTGACAACTAAACAAACTATTAAAAAACAAACAATCAAATAGAAAAAGATTGAGTTTGGATAAATCTATTGATTAGTTCAAATTTAACTTTATATTTGGATCCGTGCAAATTGTGTATAATAAGTTATTATTCAATCTCCTTTTAATTTGTTTTAACTTGCACAAATTTAACCAAATTCGTCCATGAATCTTGTTTGTTTAAAATTAGACTCTTTTTGGTCAAAGAGAGACAAGAGTGTTATATCATTCTTTCAAGAACTTAAAATTTCTTCAATCTGAAACAAAATGTTAGGCAGATCAGTTCTCAATCAATATATGTGCTAGGGTAAACTGAATTCTCTTTTATTTGAATATCTAGAAAAAAAGAGAGTAAAAAATAACAAAACATAAGATAGTGATGAAAATATTAAATGAACTCCTTGTAATAACTCTGTAAAAATCTTAAATCTAAACATTCTAGTAAACAATAGCAAGTAAGAAATAAATAAATAGTCTATATCATCCTTTTAGGAACCCCGGATTTGTACAATCTATCTTCGAGTTGATCCTCTTTGTCCTTCATCTTCCAAAGATTACTTGTGGCCTCGAATCTTTCTTTCCTGGTATCAGTTTCACTTTCTTGTTGATTTTTAATGTCATTTGTTCGGGTATTTATCTCTTGTCTCGTATCTATCGACTTCTCCCGGTTCTTCTCAATTGTTTTGCCTTTTGAGGAAGACATTTTTGCTTTTGGTGTATGCTATATATCAAACTAGCTCGAACAACTGTGAATGCAAAAGTAACAAAGTTAATGAAAAAAGAATCAAAATACATTATTTTTTTTAAATAGCTTCTTTCATGTTGAATTAAAAGAAAAACATATAGTATTAATTTTATGGTCATGAACTTACGTTGATGATGAAGCCTAACTCAGTTTATTACATGCATAATAACACTTCATATTGTTTATATAGACACCAATGTGTTAATTTTTCAATAATTTTCTCTCTCTATTTTACTCGTGTAAATCAATGTAAATATTACTAAAAATAAGAATTACCATATTTTGAGAGAGAAATAACAAATTAAAAAAAAAAACGCCTAAGGAAACAATCAATAAATTAGAAAAAATAACTGCAATAATAGAGATACAAAGAAAAGAAAATTTGATAAATAAAAAAAAAATCTTCTCAAGGAATAATAAGTCTCCTACAAACGTTTTCTTAAAATATTTATTTATTTAAAAAAAAAAAAACCCTTTTAAGACAATTTACTTGGTTTTTGGGAAGGAAACTTTTTTTAAAACGTTGATATTATGTTATAAGTCATTAAAAAAAGTCTCACATTTATATTTCCTTATTTCATGGCAACTTTTCTTTTGATTTATATTCTAAGTTATAACAATTAGTTTTTTAAAAATTATATTTCCAAGTGTGTTTCTAGCATGTTGCTCTTCAATCGTATATATTTTTCTATCTACCATATGGTAATTTTCATTTTTAGTAATATATTCAATTGACACGTTAAAATAGAAAAGAAAAAGGTAAGAAAAGAATTGAAAAAGTGAGATATATATAAACAAAAATAGAGAATATGCAAAAAAAATAAAAATGAAGTGCCCTCTTTCACAAAGTTAAGCGTAAGTTCCATTGAACAAGGTGAAAGATCAGACAACCAACTAACTGAACTACTAAGATTTTCCGAATTCATTCTCATTTCATTCAGCTAGTAAGTTTCTTTTTTTCATGTACTCTGGCCCTTGAAAATACATTTGGCACGGAACCATTTAGATGATCTTCCCTTAACAAAAGTTGATTCAGCCAAGTCAATTGCCCTGCATAGACAAGCTACTTTATCTTCACATTCTTTTTGTTTCTCATCAGGATCACTATCAGCGACTATTCGAGCCTCAGATTGGAGATGTGCAACCCATTCCTGACGTTTGCTGGCATCCGTGTATGAATACATTGTGTCATAACGAGGTCCGTTCATGAATACCATCGTCCTTAGAGCTAATCCTATGTCCATGTCACCTGAAAATGAAATGCCTCCAAATCCACCACTGTAAGGCCCTCTCCGACCTACTTCTAGTTGATCGATCAACTCCATCGCCTTGACCTGAATCATACATGAACAAAGAACCGGACTAGAAATAATTCCATAGTGTACAAATTTGTAGCAGCATGTTAAATCTAGAAATGAATGAAACTTCGACTTTGGTCCTTATAATATTAAGACAAATAGATAAGCTCGTTTGGTTGGGGAACAAGTTATCCTAGGATTTGTAACATTTCCATCAACAATGAATGACCAACAAATTTAAAGTCGAGAGTGTAACCTTTGGTGCTCCACAGATGGTCCAAACAGGCAATGCAGCCCGCAGTGCATCCCAACAGGTTAAATGATCAAGCAACTCTCCCGACACCTGTGGCGGAAAAAATGCCATGCTTGTAAAGATTGTCTAGACATATCAAGTAGTAGGAAGTCAGATTTTTCATCACATGAAACAACCAAAGATCATTTTTCTGAGATATGTTATAATCCCATGAGCTAGCTTTTAGGGTTAGGTTAGCTCAACGTATATTTCTTATGTTTCAACAATAAAGATGCATAGCCTTGCTAGTGGTCGATGAAGTGAGAGTGAGATGTCAAGTTCAAATTCCAACAGATTTTTTTTTAAAAAAAGACACAATGCTATGTGATGTTTTCCTATCTGTTTAAGCCTTTTTAGGTAGAGTACTCCGTACTTTGTGCTGGTGGGACATAGCAGGTAGCTAGGTACCCATTGAAATAGTCGAGTTGAACCGGACATCACTATCATAAACAGTATAACCTCAGATAAAATTAAATATGGACTCACCGTGGAGTTCATGTGCATCACATCCGAATACCTCTCGACACTCATGAGCTTTTCAACATTCACAAAACCAGGTTTAACATCTTTTAACATCTGCATTTCCAACATCAGATCCTCAACAGGTGTCCTCCCTCTTCTGCTTGTCCCAGCTAATGGTCTATTAACAATTCTTCTCTGTCAATGGAACAAATGATCAACATTTCAAACTCTCAAAAACTAATTAAATGTGTGAAACAGAGAAAAAGGGAGAAGAACAACATCATCCCTCTTACTTTCTTCTCACGCGTCAAAGTTTCTGGACTCGATGCAACTAGAGTACAGCCTCTGGCCTGATATAGAAAAGATAGCATAGTAACTTCACTGAAGCACAGGTAACTAGGAAGTAACTAGTTTAGTCACACTGAAAACACAAAGAACGAACGACTTACTTGTAAGTAAGTCATGTATGGGCTTGGATTCACAATTCTTAATGCTCTATAGACTTCAAATGGATCAGCAAATGTTCTTCTCTCAAAACGTTGACTTAAAACAATTTGATGTATGTCTCCAGAAGCAATGTGTTCCTTTGCCTGTAAGACGGCATTCTTGTACTCCTCACGTGTCATGTTTTCCGTGGTTGATGAAGTTCCAAATTCATCAATACAGAAATCCACAGAACCGGGAGATAACCTTGGACTTTTTATATAAAAGTTCAAAATGTAAATAATGTTTCTCAGTTGCTTGTTTTTATGCAAAAAAGGAAAACGAAAAAGGACTTACGACTTGATTCCTTGTACCCTAGACATTAATATTTCCAAGTGTTTCTTCCCATCAAGATAAGCCTCAGGAAGAGAGGAATATTGATCCAACCGCACCCAGTGAATCACATACGCTTTCTGCAGGAACAAGAAGTATTTATCCTGTTCTCAAGAACAAACGACAATAACAGTTTGATTTTGAAAAGGCCAGACATATAAGAAGTAATGGATAGAGAGACTACTCATAAGTGCAAAATTGGACAAACATACCTTCTCTACATGATCAAATACAATGACATCCTCATAAAGTCCTAACTGAATATCTGCAAGGTTCCGGTCATCCTCTGGAGCCCTTAGGAATGGTAACTTGTTGTTCTCTACATACCGAACTGTGTCATATGAGAAGTAACCAAACCATCCACCTGTTTGAAGTGATATTAATGACAATAAACTTGTGATTTAATTAAGAAAATGCAGTGGGCAGAATAATATAAGTAAAGTGATCATGCCAGCAAATCATGTGCTGAAGCATGCTAAACTTCCGTATTCTGATGCAAAACTACATCTATGACTAGACTGTACGTAATGAGATGGAACCGAGCAGATTGACTTAATAATATGGAAACTCCCAACAGAAAATGCAGTTCATTTAAAAATTATATTGGAGTTGGTTGAGAATTGAGGAGTTGATTTATAATAACTACTACTAGATAACATCTATAAGTGCAATTTTTTATGTAGGTGTCATACATATTACTTTATTTCTCAACTACTTCAACACATGTGGAAATATTTATGACACTTATGTATTCAGATGAACACCCTCGCGAGGCCTTAGATCCGCCCTTGAATATATAAGTGTATGTTTTCCAGTGAAATCTAGTTGTTAATCGAGAGCAGAGCCCTATATATATTTATTCCTTGTAGCAAGCTATAGTGGGAAACTAATTAAATAAGTTACTCATACCACAATTAGTGAAAACAGAATCCTCACCACAAAAGGTATCAGGTAGTTCATCATCAATAAGTCCGGGCTTCCATCCGTTGGAAATACTTGCTGGAATTGTCATCGGATCTTGGACAGTCATACGAGTCAATTTTCCAGCTTGGTGGTCCAATATAGTCACGTTGTGTTCCTTAGCTACAATTTCCATGGATGGTTGAGCTCCCACCACGCTGTATCGACCCTGAGAGAAACAACTATAACTTTTACCTAGCACAACATACCCAGTGAAATCTGGGGGAGGATAGAGTGTACCCAGACCTTACAACGAGGTACAGAGGTTGTTTCCGACAAATATGTATATATATCAAATCAATCAAAAAGCTAAGTAGATTAAAATTCTTACAAGTACACTAGAACCTTCAAAACCAGGTTCAACTGACTCATATAAAAAACTTGGAGCTTCACGATCCTCTTCTTTCACCAAACATCGGTATGCCAACACCGGAGTCAGATGATCAGAAAAAATGGTTTTGTGCAGCGGAATCAAGTTTCCGCTTTTAGAAACTTCAATGAACCTTTCTTCATCCATAACTGAACAAAAGGAAATTAGCAATTTACTGATTTATTTTACTCATACATATCAAAATAGCAACAGTAGAAAATTTGATAAACAAGGAAACATTAGTAAAACACAACTTGAAATAGTAACATTTATAAATTTGTTCAACTTCTTAAAAGTTTGTCTACTTGACATTTATTTTATTTTTTTCGATACTCAATAAAAAACAATCCAAAGTAGTATAAAGAAAGAAATAACGAAAACAATCCAAACAGCCAAAACGGAGTAGTTTGGTACGACAAGAGATATTTACCATGACGAAGAGATGAAGAGTTGAGAGAGCAGCAATGGAGATGAGCATAAGTTGAACTCCGGCTAGAAATGAGGGAGAACGGCAGAACATTCCGGTGAGAGATAGGTAACAACTGCATTTTATGTTGTTCAAAATTGAAGTGAAAGATTTTGTGATAGTGACTTTGAAAATGGATCACTTATTTATACTCTAAAAAAAAAACACTTATAGTAAAATTTCACTAAATTAATGGTGGACCATAAAATATTATTATTTTAAGAGATTCAGTGAATGAAGGTTAATTTTGACTACATTAGAATCATTAATGCAACTTATTAATTTATATACTATATATGTCCACTCATTAATGAAAGTCAATTTGACTAATTTTCAAAGTCAAAATTAGATTACATTAATTTGATATTTTAAACAAAAATAATTTAAATATTCAAAAACTATACGAAAAGTACTATAAATTCCAATTTTTTACATTGCAATATGATGAAAAAATACATCATAAAATGTTAGTCAAAGTTATTATTGTTTGACTTCAAAAAAAGAAATTATGACAATTAAAAGTGGACGTTGGTAGTATCATATTTATTGAATTCACATAAAAATAAAATTATTTATTATAGGGAAAAGGGTCTGAAAAATACTTCAACTTTGGCCGAAATTGTTGTTACAATATCAAACTTTATGAAGGACCTTTTACCCCCTGCACTATTTAATAGTGTATTTTAAAGGTATATATGTGCCCACCCACGTGGACACATTACTATTTATAATGATGCAATATATATGATCTCCATGTGGGCACATATATACCCTTTATAATACACTATTAAATAGTGCAGGGGGTAAAAGGTCTTTTTCAAAGTTCGGTATTGTTACAGCAATTTCGGTCAAAGTTCGGATATATTTCAGACTTTTTTCCCTTTATTATATATAAAGTACAATGAATAGATCAAAATAATTGTATCTTACTAATTATATTTATTGAATTCATATAAAAATATATTCATTATACATAAAATACAATGTATGTGTATGATTCATTGTAATATATTTTTTTGGTTAAATGATTCATTGTAAAATAAATTCAATAATTCATTATAAAATTAAATTCATTATACAAAATGTTAATTGTTTCCTAATAATCAAATCTTGTTCATTATATTTTTACTAAAAACATTTAGTGTATGATGGTAAGAGAATAAATTGTACGAGCAACATAGAAAAATTCTTGAAACCATATCCAAAAATGGCTTCTCATTTAAAAGTATCACAAAATCAACAATGACAAATCAAATACGTAAAGTATTATGTGAGTACAAAAGAGATCATTACACGTGCACTTAAAAAGATTTGCAGTCCTGGCAACACCGAAAGTTTTGGATGCAATAAGAAAAGTTAGAGATGAGCTTCAACTAAATTTGAATTTCAACAAAAAAAAAACACAATAGAATCATATTTCACTAAATTGTCTTATATATTTTTTTACTTTTAAAGAATTATATATTTATAATATAAATGAGACCATATATTCATATAGGGGTCTTCTGATAATATATTATCTTATTATCTTATTGAAATGAGCGATTTTTTTCATTGACCCAAGTCGGAATCGGAGAAAAATGTTGTCTTAGAAAGATTATTAATTTATCGAATATTAATTTAGTGAGGTTTTACTGAACTTCTACTTTCTATTTGTTTGGCCATACATAATGATCCACGTGTCTGAATTTATGCGGCAACTTTGGGTTTCTTTAATTATTTTTTATTCTTAGTATTAATTACTTATTTTCTAAATAATATTTTAAGATTTATCAAAAATCAATTAATAGGGATAATATAGCAAAGGGAAAAGACTCAAATGCATCGAACTTTGAAAAAGTTTCATCGATCTATGTCATCCGTTAAAAGTTTGGTTCATCTATATCATTTCCATTTGAGAAAGCGTTCATCCATGCCATTATTTGTTAAGTGAAAAAAGTTTCAATTTTGCAAAATCATTTTTTATATGTGGTCAATAATAATTTGACGACGTCATTAATTAAATCATTTTTCTAAAAAGAAAAATGCTCAAATATGCTATCGAACTTTGAGAAAAGACTCATTTATGTCATCCGTTTAAAGTTTGGTTCATCTATATCATTTCAATTAACAAATAATGGCGTGGATGAGCCTTTGATCAAACGAAAATGACATAGATGATTCAAACTTTTAAAGGATGATATAAATAAGTCGTTTCTTAAAATTGGATAACATATTTAAACATTTTTTCCTATAGTAAAATAATATATCGATTATTATTTTCTTGATGAATACGTCAAATTTAATTATGACAAGTACAAATAAACTAAAAAGTAATAAATTTAACTGCAACCTACTCCCAAATAATTGTGACAATTGGTCTATTTTGCAGAAAGGATAATTTATTATTTTGTTTTAAATTTCTTAACCTACTGGAACACTACTATTAATTCAAAATTGCTATTTGCACCATTGCCATAAATGAGGAATTTATGACGTGCACGGAACCGCTAAATGATCACAATTATGTGTACTAAAATAAGTATGACAATAAATATAAAAAGATCAATATAATCCTTTTTTCTCCCAAATAAAGCTAAGTCTTTAATATTTCTTAAATTCTAAAAGGCCAGATTACTTTTATTCAAGGGAAAAGGGTAAATATGTCTTTCACTTTTGCCATTTAAAGTGAATATATCCCTCACTGAAAGAATGATGCATATTATCTATAGTTCAACATACGGTACTGCATATTTATTATATCTCAACCGATAAAATAAATACTAAAATAGGAGTTTCAAATCTTTTTACCAAAAAATATTAGTCTCTTGAAAATGACAAATTGAATTAAGAAATAACTACTCAATTAAAACCTAAAATAGAACCTACTCAACATATTTTCTCATTTATTTAATCTACTCCCTCCATTTCAAATTAATTGAAATGTTGAGGTATTTCACGCCTTTAAGAAAAGAAGATTAAGACATAAATTTGACATAACTTTTTATTTTTACCCTAATTAATTATTGTCAAATTTATGATTAAAATAACTAAACATTAAGTAGTAACTAATTTCATATACTAACTAACGAAGGGTAAAATTGGAAGAACATTTTAAAAATAGTCTTGAAAATTGAACAATTAAGTTAATTTGAAAAATAAAAAAATTCTCAATAATTTAATTAATTTGAAATTGGGGGAATATATTCTAGATCGTAAAGGTTGCCTGGTTTTTTTTTTTTTTTTTTTGGCACAATAACAATAATAATAATAAAAATGTGAAGAGCCTTCAAGTACCTTTGATGTTCCTAACTAACATTCATTTATTTAAATTTTAAAAATTTGTCCATTCCCATGTATTGAGAAATAACTAAATAAATAAATAGATGAGAAATTTTTAAATTTGAGAGGAAGAGCAAAAAAGCAAAAAACTAATCTAGCATAATTAAAGTAATAAAATCTAATTAAATTAGGTATATCAATTGAAGTTGAAATGAATAAACATCATAGATTTACTAAATGTTGAGGTGTTGCCATAATTGAAGCTTTTATTCCCCGATATTTAATGTAATATTGTACATCCCCACACCAATGAGAACAATATTGTTGGTCTTCAATTTTTTAATTTGAATATATTCATGGTAAACTCCTTTTTTATTTTTATATATTAAGATTTTACATTATAATTTGAGACTCTCCATTATAGTGGTAAAATCTCATGAGCATTGTTAGCCCAAACGTATCCATAGCATGACATAATATAGTGCACACGTTTATTTTTAGACATAAACGGAAAACATAAATTCAAGCAGTTGAGGGGATATTTCTTGTAAAATAGATACTTTGTATTAATCATAATTCATAATGTTAATTATCATACAACAATACAACAACTATAATGGGAATACGTGTCATGATAACATATTATTGTCTACTTGTGAAACCTCTAATATTGATTATCGAGAGAAGACACCGATTGACATACCTTAAGAGATATAATCTAATGTGCTGAAAGATAGAACTAAACCCTTGAAAGCAGGTGGGGGCTCACCCGATGTAGGATATGAAAATTTTAAGGTGTGCCCTAATCACATGTATCTACATACTGAGTCTGCATCATTTAAAAGATACAATATCCCTAACAAAAATTATAAGCAGATATTGAATTGTGTTATATATAAAATGAAAGAATGAAACATGAACATACATATATACATAAAAAGGAAACATGATAGCCAATAGAACATAGACATGGCATGGAAAGGATTAAGAAGTCAAAAGTCATTAGAATATGTCTTAATTTTGTTTGCACTCAACAAATTCAGATTCAACATATTAAGTTCATTTGTTTAAACTCTTAATGAATCACAATAAATTTGAACGGAAGAGTCTTAACAACATTCAGTCTTATTTAATACGCCACAAAATAATCATGTTGTCCACCTGTCTCTCTCTCTCTCTGCACAACTTTGCCTCTCTCGTTACAAACTTTCTTCCTCTCTTTTCTCAACCAAACGCCATTTTTTTCTCTTGAATTAATAAGTTTTTGACTGACCAATACTCCGCTCCATACAACTTATATAGCCGGTCTAATCATCGCTTTGTAAAATTTGCCTTTTAGTTTTGATGACATCTTCTAACTACACAAAACTTCGGATGCGAGTCCCCATTTCATCTAACCTACACCTATATGATGTGTGACATTATCGTCAATCTTCCTTTTCCTTGGACAATAGACCCAAATACTTGAAACTTCCTCTTTTTTGAATGACTTGTGTATCAAGCCTCACTTTCGCGGTAGCTTCAGGCATTATGTCATTGAACTTTTACTCCAAATATTATGTCTTGGTTCTACTCAACGTAAATCCTTTAAACTCCAAGGTCTACCTCCGAACCTTCAGCTTATTGTTAATTCCACTTTGAATCTTATCAATCAAAATTATGTTATCCATAAATAACATACACCATAATACCTCTAATTGAATATGCCGTGTCAATTCGTCCATCACCAAAATAAATAAATAAAAGGATTAAGAATTGATCCATGGTAAATCCCATCATAGTAATTATATTCTAAAATTCCACATAATTATTGCTACTAAAACTAAACATTCATTCTATTATAGTTATGGATAAACCATTTTTATAATCAAAATGTGCTTAGCAAGCATTGAACATAGTGATGAATTTGTTTATCGAAATATCTTTATGTGAAATTTAATCTGTAATCTCTGATAATTATTCACTAACACTAGTATAGTATAACAACAAATTTACAGTCATGTATACTTCCAAATTAAACAAATAACTATTAAAAATGCAATATAGAACTCATTTTTTTCTTATAAACTCTGGACCTTAGTATCTTCATTTCACTATTGAGAAATATTGTTGATAAAACAACTTTTCTAAAAAAACAAAGAACAAAGAAATTGAAGTATCAAAACAAATTTTGATAAGAAAATGATAACATATGTTACAATCAAGCATTTAAAAAATAAAAATAAAATAATTTATAGGAATCATATTTAAATATAGTTAAACTCATAAAAACCACATATGACAAGGCTATAAAAAATTCTATAACATTTTAAATTATCTAACAAAATATATAATTTATATATCAGTTCAATTCATTTTTTCTTATTTAATATCAAATCAAACAAAAGCAAATATATGTCAGTATTTAAGTTGATTGATTTAACTATTTTGTTTTAGCCATTTTTTCCCTCTTAAATAGCCTTAATCTAACACTAGTTAACTTGTAGGGGTATTTTGCAATGAATTATCATTATTAAAGCGTTATCTCCATAAATGAGCTTTATAACGTATTAGTTGAATTAATTTAAATTTCAACGTAACTTATCAAACTCATAAAAAAAAAGTTTATTATATCTATTTAAACTTTATTGGGATTTAAAGCAAAAAAGTTTAATTTATGTAGCAAAATAAATATTGCACCCTTAAACAATTAGAGGAAAAAGTGCTAAATATTTAGGTTCTAAGAAAAAAACAAAATATAAATAAACATCCCGCCGTGACCTATCGCCGGCGAGTATCTCCGAATTCACCGCAAACGGCAGACTTTCTTATCTTCTTCGGCATTCTTCCGGCGGAACATCGCTGGAGACATCAGAATACTGATACACTTGTTTTGAGCCTGTAGAAGAATCAAAACTGAAAAAAGCGAAGAAAGAGCATTAACAGAGCAATGGATCGGTTAGTAGCAGCAAAAGAACTATCTTTTCGAATAGGGTTTACAGGACACAGTGGTCACCTCACGATCGAGCCTCTCCCTCCCGTTGAACGCGATACTCCTCTCAATTCTATTCCTGACTTCATTTTGGTAAGCTTTTCTGTCACTCACACTCCTTATTTTTCCTGGGCGTCATTTGGTATGAGGGATAAGAGATAATAATCCCGCTATAAAATGCAGACTGTGTTTGGTTAGAGATAATAATTAATCATGAAATACCCCTAAGGTGGTATTGGGGTCACATTGCTTGCAGCTGGGACTTGTCAAAACATGAAACTTTCTACAGAGATGTATCTAGAATTTTTAGGCATTAGGTCCTGAATTAAGGTGTAGCATTTGAACTGCTATGTACGCATTTGTTTGCCGAGTGTTCAAATCCCACTCTTTCTGCACTTTCACCTAATTCATTGATGATAATGATTGAAATGTGTCAGTTAGCAATGGAAATAATGATTCCAAGAGCATTTTCTTAGTCTTTTTCTAGCTTGATTGCCATATATGGTTTGGATAAATAAGTTGGAAATAAGTTCTTTCTCCGGAAGGGAAGCAATAGGTGGTTGGATCTTGGGATAGGAAGGAGAGTGATTGGAATGACGTTGGGTAGAAAGAGGGATTTAATGCTCTTTAAAAGGCATTTCATCTATTTTAGGTTCTATTATTTTTTAACAACTATCTGAAAACATGTGTTTACTTGGAATGTCTTTCAAGTTTCATCCGAGTCTCTGCTCTAGCATGAAAAGTTCCTTTTTTAGGAAGGACAAGTTACCATTATACGTTTTGTATTATCGAGCCCTACTATGGTCTTAGCACACATACACACACTCTAGCATACATGCTCACGCACATTAGGTGTTCATCCATTTTAGGTTTTATTACTTCATAACAGTTATCTACAACATATGTGGACCTGGAATGAGGTCTCTGATAGGAATACATGTTAATCAATCACATGTAAATAGGGTTTGAATCAGAATTCACAGGTTTCATTGAACCCGTACTAGATAGGACTTGCTACTTGGTAACTCTGTCAATCAAAACTTAGGTATATGAGAAGAAATTACTTAGCTTTTTATATATTTACACTCCCTATCTATACACTCCTGCAGATTTTACAGTTCTATGTTTTTACTTATTTTAGTTTGTTGATTGAATGCATGTTCGTTAGCCACCAATGAAAAGAGGAAAATGAATTTTAAATTAATAGGACTTATTTATGACAACAATGAGAACTACACTTAATTCCAAATTGTTGGGTCAATTATATGGATACTCTTTATTCATTCTGCTATATTTGAACCGTTATATGCTCCCTACATAGGCAGTAACCCTTGGGGGTTTAAGGGGAGAGCGAATACATCATAATCTGACAAATATTTCCAACCAACAACCACACTATCGAGGTCGGAAGCACCTCACAACAAAACCCACCAAACTAGAATCTTGTCAGAAGCGGCACACACCCACATGTGTCACCTAGCAGTGGCACTTCTTCGATGACTGCAGGCACGCGAGCCTTTGTCATAAAACTTCTGTTAATATTTTCTTCTTCCAAGGTGCTCTATCGCCATCCTAAAGTCTTCCAGTCTAGGTGAATGCTCTTCCTGGTGATCAGAGAAGCGATAACTGCTTTCCGATTGATTTTGATGACTTTTTTGCTTTGCTGACTACATTTCAGCGTCATTCTTTCTTTAGGGAGTTCACTTTTCATAATTGAGTTTGATCATCCATGTCAGGCCTTTTCCGGTGACCAGAAAGCAATAATACAAGTTTTTAAGTGTCTTCTTAGCTTTCCCATCAACTGTTTTCCTCTTTGTTCCATTATCCAGATATCAATTGGATGGCAACCACCGGAGGAGGCTATTTCTTTTCTGTTGAATCAAAGAAGATTAATAATTAAGTTGTTCATGCCCCAAGGCCTAGCTCAAGTGGCAAAAAGGTGGAGGATTTGTGGCTTAGGTCGCAGGTTCAAGCCCCACACCATGCAAAGTAAAGCCTGGTATTTAAGTGGAGAAGGGTAGAGGGGCGGGCCCATTATCCACCGAGTTTAGAAGGCTGTGATTGGTCCAAAGGGTGGGTCACAGACGGATTTCTCGGTTATCAAAATAAAATAAATAAATTAAGTTGTTCATGAATGTTGTGATGTGACTACAATTAAATTTAATGAACCAATATTTAGGATTCAAGTGAGTATACCAAGAGGGGGAAGAGATTTGCAAGGACGTGTTTGGTAGGGTGTTTCAGAAAGTGGGTGTGTTCACCGTAAGCTATTACACACTGGTGTTTGGGGCATGGTAACCTTTTGAATACTGAAGATGGATGTGCAGAAATTTTTGAAGCTTGAAAGATAGAACGAGATGTGAGGATATGTTGACCTAAGTTTGCTAGCGATGTTATTGTTGGGCACTTTGTTGGGCTATAGGTACACATGTTGTTTTGACTTTTTTAAAGAAAGTAGGAGATGCATGTTTATTTTTGTAAATGCTATATATGTCACACATGATATGTCATGTATTAGGATTTTGGTGAGAAATGTTGGTAGGGTACCAACATCCATTGTGATCTGTGATGGGGAATGGGGCACATTGTTTCAGTGTTCTTAGAGTTAAATAGTGAGCCGTTCTCTCTGGACTAGATAAGTCTGTCAGGATTTGGAGGAGAAACAAGGGGATTACAAGGAGAAATGGAGGGAAGTATTGCGTGTAAGAAGGGGCAAGTTCTCATGGTCTGCAATTATAGTGTGATAGTCGAACAATGAGTATGTCTACGGTAAAGTTGGCGAGCATTTTGATGTGGGAGAGATGTAATTTGAAAATATGGCAAAAAAATGGGAGTGTCCTTGAATTAGGTCACCAATAGGAGGAATAGGTTGAATCAACAACTATGCCTCACTCCTCTATAAGTTGGGAGCAATTGTATGATTGTCACTAATCATGTTTTTCCATTTAAGCTCAACTCGTGCCATCATTATACCAAATAAAACTTAAAAAGAAAAAAATTAAGCTACATATATATAGTAATTGCACTATTTTACCGTAGTTGTTCCTTTTTTCTTTATATTTTGCTTTGTCATGCTTTCTATAGCATCTACTTTGATATGCTTTTCCTTGAGTTGAGGGTTTATCGTAAACAACCTCTCTACCTCCCAAGGTAGGGTAAGGTCTAGGTACACCCAAACTCATTTGTGGGATTACACCGGGTATTTTTAAAAAATATCTAAATAATAGTAGTAATGACAACAACAATATAATAATGATAATAATATTAATAGATTGCTAAAATACAAGCGGGAAACAGAGGAAAGGGATTATTTGCCTTGGGGTGAGGACTAAATTTGTCACTCCAAATGAGTGACCCAACCCTTTCTTAGGCTGCCAGGAAAAGAGTCGAACTTCTAAAGAAATTTGAGCCCTAGGCTCTGATACCATGTAATCTAACGAAAGAAGTTGTTATTCTTAGGCTGCCAGGATCTTGCAAGCATCTTGAAGTGCAAGATAGAGAAGCTCCCAACAGTTTACCTTGGTATGCCTTTGGGTTCTGAGCACAAAGCAGGAAAAATTTGGGATGGCATTATTGAGAAAACAGAGAAGAAATTGGCTATATGGAAATCTCAATACCTATCTCTGGGAGGTAGAGTTACATTAATTAACTCAGTTCTGGATTCTTTACCCACTTATGTGATGTCCCTCTTTCCTATTCCTAGTAGCATAGTGAAGGTTTTAGATGCACTCAGAAGGAACTTCTTATGGCAAGGGAACAAGATAGAAAAGGGATTCAACCTGGTGAAATGGCCTGTAGTACAACAAAGCAAGGAAAATGGGGGGCTGGGAGTGAGAAATTTAAAAGTTCATAACATGAGCCTCCTCTCAAAATGGTTGTGGAGATATAATCAGGAGGAGCAGGCTCTATGGAAAGAGATAATAAACCACAAATATGGGCAAGAGGATTTCTGGTGCACTAGTGAAGTTAATGAAACTTATGGAGTTGGGGTGTGGAGGACCATCAGAAACCTTTGGGAGAGTCTAAAGAACAACTCAAAAATTGTGGTGGGTAGAGGAGACAAAACAAAGTTCTGGCTAGATGATTGGTGTGGAAATGGGATTTTGAGGGACTTGTTCCCTATTCTTTTCTCAATATGCACAAATACCAACAGCAAGATAGAGGAGATGTGGTCACCACAAGGTTGGAATATAATATTTAGAAGACTGCTAAATGACTGGGAGATTGATGGAATGGTGGAGTGTTTGGGCTTGATTGGTGGATTCCCAGGTACTACTCTAGAGCCAGACAGATTAGCATGGGGACATCACAAAGATGGGGTATTTTCAGTGAATAGATTATACAACTGGGGACTTAAAAGATGTGCAGGAAGATCCATTGGACCTTGGAACACAATATGGAAAAGTGTGGCTCCTGCCAAGGTGAAGTGTTTCACTTGGTTGGTTGCTAGGAAAAAATGTTTGACTCATGAGGCAATGCAGAAGAGAGGCATCAACATAGTATCCAGATGTCTCCTTTGTAAAGAAGCTCTGGAGACTAACAAACACTTATTCATGCACTGTAAGGTAACTGCTCAGGTGTGGGCTCTGTTTACAAGCATAGCCAATGAATATTGGACTATGCCTGAACACACCTCTGACCTTCTTAGCTGCTGGATCAAAAGGGGAGGCAGCAAAAGTCAGAAAAGATGGTGGAGAACAGTTCCAGCATGTATATGGTGGATTATATGGAAAGAAAGGAATCAGAGAATTTTTGAAGGAAAGGAGTGTACAATACAGAAGATCAAATGGAAAGTAATTACTACTTTAGGTTTTTGGTGTAAAGAACAGGATATAGAAGAGGAGTTCCAATTAGTGGACTTCATAGGATCTCTGTAAGTATTTCTTTTTAGCCTTTTCCTTTTGTTGTAACAGTCTTTTTTTGGAGGTGGCCAACATAGCCCTTAATGCTGAGGAATATAAAAAGTTACCAATTTCAAAAAAAGAATATACAAGGTATTTATACAATTACAGAGAATCCTATAAAAGGAAATCAATCAAAACAAATAAAAGAAAATATTCTACAATAACTCTTATTATTCTGTAATATTCTACAATCACTCTGTGATTTGTTACCATATTCTGTAACAAGGCTCTAGCACATGTTTTGAATTGCAAGGTCGGGAAACGGAGGGAAATAGAGTCTGTTCCATCAAGTCCTATTATGTGATGCTTTTAGTGAAACAAGAGATTGTTTTCCCACATCCTCGATATGAATCCCTAGAGTACTGAGAAAGGTGTGCTTCTTCACATGGTTAGGCATGACGGGGGTGATTTTGACAATGGAGAACTTGAGGAAGAGAAAGGTAACTTGTGTTAGTTGGTACTTCATGTGCAAAGAATCAGGGGAAGACGTAGATCACCTACTCTTACATTGCCTGGAAGCATTTTTGTTTGAGTGGTTAATGCCAAGAGGCGAGAACTATGAAAGAAACAATGTTTAGTTGGGCTCGTAGAAGACACAGGGCATGTGGAGTTGCACCTTTAGCACTGATGTGGACTATATGGAGAGAGAAATAGAGCTTTTGATGGAATAGAGAAATATGTCATACACTTGAGAAATAACCTCTTTTTTTGATAAAGAATTTTTTTTTTTTGATAAAGACACTTGAGAAATAACCTCTTTTCTCTTATTTCTTTTTGGTAAACCCATGAAGTTACTTTTTGTATAGATGATCGGGTGGCTTTCATAGAAAATCATGTACTTTGTATGTTTTTTTTAACTTTTTGGTATGCTTTTTGTATTTGGGAAAGTTAATGCTCTGTTGTTAATAATATTTTAACTTCATTTTTGTCAAAAATAATGTCATAAAAAATATTCTAACTTCATCTAAAAAGGTCACACCCCTTGCCGCCAACCATGCCAAGAAACAAAGCTTTCTTGGTGCTCTAGGGATCCAAATGGAATTGTGGGGGGAAGGTACCTGCCTTTCTCACTAGCAAAATCTTATAAAAAGAACTAATAATGGGTAAGCCGTCCCCAGACTCCCGCCACCTCCATACATCCGAAAAGTTGTTTGGTGTGTCTAGCCCATACAAAAGCTTTATCAAGTTATGAAACTCTTCCATCTCCCAATAATGAATGTTCCTTCTCAAATCAAGTAGGAGTGTACATATTGTATGTTCCTAACTTGCAATAGATATACTCGGATTTTGGAGTGATAGAGTGACTCTGTAAGAATATCTTTCAACCGATACCATGCTCGTATCATGCTTTGATACAACCACCACCACCATCACCAATAACAACAAAAACAAGCCCAATATAATCCCATAGGTGGGGTCTGGGGAGGGTAGAGTGTACACAGACCTACTCCTACCTTTAGAAGGTAGAGAGGTTGTTTACGTTAGACCCTTCGGCTAAACAAACAATAAAAAAGAGGCAGCAGTAACACGCAGAAACAACAAGATGAAATAAGATAAGGAGGTTTAATAATAACATGTAGTAATAGTAATCTAAAGATAGGGGAAACAAGAAGAATAATATTAATACTCTAAGAATGGGAAAGAAATACTCCCGCCTACCTACTACCCTTCTACCTTAATCTTCGACCTTCCCCCGCTCCTATCAAGGGTCATGCCCTCAATGACAGTGACGGATCTAGGATTTTCACTAAGGGATCTTGTTTATAATTACGGGTTGTCTTGATTGGTTAGCAGAAACTACACTTTCTTGATTTGGATGGATAATCAAGTCCATATAATTCAGATCAAGCCAGGACCCACCAAATTCTTGATATCTACCTAATAACAGGTAATATATTGTTTGCAGAATCCTTAGAGATCAAATTTTAGGGCTGGATCTAGTTTGATTGTCTTTTTCCCTCCAATTTGCTTTTGCAGTAATAATTAACACCTGCAAACTTCTGGCTGTCCTTTCTGGGACTCCTTAATTGAAGCCTATGTATTGTTTTGGCTCTATGATATTAATCTAGCTTTTGGCCTCTGACTATTCTATAAGTGGGAGATTTGAGGAAGCTTTAGTTTTAGAGAATCCCCAACTTTTCATTAAAAGATAATTTTTCTTGCATTTAAACAGAACGTACCTGGAGTTTAATGAATACAGAGGATTCCGATACCCAGCCAATCTAATCTGGGACAGAATGATAGTTGATTGGTTGATTTCTCTTTGAACTGCTACCTATAAGGCCAAGGACTTTCAAATCTTTGTTTAAATTTCATATACTAGCAGCATATCCATGCTTAATATTTCCAGTTAGATGAATCACTTCAGTCATTGCCTTTTATTAAACTCACTAATAATGACATCGGTACTTGATGTTTAATATTTAAAATTATAACTTCAATACTTGCTCCATATCAGTTCTCATACACATCCCTCTTAAAAAAAGTGTAAACACTGTTTATGATCACTTTTATGTTTCAGCCACCTGCATTTCCAAAGGAAACACCTGAAACAATAAAGGAATTTATTAGGGAGAAGTATCTGTTGCCTCAGCTGGACGCAGATGAGTTTTCTCCCGAAAAAGTTGGAAGGCAGTGGGAGTTTGATTGGTTTGAGAGAGCTAAAATCCTTCCAGATCCATCTTTGCCTCGATCTGTTGTTGTTCCTACATGGGAAGTGCCTTTTAGACGTCAGCGGGACAGATTGGATAATGGAGGATGGGAACCAAAGTCAGAGGAGGTATACAGAATTTGCATTATCATTTTATCAACTTTTCAAGTGTTCATGCTTTAACAAGTTCTTTTCATTACTGATTTTCATTTCCTTTCCATACTAAAACCACTGGGGAATTTCAGGATCTGAAATTTCCTTTTTGGTTGCTAATCCTGACATTTTTTGGCTCACTTCTGACTTTCTCAGAGAGACGTATCAGAACTTACAATTGGAGCTGATGATTCTGGGGCACTACCGCGCATTGTTGGACCACCAAAGGATTTTGTTAGAGGAAGCATTAATAGTCGTCCGTTTCGACCTGGTGGCTTGGATGATTCCCCTTCGCTGGGCAGAGTTGTTCCTGATGGTGCTACAAATGGTGAATGGGTAAGGGAGGTGCTTAATGGCGGTCCTGCCCAAATCGCTCCTCCAAGCTTTAAGCAAGGACCTGATCTTGGTGATCTTAAGGTAAGGTTTTTGAGTTTTTTAACCATTGAAGATCTTTTGATTAAGTTATTATTCTGTATATAAGACTTTATGAAACATCTTATTTGTATATTTCTAAGGATACACATTCATGCTCTTGGAATATATATGAGGATCAGAGTGCTGTCATGAACACAGTGGAGGTGAAACTGGTTAGTACCACAATAAATTCAAGTTTTCTTATATTCTTATATAAAATATAGACATTTACTTTTATATTTCCTTCCTATCAAGTAAATACTGTGGTGGATTATATGCACCACCCTAGGTCTGCTTGCCAGAATTGCTTTGGAATGTGTCAAGAAATTTTGTTCTCATCTTCTGTTTTTTTTGACAAACATCTCTGTCTGGCAATCTGCAGAGTGACTTATCCGTGCAGTTTGATGACTTGTTCAAGAAAGCTTGGCAAGAGGATGTCACGGAGTTTGTTGGAGATGGTCTGTATCATCTAGAGACTTCGTTTAATTGCTTTATGTTTCTTGTGTTTGAAGAGTGATTTCATAGTCAAAGATCTCTAGATTAGCCAAAAGGTCAATTTAGCCAGGACAGAATTAGTTTTCTTTATCTGATATACATAGCAAACATGTAATATTTTAGGATAGCATGCCTATATGTCATGCATTCTTCCTCGAAGCTCAGGTTTCCTTTTTCTTCCACTTTTGTTGGGAAAGCAGTTTCCATAGCAGAAGAGTGAAATGTTTGTTGAACACCATCATGTGCTTAGGTAGTTTTGATCATGGGTCTTAAGTTAAATGTTTTGGTCATGGATGCTGGTTTAGGTTGGATAAAGGCATTGGATAAAGGGATTTTTTTTTTTTTTTTTTTTTTTTTTTTGATTTGCACCGGGTGTCCGAGTCTCTTTGAGCCCCGACTAATCCCGGGGGTGCACAGGCCCTCGGCAAGGAGTTTCCCGCAAGTGCACCACGGTTAATTCAGGTTTTACCCAGTCCGATGGCCCTCAGAAATTGTTTGCACCCTGTGGGTTTTGAACTTGAGACCTTGAAAGGGAGCAAACCCCAAGGCTCAAGTCAATTGCCAGCAGGCCAACCCCTGAGGGTTTGGATAAAGGGATTTTATGTTGATGGCAATGAAGGAAATGGAGACGATATTGCACATGTGCTTTATGCTGATGATACCCTATTGCAATGTGAAGTAGACAGGGTGCAAGCATTTTTTTGGTGTTCGAAGCTGTGCAAGGGATGAAAGTTAACTTATCCAAAAGTACTGTTTTCTCTGTTAATGCTGTGGATTCTATTGCTCAGTTTGCTGAGATCCTGCAATGTAAAGTAGCAGCTTTTCCCACTACACATTTGGGACTCCCGTTAGGGGTGGCAATTGGGTGGGGGGTCAAATTTAGACGGGTCATAATTGGTTAAGACAACAATTGGGTCAAGACCCAACCCAACCCAAATTTGCTTGGGTCAAAACAGGTTGGGTCAAAATGGGTTAGGTAATGGGTTACATTACGGGTCTAGACCCAACCCAACCCAATTTTTACCAAGCTTAATTGTTTTATTTGTTCTTTTAAACTATTTTAGCCAATTTGGGTTACATATTAACCCATTTTTTAATGGGTTGAGCTAATGAATGGACGGGTCAATAACCCGCCCAAACTTAAACGGTTTGGGCGGGTTGGGCTTGGTTTTGCCACCCCTAACTCCCTTTGGTGCTAGAAAGACTGATGTGGGGTTTCAGGAAGGATAGTTCTGGTAATTAGCATTGTGGTCTCTCTACTTATGTTATGTCACTTTTCCCCTCATCTCCTAAGGTGAAAAAACGATTGGATTCACTTAGAAGGAACTTCATAGGGCAAGGAAAGAAAGAGAACAGATGTTCACCTTGTGGGATGGAAATCTTTGATCTGTAGTTAAAAAACTGGTGGAAATGCTGAAAGGACAAAATTTCATCTGGTAAATGGGAGTCTGTGACTAGGAGTAAAATGGGCGAGGACTTGGAGTCAGGAACTCAAAGTAGATAACAGAAGTCTTCTATAAATGGTTGTGGAGGTTGAATGATGGGAAGGATGCTTTGTGGAAGAGCCGAAGAGGGTCATTGTTACTAAATATGGCAAAAATAGATATTGGGATCCCAGAATAGTTGGTTCTCTCTTTGGGGTTGCAGCTCGGAAGCAGATCATGACTCTATGGGGGTGATTTTGAAACAGCATTAAGTTGAAATTTGGAATTGGACAGATTCACAGGACAATGATGAACTTCTTAAGGGTCAGTTCCCAGCACTTTCAGCCTAGTTATGGACGAGGAATGCTTAATTGCTGTCTGCTTTTCTAATTCGGGGGGGGGGGGGGGGGGGGGAGACCTTAGATCAAGGAGAGGACAGAAGAAACTGTTGATGTAAATACCCGTCTGTATTGCATGGACAGTTTTCTCGGAAGGAGTCAGATGTTTTGACGGCAGAAAGGATTCCACTTCTTATGTTAAGCCATATGTATTCAGAATTTAGTCTTTTGTGTTGAAAGCTATGTTGCTCGGACTCTTCAAAAATGCCAACGGGTGCGTGTCGGATTCGCCAAAAGTAGTGTATTTTTGAAGAATCCGAGACGGGTGCGGCATCAAAAGTGAAGAGTCCGCGCAACTAAGGTTGAAAGAGAATTATGTAACTAGGATGCTAAAAACAATGGACTTGTTTGATTCTCTTGTGATGTAGGACTGGACATGTTCTTTTGCTTGTACTGAATATTAGTACCATCTTGGTACCTTTATTGATAATACTTCTTACCTTTTTAAAAAAAAAGTGCTCTCTCTTTGACATGCTAAGCTTGTAGATGAGATGTCCACATAATTCAACTATGAGTAAGTAGTAACCATGGAAGTTAAAGGAGATGTTGAATTGTGAAGTAACATATGCATAGGTGAGACTTTTTCTAAACTTTTTTTTACAAGAAGAAGTGATGCTTTGAAGATAAATCAAGTCATATCAAGCAGATAAAGTTGAAGTGTTTGGTACTTTTGTATTTTTGGTGTAAGGGCACATGTGTAGAAAGATCATGATTCAAGTTTTGTTGTTTTCGACTCCTTGTAGATGATAGAGGAGCTGTAAGTTTGGTCTCTTTACAGTCCTGTGATTCGGGATGATTATACTGTCTTTGTATTGTATTACTATTCATATAAGATATGTTAACTGTTTCAAAAAAGAAGTGATGCTTCTAGTTAAACATTGGAGAGACCGGAAGATTATAGCAAAGTTATCAAACAATGATATATATTCGAATCATGGGCTACTGTGAAATAATTTAATTATTAGAGAGAGAATTATCTTCTCTATGTGTTCTCTAAGAAGAAAACATTGAGGATGCTATCCAGTTGATAGACTTTTTAGGATATCTGTAATTAGTTTTTTTTCCCATTTCATTGTTGATATCTTTTTGGAGATGGCCAGCATAACCCTTAATTCTGAGGAATACAATTACCAGTTTTCAAAAAAAATAATTATTCCTCTCATGTAGGTCATACGTCTGAATTGCAATCTGAAGCGGAACAATTGCCATCTGTCAAGCCAGAGCTACTTCAGGTTGAAGCTGAAGTAAACAAGTCCGAAGTGTCTGATGAGGGTCTAGACACTGAGATATCTGTCTTGGATGAGATTTTGTCTGTTGAAGCAGAAGGATCAATATCAAGATTGGATGGGGATAAAGATGGTGCACGTCAAGAGAATGACGTAACAGACACATTTCTTGCTTAACAGAGTTTTCCATTTCCTTCATTTGATAAGTTAAAGAGGAGTTCTCCAATTTTTTGAATACTGCATCAAGTATAGTGATCTTTTTTATGCTTTTGCTCTACACATCTGATGCAGGGATGGGCTGTTACTGGTGGCAGTGAAGTAATTGTAGAACGATTTCATGATCTCATCCCCGATATGGCTCTTACTTTCCCATTTGAACTCGACCCCTTTCAAAAGGAGGTATAAATCTATGGTTTATGTAGTGTTTTTCAATGCTGATATTGAACTTGGCATATCTCTGCCTTATTTAATCTTGTGTCCCTTAAAATTGATGGGTAAATACATGCTTTCAATCTATGTTGCTCGGACTCTTCAAAAATGTCGACAGGTGCGTGTCGGATCTTCCAAAAATAGTGTATTTTTGAAAGATCCGACGTGTGGCAACATTTTTGGAGAGTCCGAGCAACTTAGCTTTCAATCACGGGGCCCATGTTTTAGTCAGATGATGTTTCATTGGCATGAATGGTAAAGTGTTAATTTTGAACATAATAGGTTGAGTTCTGTTTGCTTTTTTATTAACTTGAAACGATTTGTTGTGTTTCTTTTTCCTTTTCATTTCAGGCATATATATGCCTATCAAGCTGTTAAAAAAATTGTGGTCCTTCTCATTGTGTTAATTGCAGGCCATCTATCATCTTGAAAAAGGGAACTCTGTCTTTGTTGCTGCTCATACATCTGCTGGGAAGACTGTTGTGGCAGAATATGCATTTGCTTTGGCAGCTAAAGTATGAAATTCTCTTTATATCATGGATTTTATACTATTTGACTCTTTTTTTGGTTATAAAAAAATATATCAAGACTTTTATACTGATATCTAATGTATAATCTTCTTCTTTGCTTATAAATAAAATGTCTTCTGTTTTACATATCCTATTTATAAGTTCCTTTACAACTTTTTGGGTCAATCCTGTCCAAATTTTCTTGTCTTTATTTGTCAATAGGTTTGCACCAAATTTATGTTTTTTATTGTATGCTGCAGCACTGTACCAGGGCTGTATATACAGCTCCAATCAAAACAATCAGCAATCAGAAATACAGGGATTTTTGTGGGAAATTTGATGTTGGCCTTCTCACAGGTGATATAAGCATAAGACCTGAGGCCTCTTGTCTTATAATGACCACTGAGATATTAAGGTCAATGCTTTATAGAGGGGCTGATATGATTCGGGATATAGAATGGGTAATTATTAAATATTTTGCTCTGCTCGTTTCACTTCTACAACCTTTCCAGTACTTGAGATAATTTGGTTGGTTACTGGTATTTTTTTGTTGCGACTTTAGGTTATATTTGATGAAGTGCATTATGTCAATGATGTTGAAAGAGGTGTTGTTTGGGAAGAAGTTATCATTATGCTCCCAAGACATATCAACTTTGTCCTCCTTTCAGCTACGGTAGGTCTTGATATTTTAGTCACTTTATTTTGTGCTTTGGATTAGTACTCTTAATGAAGGTATGAGAGTTAAAGACACAACAAAAAGATGTGTGAGGACGCATGAGACAAATGTCTTACACCTGCACTTTCTTATACACACTTTTCTATGTATAACTTCACATTTGATCAACGAACAGTAGTACAACTTCTAACTATTTAGCTTAGCAAATCTAACATTCTACCTGAAGTCAGTGCCCACTGATCGAATGTCGCTAATTCGATGATGGACATGGTAAATATGTTTGGATGATCATTTGACATTATGAATCTAGTGACAATGTCTCTTGAGAGTATCTTTTCTGTGATAGCAGCTTGTATGTATTCAATCCTCTCTTTTTTTGAGAAAGGTAACATTTACTTCTATATATCCACAGGTATACTACATCAAAGAGTAGTTCCCCTCCAAAAATTTATACTTACAACAGCCCTAAGATCTTCTAATTACAGCCAGTCAATAACATTAGAAACATCTTCAGAATTTCCTATTACTACTTGCTTACACCAAAAATAATAAAGACCTAGGCAGTTTATCTTTATCTTTTGAATATTGTTGTTCTTTCCTTCAAAACATCTTTGATTCCTTTCATTCCAAATTGTCCACCAAATGCATGCTGGGACAATCCTCCATCTCTCCTCCTTTTTTCCTGCATTTCCATCACTATTCCAGCATTTTAGAACTTCTGTGATTCTCCCTGGTTTTGTCCACTTGATCTTCCTCTTGTGAATGAACATCTGCCATAATTGATCTGTCCATTTGCAGTGTAAAAAGAGATGGTTGACCGTCTCCACCTGTTCTTCGCATAAATAACATCTAGAGCAAAGGTTGTGTTTCCTCTTTTTCAAATTTTCGTGTGTCAAGACTTCCTCCTTTGCCAAAAGCCATGTGAAATAATTCACCTTGTATGGGATTTTTGTTCTCCAGATCATCCTCCAAGGCCATCCTGCTTGCTGCTCTTCAATAGGTCTCAATTCTCGATATGCAGATCTTACAGTGAGCTCTCCCTTTCTCTCCCCTTTCCATATCAGTCTATCTTGCTCTTCTGTTAGATTGGTAGCCCTAGCCATTGTGTCATGAAATCTTGCTATGGATGTTATTTCCCAGTCATTTAAGTTTCTTCTCAGATGTAAATTCCACCCTTGTCCTGTCCATAAGTCTGCCACTGATGCTTCATGTGCTTGACTTAGACTATGTAGCTCAGGGAATGCTTGTTTGAGTGTCTCCTGTCCGCACCAGATGTCATTCCAAAATGCCACTTTTTCTCCATTACCAACCTTACATTTTGTTCTATCTTTGACCAGTAGCCATAAGTTCCTGATTGATCTCCATACACTACAATCATAAGGGCTGGTCACCCCCTCTGTCATCCACTTGTCCTCCATGCCATATTTTGCTGTTATTACTTCTTTCCATAGAGATACTTCTGGTGAGGCAAATTTCCACAACCATTTCATCATCAAGCTCTTATTCTGCGCACTCAGATCTCTGATGTTGAGTCCACCCCCTCTCTTGCTAACTAGCAACTCCTCCCATTTGACCAAATGATACTTCTTCTTATCTTCACTGCCTTTCCATAGAAAGTTCCTCCTAATTGCATCTAACCTCTTGGTTACTTTGGCTGGTATAGGGAATATTGACATCATGTATGATGGCAAGGCATCCAGGACACTGTTAACTAGAGTTAGTCTTCCACCTGAGGATAGATATTGACACTTCCAGTTCACGAGCTTCCTTTCACACTTTTCAATTACACCACTCCATATTCCACTTGATTTGCTCTTTGCCCCCAAAGGCATTCCCAAGTAGGTTGTTGGTAGTTCACCTACTTTCCCTCCAAGCTTGTAAGCTAAGTCCTCAATATTTGGTACTGTGTTTACTGGGTAAATGAAACTCTTGTTCCAGTTTATGTGCAAACCTGACACAGCCTCAAAAATATTTAGAATGACTCTCAAAATCAGCATGTGCTCCTTTACAGCTCCACAAAATACTAAAGTGTCATCTGCATACTGTAGATGCGTGATCTCTAGATTGTTTCTTGTATTTTCCCCCACTTTGAAACCTCTGATCCAACCATTTGCTCTTGCAGTCTGGAATAGGTTGCTCAACCCCTCCATAGCCAAGATAAAAAGAAAAGGAGATAGGGGGTCCCCTTGTCTCAAACCCCTTTTTGATGGAAAAAACCCACATGGGTTTCTGTTGATCAGAATAGAGAATTTCACTGAGCTTATGCAATGTCTGATCCACTTTAACCATCTTTGACCAAAACCCATCCTCTGCATCATTTTCATCAAAAAGTTCCAATTCAGGTGATCATATGCCTTCTGGATATCCAACTTGCATAGGATCCTTGGTTGTTTATCCTTTTTCCTGGAATCAATACATTCATTGGCTATCAACACTGCATCCATGATCTGCCTGCTCTTGATAAAAGCCATTTGTTGCTTGTTCACAAGCTTCTGCATCACCTTCTTTAGTCTCTCAGCCAAAAGTTTTGCAATTATCTTGTAAACTCCCCCCACTAAACTTATTGGTCTAAAGTCATTAAGTTCTTCTGCCCCTATCTTCTTAGGTATCAAAGTCACAAAAGTAGCATTTATACTCTTCTCAAACACTCCTTCCACATAGAAGTTTTGAACTGCTGCAACCAATTCTGTTTTGATGATATCCCAACACTGTCTAAAAAAAGTCATTGACAAGCCATCCGGGCCAGGGGCTTTGTCCCCCGCACATGCTTTGATGCATTCTAGAATTTCCTGAGCTTCAAAAGGGGCCATCAGTTGGTTGTTGTCATCTTCATCAATCATAGGACACTCCCTCATTTCCAATTCTGGCCTCCAATCCTCAGTTTCAGAGTATAGATTCTCATAGTACTCAGTGATCTCTCTTTGAATTTCAGCAGGTTCAGTTAGTAACTCTTCCTTGACTTTGATTTTATCAATAGTGTTGACTCTCTCTCTTGAAACTCTGGACTTGATGCAATATCAGGTGCGGCTTGATCATCACACACAAGTTCCATCTAAGTGGGTTATTGAACTTAAATTCCTTCCATATTTGCTTGATCCGTATGAGTTCTCAAGTTGCCGTTGCGATGGCTCAAGACTTTGACATCGGATCTTGTAATCACACTTTGATCTTTGCTCTTCAGGATACTAAATTGTCTCCAATTAGAACACAATATCCAAAAGTAAAATGTCTATTAGAAGAGAACCCTGTTCGATCAGCATCAATAGATGAGAAATTAAGGCACGCAGACGATTTATGGGAATGCGTGAGACCAATGCCTTATGCCTGCATCTTTTTATATGCACACTTTACAAAGTATAATTATACATTTGATCAATGTGGGGTACTCATACGTATAGTGACATCCCCTTTGAACCATTGATGCTTGGCCTATCTAAGAAAGGTAGCATTTGACATTTGCTTGATCTGAGCTTAATTACTATTGTCTAAAATAGCATAATAGGGTCAACAGATAGGCATATTATACTTTATGTGAATAACAATTGTAGGGTGTCATGGATTAGAGGCCTCCCTTAGTTACTATTTTGAAAAACTTTTTTGGTCATCAAAGTCATAATCGTTATACTCCAACAGAGTTGATTAGCTATCATTTTTATGGCATGAGACATCTTTCTTATGACATGACACTCCTTAATCAGTTTTGGGTATACATTAATTGATGATAATGAGTGCTTGGTTGTTGGTCAGAAGCGGTTGCTTGATACATTGCACGCTGAGAGGAAACATAGGAAACCAGATTGAAACTTTTGAAAAATCTGTAACTTGGTAGTATGCTGATTTATTCTTTCACCAAATCCCGTCGACAAGAAACCTTTTGGTGCCACAAAGAAGAAAAAGAACATCTTCAAATTTGTAATTGACCATCAAATTATCTCTGTGGACTGTGGTTGTAAACAATGGGTATGTTGGACAAAAGTCTCAAGGTTCATCTAGTTGAGCCCTCGCTCCTCTTAAAAAAGAACCAAAAATAGAAGTAGAACTAGTCAGCTAATGTCAGATGTTCTTCCAGAAACTCTTTTTTTGATGTGTCGTTGACAGTAAGATTTTTGCTGCATCCAAAGGTGTGGCTTAGTAGTCAATGAAGTGGGTGGAAAACCATGAGGTCTTAGGTTTAAATCTCAGCGGTGACAAAACAATCTAAGCAATTTCTTCCCATTTTCCCAAGCCTTGGTGGGTCCAGTACCTATTCTGGTTGGGGTAGTAGGTACGCGGTGGAATAGTCGAGGTACACACAAACTAGCCTGGACAGCACCATCATAATTTTTTTTTTTTTTTTTTTTTTTTTGCTGTTTTTGATATGTTGTCTACATATATATATATATATATGTGTGTGTGTATATATATATATATATATATATATATATATTACATCTGGTCCTCTTTTCATCTTGAGGTGGCTTTCAATAACACTTCCCCTGATCAATTTAAGCACAAAGGGGACTATGCTCTCTAGACTTCAGTGTCAAATTTTGGACCATTTTGACCATAAAGACAACTATGTCGAAGATCTCTTAATTTCTATTGGAGTGGGAACACAATCCTTCCTAAAAAAGGACTTTGGGAACCTATTGCATGATTGTAGTAGGTTGGCAATTTTGCCTACTTTTGTTTATAGAAAAAGTCTTGAATTACCTCATTTGGTTATTGTTTTACAATAGTCTAATGAAAACTAGAAAAAAAGGAAATGAGAAAAGTGAACAGAAGAAATCCTATTAGGGCTTATGGCATACAGCTTGAAATAAATGGAAACCCGATTTCTTGGATCGGCAGTAGGTCCCGACTCGCCATTCATCATTTACCATTGTCTGTAGAATTATCGCCGATAGATAACCAAGATGGCAAGTAAAGATGTGTGGGGGCAGGGTTTCTGTAACTTGCCAGTGTGCAAATTGCTGGCAGTAAAGAGATTTCTACCATTGAAAGGCCCCAATGTTTTATGACATTGCATGGGTATTTGAAGGGAATTAAAATTGGAAATATGCTAACCTACTGCAGTTGCCATGTAATAGGTTAGCAAAACCTGTCAAAAGGAGCTCTCAATGTGGGAAGACATAATATAAGTAGGTGCTTCAGTGGGAAGAAATGTTAGCCCCACTATTGGTCTCTATCTATGAACTAGAAAAGAAAATGCTTGAGCTTGTGCTAGGAGGGAAACTAAGAGATGTTTCCTTTTTTTATTGCAGGTACCCAACACAATTGAATTTGCAGACTGGATTGGTCGTACAAAACAAAAGCAAATTCATGTTACTGGGTTAGTCGTGCATTCTTTAAATTATAATTCAAAAAAATGAAGTTACTTGACTTTGTTTCTTGAAGTTCTCTGGGACCTACTATGATTCAGGAAACAAGATAGGAGCTTTTATCATTATAATATATCTATAGAGTGCTTGCTTGATCTGGTTTCCTTTTCTTTTATGAACTTTTCTATCAGGACGACCAAAAGACCTGTCCCTTTGGAACATTGTCTCTTCTATTCTGGGGAGCTTTACAAAGTGTGTGAGAATGAAGAGTTTCTGCCTCATGGATTTAAAGCAGCCAAAGATGTACATAAGAAGAAGACCACAAGTTCTGTCTCTGGCGGCGCCAGCTTGCGTCCTGGGTCTTCAACAGCTGCTGATAAGGGTCGAGGACAGAGGCGTGATAGCTCTTCTCAGGCAAAGCAGCACAAGCATTCTGGTCCCCAAAGATTCGGGAATTTTGGTGGTGGTTGGGGAGCGCAAAGCACTGGGCCTGGACAGAATGTTATGGGGTTTAGGAGATCAGAGGTGTCTTTGTGGTTGACGCTGATTAATAAACTCTTGAAGAAATCACTGTTACCTGTATGTAAAAAAATTCTTTTAACATGCATGGTTCCTTGTATATATTCCTTCCACCGCGTGCTTACAGTGTAGTTAGCATTGCTGTTAGTATTTAATCTCTTGATAACTTGTCTGCTGTGTTTTTCTTCTCCTCTTTTAAATTTTTTAATAGTACCGTTTTTCATTTACAGGTTGATAGTAGACTTATCATTTATTAAAGCCTAATATTTATCATGAAATTGTAATTTCAGGTGGTTATATTTTGTTTTTCGAAGAATCGATGTGACAAATCAGCTGATAACATCCCTGGTACCGATCTCACAAGTAGCTCTGAGAAAAGTGAAATTAGGATATTCTGTGATAAAGCATTTTCGCGGCTTAAGGGATCTGACAGAAACTTACCGCAGGTGTCCTACCTAATTTGCTGCATTTGTTAATCTAGCGGACCATCTGCTTCTTGGTGTCCTGCTAATTGCAGAACAGTGTCTTATTGATGGTCATCTAAACTACAGATTGTCAGAATTCAAAGCCTTCTGCACAGGGGCATTGCTGTGCATCATGCAGGGCTCCTCCCAATTGTCAAGGAAGTTGTCGAAATGCTTTTTTGTCGAGGTTTGGTTAAGGTAATATAACATGCCAGCTTTTTTAAGGGAAAGGGCACATTGTTCCACAGAAATGCCCATATTGTTAGGATGTTACAACAACAACAACAACATACCTAGTGAAATCCCACTAAGTGGGGGTCTGGGGAGGGTAGAGTGTACGCAGACCTTACCACTACCTTGTGGAGGTAGCACATCGTTAGGATGTTACTATATTTAATTACTTATTTAATTTCAGATATTATTCTGCATTAAGCATGCAAGAGGCATATAATTTTATGCTAGAGCACTTGTTAGTGTACACAAAGACATGCTCATATACTTCATTAGATACTCAGACATACAGAATAAAGTTAGAGACTCAATGAAAATTAGTGGAAGTTAATTTAAGATATTTGAAAATTACGTTACTACTTACTATTACATTGCCAAGTAGCTACACGCCTGTGGTGGGAGGTCTGTAACTGGTTTGGAGTACATTGGGTTATGTTGAGAACAGTAAAGGAGGCAATGTATAGCTGGGCTTTCAGAAGATGGAGGAGAAGACCTAAATGTAGTTCCACTAGCAATCAAGTGGGTAATTTGGAGAAAGAGGAATAGGAGGGTTGAGAACAATTTTGTACATGTGAGGAGTAACCTCTGGTCACTAGTTTCTTTTTGTTTTATCCATGAGGCCCCTTGTTTGTGTCTTTGTGATAATTATTGGGTGACCTTTGTAGAGACATATTTTGGTTAATGTTTCTCTTCTTTTAGGTATACTAATACTACTTAAAATGCAGTGATTTCCCTTCTATAAATAAAATTATTTAACCTTTAAGAAAGAAAAAAATAAAACAATTAGCATTTGGTCATGTTTGTATATACTAGCACTGATAGTATATCCTAGTAGGAAATTATACTAAAATAACTTCTTAAGATTTGGGAAGAGTCCTAGCTTTGGATCCAATTAAGAAATTTTGGACCCCATGATTCTTGTTTTTTGAAGTATGACTCGTGATCTAATGTTATGTTCTCTTCAAGTAAAAAATTAACTAAATAAATAAAGGGAAAACAGTTCTGATGAAATGAATTATCAGTTAAGTGGTGAAATCCTTGAACAAAGTTGCACGTTGGGCTAGTCATTTTCATGTTATCTACTTTTACTACTGCTGCTGAATTTTCTTTACCTCCTTTAGCCATTTTGTGACCCATTTGTTATCAAAATTCCTGTCCTTTGGTGAGTTTTGCTTTTGAAGGTCTTAGATGCTCATTTAATTCTTGGTTCTTTCTTAGGTTCTGTTCTCGACAGAGACATTTGCAATGGGAGTTAATGCTCCAGCCAGGACGGTAAGTCATCATTTGCAGTGATCTTGTTACTTTGATTGCAGTTTTTTTCATAGAACATACTCACTCCATCCCATTTTACGTGGCCACGTTTTATTGGGTACGGAGTTTACAAAAGAAAGGAAGACTTGTGAAACTTGTGGTCTGGAACAAATCAAGGACATTTATATGACTATAAATCATTTTATTAAGGTAAAATGGAAAGTGTAAAGTTAAAATTTTTCTAAACAGAAAAAGATGTTATTCTTTTTGGGTAGACTAAAAAGGTTAGTCTGCCACATAAATTGGGATATTAGGAATAAAAAGTTTACTCTTTTTATGATAAAAGAGTCTTTGTCATATGATTCACACCATGTCTCGACTCTTGAGTAACTGAGGATAGTGATCATGTTTCCATTTAATTGTTGTAGAATGGTTTTGCTATTTATTCATTGTTAAGAGTTGAAGGCTGAGAATTTTAAGAACTAGCGCTGGATCTTTATTTGTCAGCCTCAGAACATATTTAGAAACAATGATTAATTCTGGAAATATCCTCTTTCAGGGAAAAACCTAAAGCACATACAAGAGAGATTTAACTGAGCTATAGTAGTATATTAGCTCTATTCAGGGTCTGGACAGAATGCAGAAACAGTTAAGAATGACCTTGGAGTTAAAGAACTTATAAAGTGGAGATAATGGAGGAAAGCAGAGAATGTAGAGGAAATCACATAAATTTCTTGAATGCGTTTCAATCAAGTTTGCCAGTAGCACAAAATATGCACATATTTATGAAGAAAAGACCACATAGGAAATCAGATGTTATTGACAATCTTAGGGGATTATAGTCTATGATTTGGTGGGTATTTTCAAGAATTTTTTATGTGGAATTGACTATCCATTGGTTCCCAATGAATGACTGATCTTGAAGGGGTGAATTTCTTGAAGTTCAATTTGACTATTAATTTGAGTAATTAGCTCCAAGGTCCATTTGTTTGCAGAGGTATCAGAGAGAAAACTTATCCATATCTTGAACTATCCACTGTTGTTTCCACATTATGTTGTCCATATTCTAGATGTCCAGTCCTGGGAGTGCAGGGGTGGGTGGGGGCGTGGTGTTAAGTGTCCCACATTGGTGGAGGGACTGAGCTGTTGTCTCTTTTTTTTTGAAGAAAATCATTCTTGTTGAAATCTTGAATTTTCAGTACCAAACATGGCAATATTTTTATATAGTTTTTGTCAGGTTTGCTTTCTGGTTCTGGTCCTTGCATATTTTCCTTGATGTTCAAACTTCCTATGCTCTCTAATTCCTTGATGACATGTGGCATATTATTGCAGAGTACCATCTTAGATTGCAAAATTTCTTATTAGTTTAATATTTGATATGTGGGCCGTCGGCCTTTTGGCTAAGATCATGGGTAGTATCTATTCTTATAAGTTTAATATCTTATATGTGGGCTATGCCCGCACAATATTAATTCAATTTTTTTAAGGGGAGCATCCATCAAGGTAGCTTGCTACCTGGGCTCTTGTGTGTTGCTCAATAGGTAAACAACTTAAGTGGTGACACTCATAAGTTAAAACAACTTCAGTGGTGGAATTTGTCAAGATGACAATACTTGCCTGTAAAACATTGATTTCTCTTTTAGTACCTCCCAAACCCCTAAGATTACTATTTGTATCAAAGGAAGTGTTGGTTACTTCTGACCCTATGTGCTTTCTTCCTTTATCCAATTCAATTGTCGCATTTCCATAGGTAGCAAATGATCAGATATAAATATTAGTTGTTAGTACAGAAAATTTACATGGTAATTGGGTCTACAGTATAATTAACCACTTCACATTGAATTTTTTAAAGTATAATGAACCCAACTTACCTTCTATATCTTTTTACTGTAATATATTAGTTATTAGAAAATGGTAGCATGAAGAGAGAAGGTCAAGAACAGTTTGAGCTGTTCACTTCTTATGTCTCACTGAAAGAACTATTGGTAAAAGGTCTCCTTAGTTCAGTATCTGATTGTGTATTGATCAATTTTTGAATTTTCAGTACCAAACATGGCAATCCTTAATATAGCTTTTGGCGGGTTTGCTTTCTGTATTATGGTCATTCCTGACTTATAATTTTTTACCTGCTTATTTTCCTTGATGTTCAAATTTCTTGTACTCTCTAATTCCTTGACGACATGTGGCATATTATTGCAGACTGCAGAGTACCATCTTAGATTGCAGAATTTCTTTAGTTTCCCCATTGATATTTGCTATTAATTATTTAAGGATCTGTAAGCAAGCATATCTCTCTATTCAAATATCCTATTGCTAAAAAAGTTTAAACTGTATTAAATTTTGGGCAGGTCGTTTTTGATTCTTTAAGAAAGTTTGATGGCAAGGAATTTAGGCAGCTACTTCCCGGAGAGTACACTCAGATGGCTGGGCGTGCTGGAAGGAGAGGACTTGATAAAACTGGTACAGTTGTGGTGATGTGCCGAGATGAGATCCCTTTCGAAAATGATTTGAAGCATGTAATAGTTGGTACTGCAACTAGGCTTGAATCTCAGTTTCGACTGACCTACATCATGATTTTGCATCTACTTCGGGTTGAAGAACTGAAGGTACATTGTTTTGACTAACTAGGAAAGAAGAGAACAGCTTGATCTCAAAATAGTCCCATACACAGCATCTATTTCAAAATTCAGTTTCTGACAGTTCATTTTCCTTGCAATTTAGTTTTATATGATTTTAGAGCTAATTGGTTCTTGCTGCATCATTACCATTCTCATTTGTCTCTCCTGGAGCTTGTATGTAGTAGCGAGTTGGAAGTATTTTCAAGTCTCTTTATTCACCTGCAAAACATTGTTTAAGAACGCTTTAGCAGATAAAGTTCATGGTTATTGAATACATACAATAAGTCTAAAAGTTTGAAGCATCCTCAGGAAATTCAATGTTTCTTCTTCTTTTTTCTGTTTCCTTTTGTTTTTAATAAGCAGTAAAAAAGGATCAACACAAAAGACATTAACTACTCTAAAAAAGTACTGCATATACCGCTGACACAACCTTTTCTTTTGCAAAATACAGCTGATTTGCTCAACAACATTATTGGGCAACGGCGTATTGCCATTACATCTCTAACTCATAATTTTAGAGTAATGACGCATGTTAGTAATATGATTCATGTTAATGATGTGTTCCAATTTCACGGATTGATGTTCATTCTCACTAGCTTAGCTAATTCATCCCAGCAGATTTCTCCTGATGAAGTACAGTTTACAAATTTTTCAGGTTGAGGACATGCTGAAAAGAAGTTTTGCTGAATTTCATGCTCAGAAGAAACTACCTGAGCAACAGCAACTCTTGATGCGAAAGCTTGCTCAGCCTACAAAATCTGTTGAGTAAGAATTACTAAAACAGTTACACTATCTGAGTTTTCGACCATAATTGTCTTTCTGGATTCATTTTTCGACATGTATTTGTCACACCTTAAAACACTTATATGTGCTTCCTTGTTTGTGTGCATTTGCTTCAGTGCTTTGATGTTGTGTGGATTTTCCCAAGCTTATTCTTTTGTACTTTTTTTTTTGTGAAACTGGTAATGACTTTACAAAATCTCAACCTAGCTTAGGTTACTGCTTCACAAGGATCCAATCATATCAACTAGTGATTCAGCCTCCACAGCATGGCTTTCTTTACACCAAAAATAAAACAAGAATATACAACTCATCTTGATTTTCTCCACAAAATTGTATTTGTCTTCAAAAGCTCTATAGTTCCTCTCCTTCCAAATGGTCCACCATTTGCAAGCAGGGATAAGTCTCCACCATTTTTTCTGACTAATCCCCCCCCCCCCCCCCCCCCCCCCCCTTTTTATTTTTATTTTTATTCTTTTGTACTTCCTGGTATTGTTTAACATGTCCTCTCTCTCTCACACAGATGCACACACACACAAGAGAGAGAAGCACAGACACCAATGGTCTTGAGAATCCTGTTTTTTGGTAGTGCTTTTAATTGCTAAATTCTATAAAGCCTGTCCGGTCTATGAAATACTTGCTACTATGAAGCCTATTATAGCTTCTAAATGCCACCTTCTGTGGATGACTCTTGCATCATTTGTGATATTTATTTGCATAGTAATAAGTACAATTTGTCTGATATAGATGCATAAAGGGTGAACCAGCAATTGAGGAATACTATGACATGTATTTGGAGGCAGAAAAATATAGCCACCAAATAGCAGAAGCAGTAATGCAGTCGCCAGCTTCTCAGCAGTACCTTACTCTTGGGAGAGCAGTGGTTGTAAAATCACAATCAGTAAGTTCTATTACATTCTATTCACTAAATAGGCATTAGGCAGTAGCCTCTTTTCATCTTCAAGGTCAAAATATTGTCAGCTATCTGGCATACAACAATAATAACTATGCATCGATCCCAAAGTAGTTGCATCTGTATATCAACGCATTATTCTATTTGCACATGTTTCATTCTAATACTCAAAGATCTTTCTTTTGAGACACAGTAGAGTTGAGCTATCTGGTATGATTTGGAAATTTACAAGGCCAAGTTCTTTAGTTCCATGATCTAGTCCTCTGCAACGGAAAGTCACATCATAATCTTCAGTATGCAGAAACATATGAACATTTTGATGATATATCATTTAAATGTAACCAAATATGGTATTATTAATAAACCAGCAAAGAAACATATGGTTCAAAGTGTTTCATGAAGTAGGTCAACGTCTCTTAAGGAATTTTCAATGGTAAAAATGGCTGAAGGTTGATAATCTGGATGATTTGACTGGGCCTCCTAGTATAGAAACTTCTGCAGTTTGAGATCACTTGTTTTGAAAACTGAAAGTGTTCCAATTCCTTTTGCGGTTTGTTCTGATCACTGTTCATTTTAGAAGTATCATAATCCTGTCTACTTTTGCCCATCTCATGAGGTTACTTGGACATTGGAAGTATATGATTTTTGCCTCACAGTTCATATTTCCATTAAAGAGATTCACATGAAAAGTCCAAAACATGTGCAAATGCTTTTCTTTCCCTTTACTACTTGCAGGCTCAAGATCACTTACTAGGCGTTGTGGTGAAGACACCTTCCTCTAACAACAGACAATATATAGTTCTAGTTCTGACTCCAGAATTGCCTTCAACTCTGGAAAGTTCGTCAGATGCAAGCAACAGGAAAGATCAAAAAAATTCTGAAATGCAGATACTAGTGCCTAAATCAAGACGGGGTTATGATGATGAGTATTGTTCGTCAGTCACCTCCCGGAAGGGAACTGGCGCTGTCAACATCAAATTGCCTCACCGCGGTAATGCTGCCGGCATGAATTATGAGGTTCGAGGAGTTGATAACAAGGATTTCTTGTATATATGTGTGAAAAAGATTAAGATTGACCAAGTTCGGCTTCTTGAAGATGTTAGTGCTGGGGCCTACTCTAACGCAATACAACAGCTGCTCGGTTTGAAATCTGAAGGAAATAAGTATCCTCCAGCCTTAGATCCGGTTAAAGGTATGTCAGCATTATTTATATGGTTATCTGTACCTGCCGTATATATACAACCTGATTCTTGGCTCCCCATCCTTAAACTTTATAGTTTATACTGCAGATCAATCCCTGTACTTTCTTTGAACCCCTAGTTTTGGTAGATATAATAGAAGAGTTACCTAACTCACCCATAGTTCATCATCATCCTTCCTGGTTTCTGGTTCTTGTGGAATCAATTCCAGTTGCATGTTATCTTGTACCCCCAAAATATCTTCCTCTGGTTCAGCAATTGTGATTGGAGTGACATAAATAATATTCTCCAGCAGTGGATAAATTATCCTGTCTTGCGTCGGGTCTGAGTTGTGCCTCTGCATTCTCTATAACATCAATTCTTGGCTGGAGCGAGACCTGTAGAGAAGGATCAGATTCTACAATGAAGGTCTTAAAAGATGGGTTGACCATCTCCATGTTTTGAAAAGGCCCAGGACCAATTTCTATTAATTCTGTCAAGTTTGGCTTGTAAAACTTGGGTCAGCCCACCTCAGATAAAATAGCATCTTCCAGATTCTCCATTAATTCCTTCCCATGTGTTGAGGCATGCACACTTGGTTTGAACTTTATAAGACCCTTACCAAATATAGGATCTGCCATATCGTCTAGCCCTAGACCCAGGCTATTACCAATGCCAGCCTTTGACCCCCTGCGACTGTCTGTAAGTCGCCGAAGGCTGATTCTTTTCAGAATGTCTTTCCAAATCGGGATGGGACATAAATGACCCTCCCATTCAATGTTGATGTGACTAGGTATTCACTCCGTGTCTCCTTTGACCCTCATGTGAGCACATCGGAGATGATTTTTGAGCTCAGTTTTTTCGTTTTCGATTCACCCTCTGCATCTTTCTTGATTTCTTTCATCATCTTCTTCGCCCCAAGCTTTAGAGGGAGGCCCAATATTCTAATCCAAGTTCTGGCATATCAACAATTTTCCGCCACGCAACCAGATGCCGTAGACCACCATGACAGAAGTAGTGCTTTCTTTTCCCACTCCAGTCCCCTGTTAGAGTGTGCTCCGCCATGATCTTAGTCGGGAACTCAAAGAGAAAATGATGGTCACACATTTCGAATACCCCTATGTAGCTTCCCCATTTTCTGTTTAGCCCATATGCACATGACTATGGTTTGGGATCTCCTGACCGTCGAAATGGCCCAGCAAGCATCTTCCCAGATCTCTTTATCCTGGATTTCTCCAATCCGTTTACTTTTATGGAGTTCCTCCATTGAGAGGGGCCAGATCTCACTGTCCCATCTGTATTTGTTAGTAGCTTCAGCATGGGAAGAGTTCAATTATTGGGGAGATGTGACTGTTGTAATCTTGTTTTTCTCTGAATAAAATTTCCAATTTTATCTGCTGGCTTGTCTCAACCAGCATTGAATGCTGATTCTGGAATAATAAAAATAATGGACCTTTTACTCCCCTGTACTGCGACAATGGAAACAAATCTGCCGAAAGCACTCAACTTCTTTGTACAGAAATAAACGGCTCGATGGTCCCTAAGCTTCCACCTCCTGACTTCATTACCTCTGACCTCAGAAGCCTTGTGCAATAAATAGCAAATCCATGACACAACTTTCCATCTGATCGTCATCCTTCTAAGCAAGTTATCTCTAGTTTCCCTCCATTCAAACCATGTTTTCCGATGAGGTGACATTCTTTGTGATATTGGATGACTTGTCTCCAGCCCTAATATTACTCTTCTTGACCATGTTTTTAGTCAATCAAGGATGCTTGAAGGAAAACACGGCTACGAAGGTTTCCGGTGATCCTGGAGAAAAAACCTTTTGACTTACTAGTCCAATGTTCGCATTGTCTCTAAAGTTTTGAATTTTTTGTAGTGAATATATGGCAATGACTGTCTGTAAGATTCTCCACATTTCATTCTCTAATGAAGATTCTATGCCAGATCTGAAGTTGAAAGACATGAATCTTGTGGAAGCATACTACAAATGGAATAATCTCTTGCAGAAAATGGCACAGAATAAGTGTCATGGTTGTATTAAATTGGATGAGCACATGAAATTGGCTAAAGAATTAGAGCTGCACCGAGCGGAAGTGAATGCTTTGAGGTTTGAAATGTCAGATGAGGCACTTCAGCAGATGCCAGATTTTCAGGGTCGGGTATGGAACCACATTATCATAACAATTTGGTTTCCCTTTTCGTGCCAATCAATTCTTGCAAAGGAAGGGTTCATAAACATCCCCTTTTACACTATTTGCAGATAGATGTGTTAAAAGAAATTGGCTGCATAGATGCTGACCTTGTAGTTCAAATCAAAGGCCGTGTTGCTTGCGAAATGAACTCCGGAGAGGAGCTGATATGCACAGAATGTTTATTTGAGAATCAACTAGATGACCTAGAACCAGAAGAGGCAGTGGCGATCATGTCTTCCTTTGTGTTTCAGCAGAAGGAGACTTCTGAATCTTTCCTCACGCCAAAGCTTTCTCAGGCTAAAAAGAGGTTATTTTTCTTTTCAAAATATATGGTGTGATATGCTCATGTCTACGTGTTGTCATTTTTCCTGTTCATCTATGAAATATATATTCAATTGTTGTTAGTAATTTTGGATTAAAAAAATTTATTGAAGAGTTTTGATAAGATTTTGTGTTTGCGGTGTCTGAGTTATTGAGGGATCATTTTTTGTAATGTTTCTTTAATGGATGAGCCTAAAAGACAGTGAAGACTTCTCCTTGTTATACATTAGGTTTAATGATAGAAAACTCATCAAAATTAATTGATGAGATGATTGGAATATGATATCAAACAAGATGTACTTTCCTTTTTATCACTACTTTGTTGGACAATTTAGGGTTCTAAATTGGTTTTTATCTCTAGGATTGGAATAAAATACATCATTCTTTTTTTTCATGAGAACAAAACATATCATGTCAAATGTATTCTCATGTTTCACAGAATCGCATATTGCAAGTTGTACGGGATGCTAGTTACTAACTTGGGTATATCTCTATAATTGGATTATAATATATCAAGTTAAATATGTCACATGTTTCACGGAATTGCACATCCGAAGAGACACATCACAAGGTCACAGGTCAAAGAGCTATGACACATTTTCTTGATATCACAAAGTGGGTGCTGTGAAAGTAGAGATAGAGTAAATGTGTGGTAAGCAATTTTAGTTGAGTGTCCCACCTTGATGGTGGAAATGGGTTGTTGTCTCTTTATATGGTCCTGGGCAATTCTTACCCCATGAGTACTTTTGGGGTTGATTTAGGCTCAAGGCTCATTTCTTATCAAGTTGTTTCTTCTCTGTTATAGTGAATACACTTTATAGAGGGAAAAGAATTTTCGGGCCAGCTGCCAATTCTCTTATATTGTCAATGTATGCCCTGATTTTCCTTTATTGAAAGATTTTTTGAAGATGGGATTTGGTCAGATTTACAAATCAAGCATGTAATGGTCTAAGACCTGGTTGCTGATTTTGGGTCTTTCTCTGAATGCACAACTGCTAGTGGAATATCTTTTGACTGCAAAATATCCAAATTTCCTTCTGTAAAGAAGTTACTGGAACAACAGAGGATAGAGTTTTACACAGCTTCAGATCTTCCGCAGAACATTTCTGTCATTATTTGTGCCTACAAAGGCTGTTACTGTTTAAACGGTGTATGGCCACTTCACTCTCTTTTACTTCTGAAGTCATGTCATCTCCTCCTTGCACTTTGTCAATGTTGTCTTCTTGTCTTTAGTTGACTAGTGCAACTCTAGTTGTTGATTACAGTAATTATTCATATTTTTTCTAATTGTTTCAAGTCATTCTGATGTATTCTGTAGGTATTTTCTCATTAATTACCATGAGCTGTAACTTAACCCTGTTCTTTGGGATTATAGTTTTTTTTTTTTTGTTACTTTGTTCTCAATGGCAATATCATTATCGTTGGATTTCAGATTACATGAAACTGCAATAAGACTTGGGGAGCTTCAGGCTCAGTTTAAGCTACCGATTGACCCAAAGGAGTATGCCCAAGAGAACCTGAAGTTTGGTTTGGTTGAAGTGGTATATGAATGGGCAAAGGTTCTTTCTCTCTCTCTCTCTCTCTCTCTCAAATCAAGGATTTGCATGTGTGGTTGCGTATGACTTATATATCAATATTGTACCCGTTGCTTGATTCTTCTGTTCTCCAGTGTGGGGTGTCTCTAATTCTGCTTCCCTCTTGCAGGGGACCCCATTTGCTGAGATTTGTGAGCTCACAGATGTCCCTGAAGGTGTAATAGTGAGGACTATTGTTAGATTAGACGAGACTTGTCGGGAATTTAGAAATGCTGCTGCAATTATGGGCAACTCTGCACTGTACAAGAAAATGGAAACTGCATCTAATGTGATCAAGCGCGATATCGTGTTTGCAGCTAGCTTGTATATTACTGGAGTTTGATTAGGTCAGGAAGCCTTGATTTCATTTGCAATTCTAAAGGACCTGACGATACACTTGTTGTACACTAGAATATGTTCGCCAAGGTGTGGACTTTGAGCAAGGATACCCTACACTTTGGCCAATTTGTACAGAAATTCAAGTCTTTCATATGTACATTTACCAATCGACAGTAAATTACACCCTGATTAGCACAGAGAAATGCATGAACTTCAAGATTTACTGTATGGCATTCTCTTAAAATTTAGGTATGATTTTGAAGTTCTGCATCTATGTGTTTGTGTTAAAGTTGTTACACAAGACTTGGGTTCTAGTTTATCACTTGAATGTGATTGATGCTAAGCAAGCTGTTGATCTGGTCATCTTTCTATTTCTCTTTGGGTGACAAAGAAGGTAACAAAGTGCTCCCTCAATGTGGGTACCAGACTCCGGCTTGGAAACCAAAAAAAAAAAAAAGAGCGCAGAGGGAATTTCAGATTTGACACAACAAGAAAAGGGCATCCTTTATAATGCTATTTTTGTTCACAACAGTTAAAACTCAAGACCTCTGGTTAATTACTTAGGTTATTCCATCCATTTCATCACACCCCTTTAGCGGATATTTGGCTAATTTACATCTTCGTTTTAAAACTGGAAAGTAGCAGACTGCTTGCTGGAAATAAAAAGAGAAGGGAAATAGGGAAAAATCGTCTGAAATAATTCATATAGCATGTTATTCAAATACAACCAAACAAAAGAGAGACAAGTTGAAGCCAAGCTTCACAGAAATACAAAATAAGCAGCTACTGCCCTTATCAAAGACTCAATTTCAGTTATCACTTCTGTTTGGTTTTCCTGAGATAAAATTAACCTGATCCACCAAACATGAAAGACAATTAGACGTAAATTTTGAGAATTACAATAACCAAAGAAATAAAATTAAACATTTTCCTATCATTCAATCATCTATTAAACCAACCCAAACTAGTCATTATTGTATATGTAATATTTCACTGTTATAAAGTAATATTTCAACAATGAGAGTCATTATAGTGTACTATTTGAGTTAGTTTTCTCAGATGTATGGGGTCTTGCCCTACTCTTTCTTTATCGAGTTATAAATTAGAGTGAATACTAAATAGGTTAACAAACACTAAATCAATCTCATTTTGTGAGTTTCATATTTAAATTATTGAGTGCTCACGGAATTATCCTGAACTTTTTTTAGAATACCCTTGGAGGAATATGGCATGTTAGGTGAATATCACGCTTCAAAAGCTCCTCCAAAGAATTCCAAGTGGCAATACATGTGGAAATTAATTTGAGTGAATAGATTAACCCCCAACCCCCTCCCCCTATCAGGTGTTCACCATGAACTCATTGTGTCACGTGAGATCATTTCTTAGACTTTTTCATCTCACGCGTCTCTCAGCAAGTTATCACAAACATTTTGTCACATATACAAAAAGTTTCATTTGGTCATACCTCATCAACAGCAGAAGGAATCCAATCATTAGTAGCTGGATTCCCCTTGTAAACATGGCTTGGATCAGTAGCAGAATCAGCTCCTATATTGAAAGTGTTCCCATTATTCTCCACTTTGATAAATCCTGTTCCTGTCTGCATTTTCCCACAAAAAATAGTTCATTAACCTTATTTTTTAACCAAAAGCTACATTGCTCTTGGATCCACTAAAAATACAGCCACGAGCATGTCAGATCCTCCGAAATTGCATTATTTTTAGAGAACCCGAGCAGCATAGACTAAAGGAACAAAATCAAACCTCTCTGTAACATCCATCCTCATTAACAACATTTCACTATAACAGTTAAGTTTTCTTTGGAGCCGTTTTGCACATTAGATTATATTATATGTTGAGTTCATGGTAAAAAACACACCTAAATCATCATTTTTTTCATGAGTTTCATACCTCAACAATATATTGTTCTAATCTATCACCTTTTTGCGAGTTTCATACCTCAACTATCACTCCCTTTGTATTAAAACATATCTCGACGTTGAGTTGGCCTACACACGCTTATTGTTGATTGTGAACAAATATTTGGCCAACTCAGCATTGATATGTACTTTAATACAAAAGAAGTGATAGTTTAGATAAAGAGAACAATGATAATTGAGATATGAAACTCGCGAAAAAGTGTGTAAGTGTATTTTTTTACTATTAACTCTTATATGCTCTCTATAACAAAATTCATTTTAGCAGCCAAAAAATATTCAGACAAACGATGTCGTTATAAAGAGGTTCGACTATAATTGGATTTGTTTGGTAATAAGAGTGTTATAAGAGTGAGTGAGAGTAGTAACCGTGTGGTGCTGCTTGTCAATGCAATTAAGATCTTTGTAATACTCTGTTTCAATAAATTCCTCTGTCACTTGGCTGCCATTGTAAACCAATTTCTGCAAAACCAAAAGATATATGAATCCGATTGACGTTAATGTGATTTATAATCCCCGACTATGTTACTTAGACCCTCCAAAATGTTTCCGTTCCCGTGTCAGATCCTTCAAAAATACATACATTTTGTAGGATCCAACACAAACCTAGCGATGTTTTTGGAAGAATCTGACCAAACATAGATCCCCAAATCTTTTACATAATGGTTCCTGTTTACTATCACATCATATAGTTCGGTTCCCATCCCCGTCCCCCGTTATCTTCCTTATGAGTAAACCGGAACATAGTTCATAGATATTCTTTGATATATCGGGAAGAAAAAATTGTACATGACTCAACACTTAAAAGGGAAGTGCTATTTCTGTGCGATTGGATCAACAAAAGTGTGATTCAAATGGATCAACTACACTTCAATTCCAAGCTAGTTGAGGTTAGCTATACAAAAGGTTACTCCTCGTCATGTTCACTACTAAAAGTCATTGTTCAGTGGCTACGTCCACAGATATTTTGATTAGATCGGTGAGAAAAGAAAAATATAGTAATGTTTTCGTATGAAAAAAGGGATAAGGCACAAGTATCCCCTAGACTATGATCGAAATCTCAGAGACACACCTTAACTAAAAGGTCCTATTACCCCTGAACTCATTTTTCTTGTAATTTTGCACACCTTTGGGCTTACGTGGCAGTTGCACACTCTGTGACTCCACGCAGTTGAGACACGTGAGAGATATTTGGATGCCACGTAAGACAAAAAGGTATATAAAAATACAAAAAAGTGAGTTCAGGGGTAATAGGACCTTAGTTTAGTTAAGATATGTCTCTGAGATTTCGATCATAGTCTAGGGGATACTTGTACCTTATTCCTATGAAAAACTTAGGAAGTTTCTCACTATTTTAGTGGGAAGTTATTCTCCACAATACATTTTCTTAGTAAATATAGTTCGATAGGAAATAAGTGGTAAAATCATGTCCTATTACACAAATTTCCCACTAAATTGCGGCAAGAAAAACCTTTATTTTCAGTAGTGGTTGATTCATTTAACCTCATCTCGGCATCTCGCTCCAATATTATATTTTAAAAAACTAGTTTCTGTATCACTAGAAATTCTAAATCTACATTTTCTACTGATATATAAATCACCAACAAGAAGAAACCCCAAAAGTGAAAAAATGAGGGAAAAAAAAGCTTGCCATGAAAATCATTCTCAAGGCATAGTTAAGAGTTCGACAAAATTCATTAACTTTAGCTAAAACATCATATTTGTATTAAAAACGCATCAAATATGTACAAATAATCTACTCAGAACCTATTAAACAAAAAGAATTAAGATTCAATACTTTCGATGCGGAGTATAATTTATGCAAAAAAAATTCATAAAATTTGCAAATAAATAGTAGGTATAAAACCATAACTTTTATATTAAGAGTTCAACTAGCTTCAAATCCTGAATCCGTCTCTACTAATTAAAACAAAACAGACAAATGTAGAGAAGGAGGTAGACCTGAGGATCATTTTCGAGACGTTGGAATTCAAGGTTTTCGGGAATTGTGTCATGAGAAGAAGGATAGAGATTGATGTGATCAACATAAGTTGAAGAATAATCACTTCGTTGAGGTTTAGTGTGTCTTTTTGGTGCAATGTCATCAAAATACTCTCTTGTTGCCTCTTCTATCTTTGTTTCTTCTTCTTTTGATAAATGAACATCACTTCTATTTGGTCTAATATTTCCATTTACTTCCATTTTCTTCTTCTTGTTGTTGTTAAAGATCTTGAAGTAAAAAAAGGATAATCTTATTTATTTGTGTTAGTTGAAGGGGTTCATCAATGTAATATCATGTGCTACAAATGTTATAATGTAGTTAGATATCTTTGGGGGTAGATATTTCTTCCTTAAAAGATATTTTGAAGGTTTGGAATTTGGTGGTAGGTAGGTTGGTTTTGTATATATATCTTCATTTTTACACATAAAAAATTTGAAAATAACAAACGAAAATCTCAAAGGATGATTTTTTTATGTTTGAATTGTAAGTGGTTATACAAGATTTTTTTTTATACAAATATTGTTTAGTGCTTGGTTTTTGTGTGTTTCTTTTTAATAAGAGATTTTTATTTTTATACGTAGCAGATTTGAAAATAATATACATGAGTTTTGAAAAGATTATTTTGTTCTATTCAAATGGTAAGTGGCCATATAAGACCATTTCAGTCGAAGGAGTTGGTCATTATTTATGTTTTGTATGAAAAATATTAGGTTCAAAAGAACCTGATCGCGTAAAGAGATTTTTTTTGCATGAATTCATTACTTACTCAAATTTAAGTTATGCTTTAATTTGATATCCACTATATTTAGTGTCATTATGATGAATTTTTACATATAAATTTATAGTACGTGTCAAAAGTAATAAATTGAGATGAATGGTACCGAAATGGCAGATCCACCATCCTTACCTTCCGTTTAAACTTATGTAACTTAATTCAAAGTGCGAAGGTTAAATTAACTAATTTTCTGTATAAATTTGAACATAAAATCTTGAACTTATTAATTTTTTTTAAAAATATTTTGACAATACATAACAAAAAGCTATAATTAGTTACAATATTAATAATTCAAAAATTAATTACAATGTATTTGAAATTATCGTGGGTTAAATATAAAATCTTTTTAACTTTCTAAATAGTAACAACGACACATAAAATGAAACAAAAAAGAGTGTAGGTTTAGGAGTATGTTAATTTCGCACTTGATATTATTTATATTAAATAGATATAAACACCAGATGTAAATAAATATTTATCGCACTAGATAATTTTTTTTTAATTAGATAAATATCTTATGAATCTTATCCACTCATGAAAGAAGTTGTTGAGTGGTCTCTTTCAAGGGAAACAATCAAGTGGTTGTGTGAACTGCCTCAAAAATATGTACTCTCAAAGATGGGTGGATTTCATTAAAACTTGTCATACCTTGTCTCTCTACTTTTCCTTTTTCTTTTATTAATTTCTTCAATTAATTTAAATTTGCACAATGTATAATAATATAATCTTATAGGTGAAGTTCGAAGAGGATATATTGTACGCAAATTTTACTTATATTATTTCACGTAGAGATAAATAAATTGTTTTGAAAAGACTTTGGGCTAAAATAACGCATATCAAAGTAATTTGAAAAAGAAAAATATAAAAATAAAGAGGACATGATAAAATAAAGTTAAAGGATAAAAATACACACTTAAATTTTCCTACTATCTTGAGTTATATACCTGAACTGGTCTCTGAGAACGTGTGTTGCACGTTTTTCAATGTCAACTTATATAATTTTAAAATAATACAAATAATATTAATAAACAAGTAAATAATGAATAATTAAAAATTTAAAAGTAAAGTACAATAATTTGTAGCTATATATAATAGTTTGAATTAATTTGACCTTTTTCTTGTGTGGTCTTTATGATATATATTTCTTCATCTTTTGATATTTCAACAACAAATAGCTTGAATATGAACATGAGCAACATGATCAGTGATGTTTGCAAATGCTTCAAGTCTTAAAGTTTGTATCTTGTCTTAAGAAATTGTAGCATTCTCCTTTTATAAAGTCTCATACTCTAGTATATTATTGTCAATTTCATGGCTCAACACGTGTAAAAAAATAAATAAATCTTATGATAGAGATAGTTAATTAATAATTAGTGATATCATAAAATTTAATCAATATTACATATATATAACACTACAAGAAAAGGGTGAATTAAATGGGAATTTTCCTGGGGATTAGTATGAAAATTTGCAGAAAAATAAGTTTCCTGCGGATTTTCATACTAATCCCTAGGAAAATCCCATGTAATTCACAGTTTTCCTGTAGTGTAAATCATAGATTTTATTTAATTCAATTTATATATATTTATTAATATATGTTGTAAACTTCAAATACCCCCACCCCAGCGATCACCAAATTCCCGCTCCCCCCAAATATATATATATACTTAATGGAATCATTTCTTCTCTAGTTCAGCTTATAACAGAAAAGCGGTTATCATCTTCTCGAAAGCTTTCATTTCATAGAACAGAGAATTGGTTGACTATGACGGTGGATATGGCGAAGAAGCTTTTCCAAAAGGTTTGCAGGGCACATGTCGAGCAATTTCTTAGCTCAACACTTGAAAAGAAAATTACACCAACTTTTCTGAAATGGGCAGAACACATAAACAAGGTAAATAAGAAAATTGCTACCCTATTTTGATTTTACACAATCGTTAATTCTCACAATTTCATCTCTTCTCGTTCAGAAGCCTGAAGGAGGCAGATATGTTAACTTTGACATTACTCCAATTGTCCAAGAAATGGGGAAAACTGCATCCGATGATTTTGTTTATATACATAGGTGTCCTACACTGCAGTGAGAGCTTATGAACAGATGCAATCAGGGGTTCATAAATAAAATTTGTTTTCATCTCGGAAGAATTGTCCTTGCTGGTTCTCCTTTTTGCTAATATCATATATATTCAGTTTAAACCAACTTGAAAAAGAGGAACCGAATTGCATCTAACACGACGAGTCATACGATAATGACCCACAAATTCTCTAAGCCACTCACTAATCTCATAACTTTGTTTATCACAAGTTAATAGTTTGGTTTTAACATACTTGCAAGACGAAAAGTTAAAAGTTCCTAGGATAACGACGATTAAATATCACATTTCATAACTTTGCTTACCACGAGTCAATAGTCTGGTTTCAACATACCTGCAAGACGAAAAGTTAAAAGTTACATCTTAGGATAACGACGACTGAAAATCACATTTCATAATAAATGGAAATTTCAGTATTTATTCAATACACCTCAAACACCTTTGCATATCAAAGCAATAATATCCCTGAAAGAGTTTAATCCCTTGCCTTATTTCATTGATATCAATGGTTTATATACAATTAATACAAGACTATAATTAGGGAAACTAACTAGCTATAAGAGGAACTAAATATACACTTAACTAATGTAATATATACAAAGAATCAGAATATCTTTATCATATATTCTAATAAATCAGAATATCTAGAATATCTTTATCAGATATTCTAACACGCCCCCTCAGTCGAAGCGGGAGGTCACCGAATGCTAAGACTGTCTCGAAAATCCTCGAATAACACCAACGGAAGACCCTTGGTGAATATGTCTGCAATTTGATAACGCGAGGGGACATGCAACACTCGAACTTGGCCGCGAGCCACCTTTTCTCGTACAAAATGTATATCCATTTCGATATGCTTAGTGCGTTGATGCTGAACAGGATTACTAGCAAGATATATGGCACTCATATTGTCGCAATACACCAATGTAGCCTGTTCGATAGGACAATGAAGTTCCAAAAGCAAATTTCGCAACCAACATGACTCAGAAACCATACTGGCAACCCCTCGATATTCAGCCTCTGCATTAGAACGGGATAACGTAGCCTGACGTTTAGTGGACCAAAAGATCAAGTTATCACCCAGAAAGACACAGTAACCCGACGTTGAACGTCATGTGTCTGGGCATCCACCCCAATCAACATCAGTGTATGAAATAAGAGTGGATGTGGATGAAGGAAATAGGTAAAGACCAAAGTCCATAGTACCCTGTATGTAGCGCAAAATGGTCTTAAGTGTGTGCATGTGTTCCTCCCTCGGGTCATGCATGAATAAGCATACCTGCTGCACTGCATACGTAATATCGGGTCTCGTGAACGTAAGGTACTGAAGTGCTCCAACAAGACTCCTATAAAGAGATGGATCCTCAAACGGTTTGCTCGTAGTAGTATCAATCTTCGGTTTTGTATCAATCAGAGTGGGAGATGTGTTGCTCCCAATTGCACACGCAAGTGTACGCGATCGCGCAAGTAGTATAAATAATTTAAGAAACGAGTTATCGTTCCCAAGGGACTTATGATCAATTTATGCTCACTTAACTCTACAACTAAAAGTAATCCAAATGACTTTTTCAAGAGTGGATGATTTAGTTAAGGAACTACTAATAATTATGCACTAAATAAAAGTAACCTATAATGAACGACTTTGTTAATATGTTTCAAGCAAGTTTAAAAAACAATTCCAGGCTGCAACATACATTGAATACTATGTATCATATCATTGGCTTAGAATTCACTTCAATTGTCAAATTACTGGTTTATAGGGTTGATAGTATGGTCAGGGTGGTTCGCCTCTCGCCGTCTACCCCAGTTAGCCATCTAACTACATCGTTGAGCGAGGATAAATAAACTAACTGGCGAGCATGTATATTTCATCCTATTTCGTAACCAAGCAAGGTGTTCGTCTGGGCGTCACTCCTGAACAATAATCACCTCAATTTAATGGGTGGACCGAGCTCTCTATATTCTCTAGTCTATCTAATCCTTCCTCGTTCGATTTTAAGATTAGACACTAGATTTATTTTATGGTGCGCAAGCATAAAATAGTAACACAAGAATATAAAAGTAATTTGGATTGACAACTAAAAATCAATTCATAAAGCATCAAACATTCAACACATCATTCATAGCTACAGCCCTAGAACTAGGGTGATTAGCTACTCATGCTATTAGAAAACAAGAAAATACAATAATTCATGCATTTTCCGAAAAAAATAGAAGAGTTTAGAAGATCGAAACCTATTACAAACTTGAAGTCTTGCTCTTGCACACTAAATCAATAGTCGACCCCCTACTAATGAACCCTAAGGATCTATTTATAATAATTAGAAAAACAAAACCCAGTCCTAAACCATCAAGGGGTCCTATTTAGTTGTATTTTTGCTGGAAAAATTGGCATCATGGTGGGGCGCCGCGCCTCGCATCGCGTCTGAACTTTGCCTCTGAAGATTCCTCCTTGGCGCGCCGCGCCTCTCAGTGCGCCTGAGAGGCGTCTCTGAATATTTGGTCCAGGCGCGTCGCGCCTCTCAGTGCGCCTGGCCCTGGGGTCTTCATCCTTGGCTGCTTTTCATGCTCTTTTACATCTCTTTTCTTCAAGTTCACTCCAATTCTGTTGAGAGTTCCTAAAACAACTAATCATGTGTGTAAGTGTACAATCCCCACAAGTTACACAAAAAATTAAGCTAATGACTAGGGATTATTCTTCAATGTATTTGAATTATGGGCAATTTATTGACAACTTAGGCATATAAATATGCCTAAGATCACCACCCCACACTTGGAACTTTGTTTGTCCTCAAACAATCTCTAGACCATCAACTCTTTTTCACAACCCTTGGACTTATCAACCCACCTCTAAATCAACCAAACATTTTTAATCATGATCTTGTAGTTCACAATGGGTGCAACAATTCACAACATTTACACCAAGTACAACACATGCTCAAAGAATGACCCTTTTATTATTTTCGGGCTAATGCAAACACATCAATTAGATAATCTTATATATGCCATGGATGCCCTCACATGTTCTTGTTTAGTAAAGCCTTTCACTCAAACAACTTGCAATATCAACAAGGCCTATTTTTCAAACAATCAACTCACCCTCACAAAATAAGTTCTTACTTTTCTCATCATACCATAAGCTTGCCAATAGTGTATTATTACTTTCGCACATATTTCTCAATGAATCAAGAGGACTTTCATTAGATTGTAACGTTGGCTTAAGGTAAGGGAGGAAATATTTAGGAATCATTTTAGTGACTACACCTCCCTAATGCACATGTCATTATTTTGCCAACAATTTTCTTTATAGCTCTTCTTTCCTCCTAGTACATACTTCATGACTATTTACCCTTTTTGTTGCTCCATATTTGCCCTTTATTTCTTTCTTTCTTTTTCATTTTTTTTATGCCTTTGCACTAGCCACCTAAACTATAGATTTTTAACAACCGAGTAAGGTACACATTATCCTTGATAGGATCAGGGCCAATGTTTCGAGCATAATTCTAAATTAGTCACCCTCAATTTTAGTCGAGGTGCACATTGTCACTAAGGACCAGGGCCAATACATAATTTTCTTTTTCACACAACATAGCGATTCTCCCTTAGCTACATCAACCAACATTTTCCAACCCTTCTTCTTAACATAGTGCATTAAGGATTTTTCATAGGATCAAAAGACTTGGTATCAAACAACGGGTTTCGGCTTATCATGTGGTTTATCAATAAACAAGGCTATAGGCTCAATGGGGCTTCACTAGGGATGATTTCAATGGTAGACATACAAGCAGAGTTAAGAATTGGCTATTTCAAAGAAGCGCCTCAATCACATTCCTTAAGTCATACAAGCTACTAATTCAACACACACAAGGCAAGTTCTAGATATCAAGTTACGAAAGAACAAATCAATTCTCACCACACATGGCATTATGACACATATAAGGATATATCAACTAACATGCTCCTACAACTTGCATTACGGTATCATTACACAATTAAGCCTATTTATTTTTATTTTGAGTCAAAACTAAGAACACATGCTTGTTACAAGGTCAACAATCTATTGCACTCTTCCACGTGTGACTACCCATGACGTTTGGCTAACTTGTTCGGACATAGTTTCAAAAGACCAAGGTTGGTTTCTCAATCCTACTCTTCTATGTGACTAATTTTCCCTTAAAACGGTTGTCATCCATCCATCATTGGGAAGTGTCACTCCTATGACGACTCTAAGACTCAATAAAGCAATAAACTAGTCCTAGTCGGTTCAAAGGGACAATCCTCAATAAAAGTACCGAAAATAAACGCTGAGGAACCTAATTTTTTTTAACTAAAAACTACCACTGGACTCGATAAAGCATTAAACATCTATATACAATAGAGACATATTACCCCACCCCACACTTTAAAAACAAGCATTGTCCTCAGTGCACAATGAAAGCAAAATATAGAGTTAGGAATACTCCATCGGGCCTCTAAGCCTCATCGTCACCGCTATTGAACACCATCAAGGCATTCATCTCCGCATCCACTACATCATCTATAGCCTCATCAGCAATGGCCTCATCATCATCTAACAGCTCCATAAAAACGGGATCAGACCTGCACAGAAAGGCTGCACTCTCGGTTAACGGATAGCGATCCGCCAACGTCTCCATTTCCTCATTAGTAACCAGATGTCCACCTATCCGTAACTGTAGCTCTGCCATATCGAACATTCTTGCCATGACGCTGTCATCACGGGTTTGCCTTTTTAGAGCAGACAAGACAGGTCCATGGGAAGTATCTAGCGCCTTTGTGCGGGTTACATCAACTAATTTACCCGTTAGATCCGGGTGATAAGCAACGGTCATGTCCATTATTTCCTAGTCAATCCCTTCATCCCTCAGAAAACGGGTGATCAACCCCCCGTAACAAAATCTCCACCTCAAATTGTTCCTAAATTTCATCATATTTTGCCTCAGGATTGCCCCAACAATAATGGGTATTCCCTTCATCAGCATATAGACTAATACCACACTATCCCTTGTCACAGCAGTCAAATGTTTGGCAGGCAACAACACACTACATAATATCTTCAGCCACACCCGAGCAACTTGATTAAAGTTAGCAAAATGGAGGGTATTATGCCTCCCAGTATCCTTACTCCGTTCCCACCTAGCATTCGAATCAACCCCACACAAGGTATGTCGGATATCCCTATAAGGAGGTTTATCATTCAAGCTATTAAACTCATTATGGTCACAATTTGGGGTTCCTAGCAACTCATTCAGAATTCGGGCAGAAAACTTGACATCTTTCCCCCTAACCGGCACAGTTTTATATTTTGTTTCAGTTAACCAATTAGCATAAAATTCTCTCACTAACATCAAATTGCAATCTCCAGGATTTTCAAAGATGAAACGCAAACCCAACTCATTAACAGTCTGATATATATCAGGAAATTGAGACTGTAACCGTACCTCATTCACAAATTCGTCGCCCATATACTTCGCCTCTTGTTGACATGCAAACCATTCCAAGCCATACCTTTACACAACCTTTTTGCCAAATTTTTGTACTGGTTCCCGACTGCCAGAGTCCCCAGAAGCTTCTCCTTTTCTACTCCTTTTGGAACCCGCTATATTTTTGGCTTTTGAAGCCATCTCAACTTTTTAAGTAAAGAAAACTAAAGAAAAAAGGAAAAAAAATGAGAAAAATTAAGAGGGGGTCGGGTATGAACAGTGAGGAGAATGGAGAATGGAGAAAAAGGAAAAAATGGTGGAGGAATGATGGTTTAGGAGGGGAAGGGAAGTGAAGAAATTGGAAAGTAAGTAGTGGAGGAGTGGGGAAGTGGAGAATTTATAGGTGGTGGAGGGGAAGAAGAAGAGTTTTGTTGGTTGTTTTAATGGGGAAAATGGGAGTGTAAAGGAAGGAGAATGGAGAAAAGTTTGAAGGATTTTAGGGGTTGGATCGGTTAGGATTTAGTGGAATGGGGGAAGAATGTGGGATTTGAGGGTTTTAAGGGGAGTGGGTCGGGTGTGAATCGAGTTAAAACCCGTAAAAAAAATTCTGGGCAGTGGGGCGTGGGAGGGGCAACGCGCCTCTCAGCGCGCCTGAGAAGTCTCTCTGACGTTCGGTGCCAGGCGCGGCGCGCCAACCAGTGCGCTTGGCTCCAGATTTATATATATATATATATATATATTTTCCGCTATTACAGACTAAGTTACAAAGAATGATAAATACCATTGAACTAAAACTAAGAACTAAAAGAACTTCCTAGATTTTATGAATTAAGACTATGCTAAAAATAAAAAATTCCAAACACGAACTCCCTATCTATTACACATTGTTCATGGGTTGCCTCCTATGTAGCGCTTGATTTGACGTCGCGGCACGACGCAACTTGGATCATTCATCATTTAGCTCAAGAACCTCCCGGTCACGATCCGAATCTTCACCAAAATAGATCTTCACTCTTTGCCCATTAACCAAGAACGTAGGACCAGTCTCACCTTGAAGTTCAACTGCCCTATGTTGTGTCATTCTAATCACTTTAAACGGGCCATTCCACTTTGACTTGAGTTTTCCTGGGAACAACCTTAGTCTAGAGTTAAAGAGTAATACATTATCTCCCGGATTGAAAGTACGGGCCACTATGCGCTTGTCATGCCACCTCTTCGTCTTTTCTTTGTATAGTTTGGCATTCTCATACGCGTGGAGCCTAAACTCCTCAAGTTCATTTAGTTAGTTGACTCTCCTTTTACCGGCTAGCTCGGGGTCCAAGTTCAATTTCTTAATTGCCCAATAAGCTTGATGCTCTAATTCCGCCGGAAGGTGACATGCTTTTCCAAATACTATGTGATAGGGAGAAGTCCCTATGGGTGTCTTGTACGCAATTCGATATGCCCACAACGTATCATCCAACTTTTTAGCCCAATCTTTCCTCTGCTCATTCACCATTTTCTGCAAAATTTGCTTTACCTCTCTATTCGACACCTCCACCTGGCCACTTGTTTGAGGATGGTAAGTTGTCGCAACCTTATGACGAATACCATACTTAGCAAGAAGGTTCTTAACAAGATGGTTAATGAAATGCTTACCTCCATCACTTATGATTGCCCTTGGCGTGCCAAAGCGAGTGAAGATGTGCTTCTTGATGAACTTTATCACCATCCTTAAGTCATTGGAAGGAAGAGCGACCGCCTCAACCCATTTGCTAACATAATCCACAGCCACAAGAATATATCGGTTTCCACTTGATGGTGGGAAGGGACCCATAAAGTCAATACCCCACACATAAAAAATTTCCACCTCCAGAATGTTGTTTAGTGGCATCTTATGTCGTCTTGAAAAAGTACCCAACCTTTGGCATCTATCACAACCCTTCACAAAAGCAACATAATCTTTAAATAGCGAGGGCCAAAAGAAACCAGATTGTAGTACCTTATGAGCAGTGCGTTCTCCTCCATGATGACCTCCATATGGGCTAGCATGACAACTTTCCAGCACTTTGTGAACCTCATACTCCGGGATGCACCTTCTCACTACCCTATCGACCCCTTGCTTGAACAAGAATGGTTCATCCCAAATGTAGAACTTGACATCATGGTTAAGCTTTTTCTTTTGTTGTGTGGTAGCACCTGGAGGATAATCACCACTTACTATTAAATTCACTATGTCTGTATACCATGGCACTTGAGAGATAGCCAATGCCATTAATTGTTCATCTGGAAACTCTTCTCGGATTTTCTCACCTTCATTCACATGTGAAAAATCTTCCAACCTAGATAAGTGATCTGCTATTTGATTCTCCGTACCCTTCCTATCCTTGATTTCGAGGTCGAATTCTTGGAGAAGCAGTATCCACCGAATCAGCCTTGGTTTAGCATCCTTCTTGTTGAATAGGTACCTAATAGCTACATGGTCAGTAAAAACAATCACTTTAGTACCTACCAAATACGATCTGAACTTGTCGAAGGCGAACACTAGAGCCAGCATTTCCTTCTCAGTCACTGTGTAATTAGCTTGTGTAGAATCAAGGGTCTTGCTTGCATAATAGATTGAGTGGAACATTTTATTCTTTCTTTGTCCCAACACTGCACCCACTGCTACATTGCTTGCATCACACATGAGTTCAAATGGTAATTCCCAATTAGGGGCAATTAAGATGGGAGCCTTAATTAAGTTCCTTTTCAGCATCTCAAAAGCTTTCAAGCACATATCATTGAAGTCAAACTTCACCTCTTTCTCTAGGAGGCTGCACATGGGTCTTGCTATCTTGGAAAAACCCTTGATGAATCGCTTGTAAAAACCTGCATGACCAAGAAAACTACACACACCTTTTACAGAAATGGGACGGGGCAATTTCTCAATAACTTCTACCTTAGCCTTTTCAACCTCCAAACCAGATTTAGACACCTTGTGTCCCAACACTATCCCCTCTCTTACCAAGAACTGACACTTTTCCCAATTTAGAACTAAGTTAGTGTCCTCATATCTAGCAAGTACTTTATCAAGATTCCGGAGACATACCTCAAAATACTTCCCAAAGACGGAGAAATCATCCATGAACACCTCTACAAAGTCTTTCACCATATCTTGAAAAATGGCCATCATACACCTTTGAAAAGTCGCCGGTGCATTTCAAAGTCCGAATGGCATGCGTTTGAAAGCATATGTACCATACAGACAAGTGAATATGGTTTTTTCCTGATCCTCAGGTGCAATCAAGATCTGGTTGTAACCTGAATAGCCATCTAAGAAACAATAGTACTCCTGCCCTGCTAACCTATCAAACATTTGATCAATAAAGGGAACGGGGTAGTGATCTTTCCGAGTAGCATCATTAAGTTTCTGGTAATCCATACAAATTCGCCACTCTGTCACTGTTCTAGTAGGAATTAGCTCATTCTTTTCGTTCCTTACCACAATCATACCTCCCTTCTTTGGAACACATTGCACCGGACTTACCCACTTACTATCAGAGATTGGGTAAACAACCCCAACATCTAACCACTTGATCACTTCCTTTCGTACCACTTCTTTCATCAAAGGATTTAGACGACGTTGATGTTGTGCACTTGGTTTGTGATCATCTTCCATGTAAATTCTGTGCATACATAATGCCGGACTAATCCCATGAATATCAGCCATTTGCCATCCAATTGCTTTCTTCCTCCGCTTTAAGATTCTCAATGCTGCCTCAACCTGTAAATCAGACAATTCTGCAGAAAGTATAACAGGCAGAGTTTCATTAGTACCCAAATAAGCATACCTTAGGTGGGCTGGCAAGGCTTTTAGCTCCAACTTAGGAGCCTCTTCAATTGATGGTTTTGGAGGGGGCCCTAACTCGCGATCTAAAGACTCCACTTGAGTCCTACGAGTTTCTACAACTGCTAGATTTAAGCATGATTCAGTCTCTTGAGCTTCAACATCTCCCTCGAACTGTTGATCCACTAACACTCTTTCTAAGGGGTCTTCGGGCAAAACTAACTATGACTCTACTATGCGATCAACCACAGTAATAACAGACAATTCTTCATAAATAGAAGGTAATTTTAAAGCGAGGTAAACATCAAATACCTCTACCTTATCATGTGCCCTCATGGTTAGTTGAGCAGTTGCTACATCAATCAATGCCCTACCCGTAGCTAAGAAAGGTCGTCCCAAGATAAATGGGACTTCAGAATCGGGTTCATAGTCTAAGACCACAAAATATATTGGAAAAATCAATGAACCTACTTGCACTAACACATCTTCTACCACCCCCTCTGGCCTAGCAATGGATCTATCTGCAATTTGGAGAATAACAGTGGTTCGCTTTGGACTACCTAACCCAAGCTTTTGGTACAAAGATAGAGGCATTAAATTTATACTTGCCCCCAAATCACACAACCCCCGGGCATGAACACTTTGCCCAATTGTAATCTGCACAGTGAAACTACCCGGATCTTTTAACTTTTTAGGCAATCTGTTTTGGATCCTCGAGTTGCACTCATCAATAAGTGCTACAGTTTCATATTCAATGAGTCTCCTCTTGCTGGCCACTATGTCCTTCACGTATTTAGCATACTTCGGGATACCCTGCAAAATGTCAACCAAAGGTAGATTAATGTGAACTTGTTTAAGGAGAGAGAGAAACTTACCAAAGCATTCATCTTCATTCTGCTTTTTCAGCCTCTATGGAAATGGATGTGGTAATTTCTTTTGAGGCACGGGTACCTCAATATTGGAGCTTTTCACTACCTTTTCCACCTTCTTCTCTTTTTTTGATACCTTAGTGTTTCTATTCTTTGAAGCTAGTTCCTCTAATTGCAACCCACTTCTAGTACTTACCGCATACAATTGCTTTGGATTGGGCTCAGTATCACCGGGCAACCCACCTTGTGGATGCAAGTTCAAAGAATTTGCCACTTGCACAACTTGTTTCTCTAAACTCATTTGGGACATCTGGATGTTTCTAATGTTCTCATCCTGCTTATCTACTCTAGTATTTAATTTGGTCCCTATTTCAGTTATGAGCTTTTGGAGTAGCTCGTCATTAGTCATCCCTCCTTTTTGTGCACTAGAATTTGAGCCTTGGTTAGGATTGTAGTATTGTTGCCCAGCCCCTTGAGAATGGTATTGGTTAACCCCTTGCGCCTGATTTTGGTTTTGGTTCCCATTCCATGAGAAGTTAAGATGGTTTTCGAAACTAGGGTTGTAAGTGTTACCATAATTTTGTTGCACTCCACCTCTTTGTGCATTACCCACATAGTTTAAGGGAAATCCGGGTTTGCCTCACATTGCGTGTAGGCCTACTGCGGTCTAGGCCCAAGTATACCAGGCTGTTGTCCATAATTGGGTCTTGTCCATGAGTTTGACTGATATAGATAAGGAGGTATAACCCAGGGAGCCCACAGTGCCATCCAAGGCCACGACTGACCTCCAGCCCATGGAGAATTGGTTGGCAGATGCTCACCGCTGGTTACTGTCTGCCATCGCGACTGTTACCGCCCATCATCTGACCACCACCTCTGACCTTACCCCCACCGCCGCTACCACCCTTGTTGCCTCCACGACCACCATTGTTGCTGCAGTATTGGTTCCTCTTCCCACCATTAGTATTGCGGTGTAAAGATGAATGATCAACAATATCATGCGAGCCAATCGACTCACGAGCAACCATAGCTAATGAGGAGCTATGTGCCGCCTTCTTAGCACGACCAGCCTCTTCAAGAGTGAGCATCGAACGGGCCTGATAAAATTGGGGTAAATGATCACGTTGGCGAATGAGAATGGCCACACCTTTGTAGGGTTCGATGAGGCCAGAGACCAGTTGAAGAACTAGTCTATTGTTGTCGACGGGAGAGCCAACATTCTTTAGTTGGTCCGACAAATATTTGAGGTGCTGACAATAGGCAGAGACACTTGGAAAATCTTCCATGTTCACATGAGTGAAATCGTACTCAAGGGTGACAGCACGAGAGTGTTTGTTATCTTGGAATATGTCACACAATCTATTCCAAGCCTCTATTGCCGTGGTGTCGGGCTCAAGAATCGTATGTAGAAGATCATGAGATATAGTGGCATAGATCCACTGTAGAACAGTAGCATCAAGAGTCGACCAAAGTTCTTTCTCTTCTTCTGTTTTCAACGTTTTCTCCTTGCCCTTTGCTGAAGGAATAATGTGGTCAAGAACTCGATGGGATCGTGCGTGAATCTTAAATAATTCCGCCCATGTGGAATATTGGACGTTCTACATCTCAATAGTGATGGGAACATGGTTCTTGATGTTGGATACAGCAAGAGCAGGGTGAAAAGAAGATTTTGATTCCGACATGTTGATAGAGAAGAGACGATAAAGAAAAAAAGGGGGGGGACGATTTTAAAGAGGAAGCGGAAGGTTTTCCCCTAGAAACCTGATACCATAAAAGAGTTTAACCCCTTGTCTTGTTTCATTGATATAAATGGTTTATATACAATTAGTACAAGCCTATAATTAAGGAAACTAACTAGCTATAAGAGGAACTAAATATGCACTTAACAAATGTAATATATATATATAAAGAATCAAAATATCTTTATCATATATTCTAATAAATCAGAATATCTAGAATATCTTTATCATATATTCTAACAATCCCGGCTTGCCAATGTACGTGTCGAAGTTGACATCCATGCCAAAGAAATGCCCGGCAATGTCTGGGAACTTCTCATCTTTTTCTTTTTCGGTAATTTTTATGTCGAATTTTGTTGTGAATTTTAGAATTTTCTGTAACCGTATCATCATTTCATGATTACACAAGAGATTGTCCCACAATGTCTGGGAACTTCTCCTCTTTTCTTTTTCGGTAATTCTTATGTCAAATTTTGTTGTGAATTTCAGAATTTTCTGTAACCATATCATTGTTTCATGATTACACAACAAATTGTAGAACACCTTTTCGAATGATGTGTGAAGTGAGCATGTCAGCAATATGATTCGACTTAAAACAAACCGAAGACCAGTTTGCTCCCCAATATATTTCCAATAAGAGTATAATGTCAAATTTTGTTGTGAATTTCAAAATTTTCTGTAACCATATCATTGTTTCATGATTACACAAGAGATTGTAGAACACTTTTTCGAATGATGTGTGAAGTGAGCATGTCAGCAGTATGATTCGACTAAGACAAACCGAAGACCAGTTTGCTCCCAATATATTTCCAATAAGAGGATGGTACGGATATGACATGTAGAACATTGTTGGTCTCTGATATTTCCTCTTACAATCTTTATTAAATTCTAGAACCTTTAAGACCTAGTCCCTTGCAAGCCAATATATTTTATTAAATTCTAGAACCTTTAAGACCTAGTCCCTTGCAAGACAATATATCAACCACAGACATGACTTTATCGTATATTTCTATATTGCCAATTCACTTAGTTGGAGAACTAAAGCAAGTTGAACCTGTGGACTTAAATCGTACTCAATACTCCCCAAATAGTAGATTGTCACCTGAACATGCATATAAGAGACTAACGCGTATTTGAATTGTTGTTGTATGATCTTATTATTTTTGAGATCATCTAGCATTCCATCATAGAATTTAGACTTCTTCACATGCTGCATTAACTCTCTAATACTTCCAACCAGTTTTACTTTATTTACACTTGTTGACTCTATGTCACGATCCGAGTCTACACCCTGGACGTGATTGTCACTCAAGAATCATTGTTGGTGTTATGCCGTAATTTTACTATCTTTAGAAAAATCACTTTTTGAAATGTTCTAAGTATAAAAAAATTTGAGAAAAATACTTAGAAAAGAGTCGCCACTTAATTTTTTTAAAGAAATTAAGAAGACTTATAATTTAAAAAGACTCACAGATTAAGTCATTAAAAATTTAGAGAAAATGGGTAAGAGATTCTCAAAGGTTTTTAAAGCATTTGAAGTGTCCGCTAACACGCGGCTATCCTACGACTTGGTTAGGATATATTTTGACTATTTTTTTTAAAATAATTTATAATATTAACTTGAAAAAATAGTTAAACAAAGAATAATTTTTTATTTTTAAGAAAAAGGGATCATAATTGAAACATTCGAATTAAAGACTCGTGATTAGAATTTTAACAGAAACTAGATTAATTTGAATTTATTTGAATCATTTTAGAAATAATAATTTGAACCAAATTCGTTAATTAAAGTATGAAAACTATTTCAAATTAATTGAAGATTAAGTAAAAGTTTTCTATAAAAGTACAAGAGTTGATAAAAAAATGAAATTTTATTAAAATAAACTAACATAAAGAATATGATTCATTTTTGGAGAATTTAATTAAATTAAACCAAATCAAATAAAAGGGTTAGAATGCCCTAGAATTAATACAAATTATAATAAGAGTAAAATAAGAAAGTTAGAATCTGAGCCTTTTTGCCCAAATTCCCAAAAGAGGCCCATTTTCGCCTGGACTTCTTGTGCAAAAGCTGGGCTTTGGCCCATTTCCACCACCTAAAAATCTGCATATATAATGAGGGTATACTCATGTATATAAGCTATATTTTAGCCCATTTTCTGTATATCAGACAGACTATACACGGACTGCATGCAGCCTTTTTCAGCTTTCAAGCACCTGTTTTAATTTTTTGGACCTGTATATGTTGCACTCAACCTGTATATCAGTGTATACTGAATGTATACAGACAGTATATCAGCCTGTTTTCAGCTTTTCGAGACATGTATTTTGCTTCCCTTGCAACATATATCAACTTTCATCTTAGAAAAGTGACCAGGAGCTGACTCGAGATGGATTCGACTTGGAAAATGCAAGGATTAGAGTCATATAGACACTGCCAATGTCACATGTAAACAAAGAGTAATAAGATTAGCATTCACACAAACTATTTAGAAGAAAAACTATTTCACTTTGAAAAAACATCTTTAGTATAAAACACAACAAGACATGACTAAAGCAATTTTCAACACACACAAAAGAGGAATAGAACATATATCCTCATATGCAAATAGAGGCCAACCAATGAAAGCCTATGAGCACTAACTCGGGTATCATTCTTTCAACATAAATTAGAGGCAATGGAGAAAAATAACAAGAAGTGTTGCGAACTTTTCTCCAAGTTTGATTGGTTTTAAAGAAAGTGTTCAAACAAGATTTTACATGTACAATATAAGGAGAACAAACTAGTTATAAACTAGTGTTAAATAGTCAAAATATCAAACCAAAATAACCTTGTCCCCTCTAGTTTTAAGGATGATTAGCCTAACTTCAAATAAATGCAAAGTAAGCTAAACCATGGCAATTTAATCCAAAACAAATGAACTTCTGTTAAAGTGAGGACAAAGCAAATGAATTTGAATGAAAATATGTTGGAATATTATTAATGGCACATGCTCACAGAGAATATAAATTTGTGATTTTGAACAAAAGAGAAGCTATCCTTCTAAAGTATTCTAGCTATAGCAAAACTGAGACCATTCTAGAGTGAGAAAACAAGATACAAAATTAGGGAAATACATCATTGTAAGATCCAAATGCCTTCAATTGGACCAGTGACATCAAGAACACATTGAACATTAAGTTCAAATAGGCAAAAATGACATACATCATCCATTAAAGATGATACTACAAGTTGTAACATCATTTTGTGCTTGCACAAATCTCATGTCGTTTTTGAATGCTTTCAACTTGTCTGCCATTATAGTTTCGTCCTTAATGCAGATTCACCGCCAAAATAGTGTTCAATGCCAGGCAACCTCTAAAGAAGAAACAAAATTATAAAAATAAATTGTTAGTGCATGAGAATATATGAAATAAATGCAAGAATAATAAAATATTAGATAAAATAGATTATGCATGTGATTTTGTAAAATAAGAATTTTAGGCAGGAGGCAATGATTTAAGTTTAAGACGAGTGGACGAGGGTGAGGTATTAGCTAGTATGCTCTAACGCTGAAAATGGAAGGAAATAAAAATTGATTTGGAGAAAGGTTGACTCATGTCGAGCATCAAATTTTGACTTCGACTTGATCCATATCCTTTGCAAATTTTGGTGTGCTACCAAAAATTATCTCGATTGTATGCCACAATTATGCCCCAACTTCATTCTCCTTCTCAGAAGAATACTAAAGTTTTATAATAAACCGATCGGGCCTTATATAGATTGCCTACGTATCCACCAAGGAAATCAGGTCGAACGTAGTTTCAATTACAAGAAAGAGATATATTGAAATTTCTAAAAAAATATGACCAAGTCCCTATATGGGCTGCCTACGTATCCACCAAGGAAATCAGGTCAAGCGTAGTTCGCCTTCCATAAAAAGGAATTTAAAACATACAAATAAATAATCACCTAAGCTCACAAAAATATAAATTTTTTCAAAAGATGATACACAAAAACTAATTGCCCTACTTTATGCCTCTTAAAATTCATTTTTTAAGAAAATCCCCGTACACCTAATGGTTGCTCAGAATGAAACCATTATGGGTACTCTTATCGGCTACATCACAAGTGCGTGCAGTAGATGCCAAAAAGGGTAAATTTGGTGCAATAATCCTTGGTACAACAGTTGCTTGGCTGTGAGGAGGAACAAGATTGACACCTTGTGGATAAATTGCTTGATTGTGACTTGACGTCGGCATGACGACCAAAAGTTGATGCCAAACAAACTTAGGGCGAATTACATGCCTTTAAATGATCATGTCACTATCCAATAACTTTTAGATCTTTTCTTTCAAACACTGGTACTCGTCGGTAGTGTGACCTAACACGTCTGAATTGAAAGTACATTGTTTGGCTGGGTTAAAAGGATTCGAAGGAATTTCACGAGGCTTTGGTTGTAAAATTTCTAATGTTCTCAACTTTTCGAATATGAATGAAATTGGTTCACTCAAAGGGGTTAAAGTTTGAGATTTTCTCGCTTCAGGCACAAGTGGAGGAACATTTGGTGCTTCAGTGACAATTGTCTTTCCTTTGTCCCTAGATTGTGCTCATTCAAACAATAATGCCCCAAAGTTGATTTTGCTACTTTCTTTTGAGATTCATGCCTTTTAATTTCCTCGGGAGACTCTATAGATTTCCTTTTCAACAAACCACACCCTTTAGATGCCCTATTCGGAGGCCCATATCGCTTAATAAAATCTTTGGTCATATCGACTCAAGAGAATCATTTCCCCGTGTCTTGGTTTGCATACCACATCAAGGCTGGCCTTGTAAGCAGTCTCATATTAAATTCATTGTCTTGCCCTATGCTTGCTAACCAATCGAGATATGCCTTCAAGTGGTTCTGGGGAAGACATGTCCCATCATACATTGGAATATCAACAAGATTATAAGGTGTCTCGTTCTCATTTTCCATCTCAACCAAATTTATCCCAAGTTGTGCAGCAAGCTCACTTGTGAAGGAAATTCAGTTAGTGTCGGTATTAAAATGCCTTTGACCATTTTCTCCATTTTTTCTAGTTTCACTCAAATTCTCAAACGTCTCATTCTGTGAAAGTTGATCCATGTCTGAAAAATGCTGAGTATCACAATAAAAGTTGGAATATGCAGTTGCACGAATATGAGAGTATCCCTCTAAATCTTCATCGGAGGAGTCTATAGGATCGTAATCCACCGAGTCTTCATTGGAGTAATTCTTATGATCGACTATCATTTCCTTGATGCCATCAATTTCTTGTTCCATTTTTGCCACTTTTTCCTCAAGCTTAGCAATTTTATCCCGGTATGACTCAACTTCTTCACGGTTAAACTCATCTTCAATTAAGTCAATCACAATTCTGTTGGCCATGTCATCCTTAAATTCGTTTATCCCCTTGATGCTCAAATTAGTAAACTCTTTTGAAGAAAAATGAAATATTTGGTAAGCCCGGAGTAAGTATGTGAAAGGTTACTAGGGTCTGATTGGACACACTGTTGGCGCGTTGCACCAGACCTCCATATACTGTGGTCTGATTGGTGCACCGCTGACTCATTGCATCAAGCCTCCATTTATTGGGGGTCTGATTGGGCGTATTGCTAGCGCGCCGCCCAACCCAATTTCAAGATGTTTCGACGAATTTTTCTTATCGATTTTTTATCCTAATTTACCTAGAATCGATTGATTTCTTCCAAACCTTCTTAGATTCGTAAACCCAAAATAAGTAAACGAAAATCTACTCAAATTTCCTCAAGAAGAACCCTCAAACTCGAAACCCTCACCTCAAGAACTCATTAAACTTGATTAATAAGAATGAAGAACAAAACTTCAAGAAACCTCAATCAAGAACTCAATATATGAAGTCTCATGGATAAATTCAAAATTTGAAACCCATGATTGAATAACATAACAACAACAAACCCATAATATTCGTAGCCCATACCACTAGAGCAGTCTGGTTAAGGCAAAAACAGTCAAGAGAAGGATAAAATACAAGTTCTACAACCTACATTCACAACAAACCCCTAATGTATTTGCAATCATACAAGCACTTCTAAACTCAAATCCTCCAACTGCAGTACAAATAACAATGCACTAACAAAAATTGATACTCTAAAAGTGCCAAATCATAGATCGAATAAAATACAGAAAACATAAATTTATTTTTCCAGAATTTACTTCTTCCGTGTAAGTACATAACAGAGTCTAAAATAGTTGCAAATAAAATAGCAATAACAAAGCAGCTTTTGAACACATACAAATGAAAGAGACGGTAGATGTTCAGTGAATTCAAACAATCAACAAATATTCATGCAACAAATATTACAATTTATAGAGATTTACAGAAACAAAGTATTTGTTAACTAATGGAAACATATATTATACAAGGACCGAAATGCTATATGAGTTTAAACAATAATTATAAGTTACTGAAACTCACAAAACACATACTATTTCTACATTTTGGTTTTACAAATAGTGAAAGTTCAAAAGAGAAAATACTGACAACGCACAAGTTATTGCCCTCGCAGTGCATCGCCATTGCATGAGAAAATGATTTTGTAAAGTAAAAGAGAAGATACTTACAACAATATCCATGGAGAAAACACATTATGAAATTCTTAAACTCAGAAATGGAGAAACAAAACTCAATATCAAACTGGAGAGAACCACCATGTTGTGAACCAAACTGGCTCTTTAAAGGCCTATGAGCTAAACAAAGTTAGTGAGACGGATTCAGTTATCACTATTGGGTCGAGTAAAATATTAGAGAATTTTATTTGAGATCCCGGCTCAATTACCATTTGTTAAAAAAGACTAGGAGTTAGAAAGAACGGTTATTCAAATCAGTGGCGAATTTATGTGTAAAAATTGGGTCAGCCGAACCCGTGGTCCTCCGACTAAATTCGATATATTACTTGTATAATTATTAAAGAACATATTAAATAAACACTTGTTGAACCCATTCATAAAGTTGTTGGATGGTTCATTGGTTTGACAGTCAGATTTTAACACCAAGGTCCTGAGTTCAATCCCAGCCAACCACAATTCACTTCAATTTTTTTTAGTAACTAATAACACTCGTTTTGTCAAAAAAAAAATGAAATTCTAAAGCAATAGTGCACCCGTTTTCTTGAAATCCTGGATTCGCCTCTGATTCAAATTATGTGAACCTTTGGTGTCAGTTATCTCTCGTCCCCTTTCTCTGTTCTTGTATCTCATCCTCTTCTAGTTACCTTCTTCTATGTTATTAGTCTCTCCTTAATTAATGTATTTTAACTTTGTAGTGCATATTCTAGTAGTAACTTGTATTTGACAATAATTATATATAATAGTGCTTGTGTTGTAATCGAGTTTGTTTCACACCCGCTACAGGTGAAGTTTGTTAAGCAAGTGACAGAGAGTGAGTAGCGCGTTGCCTTTGCCTATAGGGGTACGCTTCTATAGGGTACGCTGCCAGATGACACTGAAATATTTCCTGCATCACAAAAATAATTAATGCAATGTTTTGCAATAAATATTCACTAAAATTAAGTCTACTTTCTATTGGTATAAAAAATTGAATTTTATGTAGTTTTTACATCCTTTACTTAATAAATAAATTTAAAATGCTTACATATATGACCCAACACATTTATTTAATAAATCCGGCTAGTTTAAACTGATAGGAATCATCACATTGGTGTTGCGACCATTTGTGTGATTGCTGATAAGAGCAGTAACATCAATTTATTTGGACACCAATTTTCGACTACACAAACTTTATAAAAAAAACATGAAATTGCTACGATAATTTCTAACTGCTAATCCATTACTAAAAAGCTAGTTAACTTATTCTTTTTGTAATCCATCGCTAAATGGGATTAACATAAAAAAATTATTGCTAGCTACGAAATTTTGTTCATCGCTAATTTTTTTAATTATTTTCTAGCTGGGATGTGTACACTACAATGATGTTCATCAATCAATTTTTTTTTATCGTTTTACCCCTCCTGATATCGACTCCGAGTCATTTATGATTGGATCTTCAAATTAGTTTTGAGTTTTGAGCGTGAATTGTGGAAATTTAAAGTTTTGAAAGGCTAAAGTTGTTAAAAAGTGGTTTTTGGTGTCTTTTGGAGTTTCGAGTCTCGAATTGGAACAATTCCATCAGTTTCGTAATGTGGAAATTGGTTCAAGAGAGTTGTTGATTTTCAGATTCAGAATCTTTTTGTGGATTAATTTGAGGTCCTAAATTGGAAATTGTTGAGTTGACTTTCGTCAACATTCAGGGTTCGGATGTTCGGATCGGATTTCCTAAAGTTTCGTTGGATTCAAGGGATGATTTTAGGCCTAGAGGAGGTCTTGGTTGAATTTTCAGAGATCCCGAGATTGATTTAGCCTTTTTAGGCGTTATGTTTGCTTCTTGTGATTTTCACGGATTTTGGGTTAAGGAGACCTCAAATTCGTGTTTCAATGGTTCCATTGAATTCGGAATGTCGAATTTTGTCGAGTAGCTAGCATATTTGATTTGTTGTAAGGGGTTCCGAACGAATCCTGAAGATCCTTTCGGTGAATTTCGTGCCTTATGTGAATATTCTGTTGCTAGTGTCTGTTAAGCTCCACGTTCCCAGAGGGTTGAGGGTTAACATGAAATTTTTATTATTTAGCATGAAATTTTGTTTATCGCTAATTTTTTTTATTTTCTAGCCGGGATATATACACTACTACAATGATGTTCATCAATCAATTTGTTATGTATTATGTATGTTGAATGTGATCTTTAGAGTTGCTATTAGCTAGAAGCCTAAAACTAGTTACCAAAATCATTAATCAATATCACCTTAATTATGTATTTTCTTTGTACGTTTTTTTTGTTTTCGAATTCAATCTTTTTCCCATTTGTTTATTGCGTTTGGCAGATTTGACTTTATTGATAGCATTGATTGGAGTTATTTACTTTTATAAAATACTAGAAAACTTGTCCGCGTTTCGCGCGGTATAACAATAATTTAAAATAAGCTTTTTATAAATTACCTATTCATGAAATATAACTTGCAATACTTCAAGTTCATATATTTTTTATTCCAAAACCCTTAGATTCATAAGTTATAATGGTTAATCAATAATAAGAATGAAATTAATATTTTAATATATTATGTTAGCAAAATAGAAAATTAATAATGAATCAGAAATAATTTAACAATCTAAAAGTGATTACTTTTAAATCGATAATTCAATATGAATAAAGCTTGAATTTTGTAGGTCATCAATTTTTATTGAAAAATAAAAATAAAACTAAAAGTATAATAATGCTATGAATGACCCAGTATTGACTAAAAACAACATTGATATTAATTTGCTCAGATCAAATAATAAGAAATAATCTATGAATGACCTGGTATCAATGTTGTTCTTAGTCGATATTGTGTCATTCATAGCATTATTATACTTTTAGTTTTATTTTTATACTTCAATAGACATTTAAGAACAAAATTGATATACTTTAGTAGAAGAAATAATCTAAGAATTCAAAATAAAACGACAAATCAAATTCTATTTATATATTAAAAAATACATTTTAATACAGTTATGACAATTATTTTTTGAAATAAATAGAGAAATAAAAAAGTAAAGAGAAAAAAGAAAGGAAAAGAAATGATTTAAGGAAATGATACACATAACATTATTGATGAATTTAAGGAAATTTTTAAAAAAAATTAATAGCATCAATGATGAAATGATTTAAATATGGGCGTATTTGATAATTCAATAAGGTTTTGAGGTAGAATTTTCAGTCTTTTCAAAATTTGGAAAAGTATAAGAAAAATAGAAAAATAAATAAATAAACTTACACATAATTTTTAACAATTATTTAAGGAAAATATAAGAGAAACTGTCAAATTTTTTTTATTAAAATAAACAAATATCTGAAATAAGAAGGTTGTCATCTTTTTTTAAGTTTAATTTTATTATTACGCATATATATGAATCTGTAGCCGAAGAAGTGATCTAAATTAATAAATTTAAATTTCATAAAAAGTATATATGTGATTCTTACCATGTTATAATAACTAATTTCTTATAAAAAATAAATTAAAAAAGGTAAAAAAAAATTATAAAAAAAGTGCATTAAGGAAATGAGATAAATGAAAGTAATAATCCAAATGAAGTAAGAAAAAATAATATGATTGATGATGGATGGAGTTAAATGTAGTCACTTTGATATTCACTAAAATTTGAAGGTAAAATTTTCAGTTTTTTAAAAATTAAAAAAACGAAAAAAACAATAAAAAAGTAAATAAATTTTAGGCCTTAATATATATATAGACCTTAATCAAAAGGGAAAAAGGACAAATATGTCCCCAAACTATCATAAATGATATGTCAATACCCTTCATTATACTTTAAGGTTGTATATACCCTTACCGTTAATATTTTGGATTGTGTATACCTTGCGACTAACGGCTGAACACGTGGCTTCATCTCAACGACTAACCCAATTTTTATTTATTTTTACCCAAAATTAAAAAAAAAACCCGCCCCATTTCTATATTAAACCCACCCGAAATCTTTTTTGAAATAATTTGAATAGCCGCCATCTCCGGCCCTACTCTGCCGCGAGAGAACACTTGTGTTATAATACAGTTAGAGAGAGAGGGGAGATGGAGCACCAGGACAATCAATCTGAGGATGACCCTAATGCTAAGGAGTTAGAGAATATGAAGAAGAGATTGAAGGAGATTGAGGATGAAGCATGTGCTCTTCGCGAAATGCAAGCTAAGGTCGAGAAGGAAATAAGCTCTGCACAAGGTTTTACTCATTTGGCAATATTTTTCAAATGCTTTGCACAACTCACAGGTCTGGAAAATCCAATCCTAACTTAAATTAAGAAATACCCCTGGATTTCCCACCCTCTTATCTTCTATATCAAGAAATTTTGGTTTATTCAAACGGCTTGAACTCCGGCAGACCACTATTGGTCGTCGATGACAGTTTCCCGGCGCTTTTAACGGAGCAAGGTCAATGCCAAGCTGGGCGCCTCTCCAAGGTGGACACAACCCACAAAAAATCACTGCATTTCATCAAGAGAAACGCAATGAATCACATTTCTAATGATTCAAATGTTTGTGTGTGAACTTCAGAGAAGAAGGCGGCGACTGCGGCGGTGGCCAATCACAAAATTAACTTGATGGTTTTGTGCACAATCATCCATGAACTCTAAAACACACAAAAAATGGCTAATGTTAGTGAAATTTTTTATTTGTGCAACAATTTTTTGAGAATTATAGAAGAGAAGAAGATGAACGATTAGCATTGTTTGAAGGGAATTGTTATGAAAGATGGGTTTTAATTCGGGTTATGGACGGGTTAGGGAGAATGGGTGGGTTTTTTTAAAATTTCGGATAAAAAATAAATAAATATTAGGTAAATTATTGAGATGTAGCCACGTGTCCAACCATTAGTCTCAAGGGTATACACAACCTAAAATATTGACGGTAAGGGTAAATACAACTTTAAAGTATAACGAAGAGTATTGACATACCATTTACGATAATTCGAGGGTATATTTGTCCTTTTTCCCTAATAAAAAATATTAAAGAAAATAAAACAAACTTCAATTAAAGTTATATAAAAGAAAAAAAAAACTATAATTAAAGATAGATAAGAAAAAAAAACATTTTAAGAGAAAAAACTAATCAAAGATATATCAAAGAAAATAAAACAAACTTCAATTAAAGTTATATAAAAGAAAAAAAAACTATAATTAAAGATAGATAAGAAAAAAACGTTTTAAGAGAAGAATGCAAAAAAAACGGAAATTAGAAATAAATGACAAATTAAAGTCTATTTATGTATAAAAAATGCAATTCTTATAAAGTTATAACATTTAATTTTTAAAATAAATAAATAAAAAGAACAAAGAACAAAGAAAGGAAGAAATCAATTTAAGGAAATGATATAAATTACATTAATGATGAGATTAAGGAAATTTTAAAAAAAAATTAATAGCATCTATGATGAAAGGATTTAAATATGGTCATATATGATATTCTGCAAAATTTCAAGGTCAAATTTTCATTATTTTAAAAAATAGGAAAAATGCACAAAGTAAGAATTAGAAAAATAAATAAATAAACTTCTAGACACAATTTTTACCAATTATTTTAAGAAAATATAAGAGAAAATGTCATAAAAATAAAATAAAATAAATAAATATCTGAAGTAAGAAGGTTGCCATTCTTTTTTAACTTTAACTTTATTATTACGTATAGATATGAATTTTTTAGCAGAAGAAATGATCTAAGTTTAAATATAATAAATTAAATTTCGTAAAATATATATGCAATTCTTATCAATTTATAATAACTATTTTCTTGTAACAAATAAATAAATAAAAAAAGAAAAAGGAAAGAAGCAATTTTAAAAAATAATATAATGAGAATAAAAAGATCAAATTAAGGCAAGGGAGTAAAGAAAAAGTCTGATTGATGATGAATGAAATTAAATATGGTCAGCTTTGATATTCAATAAAATTTGAAAGTGAAATTTCAGTCGTTAAAATTAGAAAAATATATTTAATTTAAAAACAAAAACAAAAAACTACAAAAATATAGACAAACTTCAGTTAAAAATATATAAAAGATAATAAAACAAATAGATAAGGAAAAATAAATTAGAAAAACGTTTTAAGGAAAAAAAAATGAAATTAAAATATTGATAGATTTCTCCTTATTCTCCTCCTAATTTAATATAATTTTCATAAATAAATTGAATCTCTCTCTCTAAATAATTTTCTTGCTCTTAGACCACTTGTTATTCTTTCTATAAGTTTCTCTATCAAAATGATTTTTCTCTCAACATACATGTTGTTTCTTCTTACATCAGTATTTTCAGAACTATCATGAGAAATCATCTCTTTCACTTTTCATGAAGATATAATATTCCATCATCATCAGAAGAAGAGACAAAGTAAAAGAGTCGCGATATTTTTGTTCTTTCTAAGATCTCTTCTCCTCATCTCTAAATTAACTTTTAGTGTGTTGTGTCAATTTTGTTGTTCTTTTGCTGTAGCTTGTTATCTTTCTTTCTTTATGATTGTTGTTGCTGTTTTGGGTCGTTGTTGAATTTTCCTCTCACTGATACATGTATGTATGTTCAATGAAACTTGTTTGATGTTCCTGCAAAATTTAAAAAGTAAATAAGAGAAGGAAAATAAGTAAAACAAAAAGTCTGACCACAAAAATAATATATTGAAAAAAACTAATCAAACCATGAATTTTCTACTACTCGCGACGCGACAAGAATAAACACAAAAATAAAAATTGATGGATACCTTTTACCATATTGTATGCAATATATTGTGATTAGCTACTCTAATTTATAGATTAGTAGTACCTTTCAAATTAAATTTGAAAAAACTTTTCAGATTATGTAATTAAGTGATAAGGAATAAATCCTCTTAAATTTTATAATTAAGGAAAATGTGTTTCACGGTAAAGATTGATAACTGAAGTTTTTATGCTCATGTTTTAATGAGGAAAAAATCAAATACTAACCTTTAATATTATGTTAAAACTTTAAATAAATATTGTGTTTTTTAAAATGAAAAAAAAGCCTAAAAAAAGAAGAAGATAAATATGATTTAGGCATGCCACATAAGCTATTCTATATTCAGCTTTATATATATACTAGTAAAGAAAGCCCGGGTGCTGCCCGGGCCCAACATTAATAAAGTTATATTGTTACTCTCTCCATCCCATATTAGATGAGAATCTTACTAAAAATATTTTTTTCATATTATTTGAACACTTATTAAATTAGGATAGAATTAATTAATTCTTTTCCATTTTACCCCTACAATTAATATGACCATTCCTTTATTGTATGTGTATTTTCTCATTTCAATGTGCATTGATATAAATAAAGGGCAAAATGGTGAAGTCTTCCAATGTATTAATGATTCTTAATCACCGTGTAAAGTTGGAAGTGCCCATCTAATATGAGACGGAGGGATTATAGTTTATGTATTGTTATAAAATTAGTAAAGATTGTTATAATATATTTTGCTCATAAGTGAGCTAATATAGAAACTTATTTGTCATTTGTCTTTTTAATTTCAATTTTAAATAGCAAATAAATGTAGCGATAAGATTGAGAGTAGAAATGAAGCATATCTTTGTAAATTTAAGTAAAAATAAACATAGTAGAAGTAACATTAGGGTTATCGATAGGACGATTCATTCGGTTGTTTTTAAAAAAATTATATCATTCAATTTTTGGGCTATTTTATAATGTATAACCAAAATTAAAATTTTAAAAGCATCCCAATCCAAATTTATGTGACAGAAGCAGTACAAAAATTAGTCTTCTTTTTGTTGTCTTGTAGATATTTTAAGTTATTATTTATTGTAAATTATAGTACTTTTTATTAAAGTTTTGAATAACATATGTTACTTTTTATGTTTGAGAGTTAAACCAACTTTTTTTTATGTCTTTTAATTTTATACTCCGCATGTGTTTTGTCCTTTTCCACTTTCAAAAACTAATACTCTCTCCGTCCCATATTAGATGAGAATCTTACTAAAAATATTTTTTTCATATTATTTGAGCACTTATTAAATTAGGATAGAATTAATTAATTCTTTTCCATTTTACCCCTACAATTAATATGACCATTCCTTTATTGTATGTGTATTTTCTCATTTCAATGTGCATTGATATAAATAAAGGGCAAAATGGTGAAGTCTTCCAATGTATTAATGATTCTTAATCACCGTGTAAATTTGGAAGTGCCCATCTAATATGAGACGGAGGGATTATAGTTTATGTATTGTTATAAAATTAGTAAAGATTGTTATAATATATTTTGCTCATAAGTGAGCTAATATAGAAACTTATTTGTCATTTGTCTTTTTAATTTCAATTTTAAATAGCAAATAAATGTAGCGATAAGATTGAGGGTAGAAATGAAGCATATCTTTCTAAATTTAAGTAAAAATAAACAGAGTAGAAGTAACATTAGGGTTATCGATAGGATGATTCATTCGGTTATCTTTAAAAAAATTATATCATTCAATTTTTGGGCTATTTTATAATGTATAACCAAAATTAAAATTTTAAAATCATCCCAATCCTAATTTATGTGACAGAAGCAGTACAAAAATTAGTCTTTTTTTTTTGTCTTGTAGATATTTTAAGTTATTATTTATTGTAAATTATAGTGCTTTTTATTAAAAATTTTAATAACATATGTTACTTTTTATGTTTGAGAGTTAAACCAACTTTTTTTTATATGTCTTTTAATTTTATATGTGTTTTGTCCTTTTTCATTTTCCAAAAATAATACTCTCTCTATTTTATTTTATATGTCATTTCTTTTTATAAATATATTGGTCCCTCTTCTTATTGGAACACATGTTGAGTTGTTGTGGTTGGTTATTCCCTCTTCTTATATAGTAATATAGATTGGTTGGTATTATATGTCCCTATTGTCTTATTTTAAGAATGATATATACTGTTTATGGATAATACAAGTTGTCGATCGATTGTTTTAACTCCTGAAACTTTTGAGGGAGCTTACATAAATTTAATTATTTTAGGAGTTTATTACTTAAATTCATTCTAGTTTGTAATATTACATATCTTACTAGATTTTTGTGCTTTCATATACGTCCAAATACATATATCTCGGATATATGGGTCAAAATTATGTGTTGTTTGTTCTAGATACATTGTATTCAAGTAGATTCACATGTATTTGAGATACATAACAAATCTCTCTCGCCTCTCTCCATCTTGCTCGTATCCGAGATACATGCGAATCACAACAGATACATACAAATACATTCTAGTGTGATTCACATGTATTTGGGATACATACGAATTGCGTTCGCCTCTCTTTCAATTTTGTGTGCCTTGTAGGAAAAATACATGTATATAATATAAGTGTATTTTCTTCAATATGTGATGGAAACTCTTAATTAATAGTAAGATACATAATAATTTGATAGTATAGATAATGTTAATATATATAGTAGTAAAATATATCTAATTATGTAGTTTTTCCTTGTTTTAATGATTAATCTATATTCTATAATACCAACAATTATTTTAGCTCTCACCTAAAATGTGTTGTTCTTCAAACACCAAATAAGAAATAATTGCAGAATATAATTATAAGAATGCAAGAAATTTTACTGTAAAAAAAAAAAATCCTTGCTCAAGGAAGTAAAATAGTTATGACCTACTTTCATAAGATTACCTCAAAATTATTGGAAATTTTATGAAAATACTTGATCAGAAATATTATAGGAAATTCTTCTAAAGTTTCACACGTGTCAAACACATAGTCTCAAGAATAGTTCACTCGGATAGATGTATCCCTCAAAATCTAATAAGTTTTTCCAGTAATATAAAATTATGAATACAAACCTAAGGCTCGGAGTTCGAGTCCCCAAGCGAACAAAAAAGGTACGTAGAAGCTCCTAAAAAGGAATTATTTTTTTTTAAAAAAAAAATCTTAAAAAAAAATTAGGAACACAAAAACTAACAAAAATTCAATAAGAAGAAAGTACCATCACAATAAAATAACGGGAAAAAAGACAAATATACCCACGAATTATCGTAAATGGTATGTAGATACCCTCCGTCATACTTTTGGTACACTGGTGCCCTTGCCGTCCAAAATCTAGAACATATATACCTTTTATACTAATGGACATACACGTGTCATAATCTTATCCACCGTTTCAATATTTATTAAATATTGGGTCAACGGATAAGATTGCACCACGTGTCCCTATTATTTCTTTTGTTAGTGTGAAGGGCATATGTACTCTAGTTTTTGGATGGCAGGGGCACCAATGTCCCAATAATATGACGGAGGGTATCTACATACCATTTACGATAGTTTGGAGTATATTTATCCTTTTTCCCTAAAATAAAAAAGAAAATGTTATTCTGGATATTTGAAATTAATATGAATACAACCACAATCCAACGGATATTAAGTACATATTTTCACCTTAATTTATTATTCAACCATAGTACATGAATAGAATTCTCCATTATGTTCGATCTCAAACAAGCATATAAATATCCATTTTTAACATAATCGAAACCATAAAATCATTACTAATATAAAAACAGTCAAGGTGTTATTTTTAAAGACTTGAATCACTTGATGCCTTTAAAAATGAGGCATCTGTCTTAGGTCCCCAAATTTGAGGGGCCTCATTTTTTTTTAGTAATAATAGAATCATTATAAGTATTTTTTAATAAAAAATAAATTATATTTTGTCTTGCTTTTAGTTCGTTTTGAAACATTAAAGAATGTTTCTTTCTTTTTTGTCAATTTTTAAATTTAACTTCCACATGACATGTTTAAAACCACAAGATTAAAAAATATTTTGGTATATATATATTAATTAAGACCATAGAAACAATAAAGTATTTTCAGGATTTTATTCCACTTTCTTCTAATTATTTTCATGGCAAACATGTTCATTGATATCCACTAGGAAAATTAAGAGTACAACATTCACGCTAACACCGAATTTAAGGCGGAAAATAAAATGAATCAAAATCAGTACCAAACACATCTTAAATGAGAATACTGTCATTATTACACAAGTTTTATCACAATAACACATATAAACTCATGTATACACAGAAACTTTAATGAGTATTGCTAAGATCCCAATTAAAAACAAAATCACTTGCAGTTTTGCAATTACAATAAAAAATAAGCGGTCTTCAGAGACATTCTACATAGCCCGCCGACTGAACTTTACATCTTCTTTTAGTTGGAGAATTAAAGCAAGTTGAACCGGTGGACTTAAATCGTACTCAACACTCCCCAAACAGTAGATTACGACATGAACATGCGTACATGAGCCTAACACGTCTTTGAATTGTTGTTGTATGATCTTATTATTTTCGACATCATCTAGCATTCCAACATAGAATTTAGACTTCTTTACATGCTGCATTAGCTCTCTAATCCAGTGGCGTAGCCAGAAATTTTACTAAGGGTATCCACAAATTACATCAATTAAAAAAAATGACGAATGAGTGTACTGAAATTTTTTAAATCAAACTACGTAATATTAATAATAAAATTTCTTAATGAACAAATGTACAAAAAAAAGAAGAAGTTAAACTACATAATATTTAGTTTTAAGGTGTATATTTAGTTTAATATGACGTGATCAGACGGAAGAAAAAAAAAAGAGAAAAAAAGGAGAAAATTCAACTTAGAATGACATCATTTTTACGCTTCAAGCAACGAGGACAGTAACAACAAGACATGTAAAATAAAGAGTACAATCAAACAAGTTTTTTTAAAAAGAATTCTATATGAAGTCTTTTTTGCTTTTTGTTGTTTTATATAATATTTGAGGGTTCTTTATTAACTTAAATTAAATAAAAATAAGTTTTATTTAAAATTTTAATTTAAAAAAAGTCAAAGTCAAATCAATTAAAATTCTGGCTGCTAAGTTTTTAATTTTTTTCTAAAATTCTTAATTGTATCTAATTAAGGATAATTTTATCAAATAATATTAATTTTGAATTATTTCTAATAATAGATTTATTAACTATTATTAAGATTTAGAAAGTAACTAAAAAAAACTCTTTTTAAAATATTAAAAAAAAAGCATAAAGGACAAATGTTGCACGCTACATCGTCAGCCCAAAGAACCACTGGCATACACATACTTTATGTGTTCACGGTGTCCAATATATATTAAGTAGTCATTTAGGATACCATTTTACTTATATATACGGTATAATTTTCCGACGAACGGTGTCCGATTGGACACACTGACACCATTGTAGCTCCGCCCCTGGTCTAATCCTTCCAACTAGTTCTACTTTATTTCCACTTCTTGACTCTATGTCACGCTCCGAACCTACACCCTGAACGTGACCGGCACTCGAGAATCACTATTGGTTCACAAGCGAACCATTGGCCTGACTCATTACTCAGCAGAAGATTTACTCAAACAAAATGGGAACTCCAAATGCATAATTAAACTTTAAACACTCAATTTAAACTTAACTCCAATAATTGTTTAAAAATAATTTAACAAATATTAGTTAAATGCCTCATGACCTCAAAGCATTACAACAACAAATGAAATAATGATAGACTCCTCGACCTTTAAATTATCTATGAAGCCTCTACAATTACAAAAGAATTATTGACCCACGACATCCTAACAACTGAAAGTAAAAGTGAAACCCTCCAGAAGCAAGGAGTGCTCACCAAAGCTAACTGGAACTGCAAGTGGTATCAATGGAGTGTATGTTGATGACCCTGAATACCTGATCTGCATCATGAAAGATGCAGGTCAAATGACGTCAGTACATTGAATGTACGAGCATGTAAGGGGAACTCTAAAGCATAAACATAAGCTTGAACTGATAGAAAAGAAACATACTTACCTCTTCTCAAACTCTCTCAACTCAACTCAAACTCCACTTAAGGATAGGATACTCAACTAAATGATAAGATACTCAACTCAAAGGTAAGATACTCAACTCAAAGATAAGATACTCAGCTCGAAGATACTCAACTCAACTAAAAAATACTCAGCTCAAGATACTCAACTCAAAATACTCAAGGATAAAGCAACCATAAAAGATACAATATATGGAAAACTTTTAAAACAATGGATAATAACTCAATTGTATGTAAGAGTACAATAATAACTCAATTGTATGTAAAAATACAATAATAACTCAACTGTATATAAAAATATAAGAATAACTTTTATTTGGGAGAAACTCTAACCGACAACCATCATTATGAGCTACGTGATGATAAAATGTCTCGCCCACGCTGCCAAAACTGCCCTATACCTTGTCGGAGTATAGGGCATCCTCAACTAAGTAGATCCACTAAGCAATGCTTAAAAGCAATAAGGAATTATCTAAAAAGTATGACCCTTTACCCATGTTGGCATATATGATTTATGATTTATAAGGATTTTGAGTTGCCTGATATCATCCCATATTTGTGCTCAATACTACTCCCAATAATATATAACTCATTCTCAAATGTTTAAAAACATAACTCTTCCTCAATGTGCGATAATTACTAAAAATATCCTCCTAAAAGAGGTGATGCCCAAGATTCCTCATAAACTCATTTAGAAATCAACGTTTCTCTCATTTTAAATGTAAGAGTGTTGCATGCTTAGGAATACTTAGTTCCCTTAAACTCATTTTGAAATATGAAACTCAACCCTCTTCATCCTCAAACTCATTTACTCAAGTCTTAAAACAAGTTAGAATTAGTTGCAAAAGACTTCTCAAAAAGGGACTCAAAGGATTTCTCAAACTTTACTCTTAATATATGATTTAATTTGAAATGAAGATTTAAGAGTTATGATTAGGATATGAATGATCTCTCAAGAAATAATGAAGTTTAGCATAGTTAATATCAATAAGGAAATGAATACAAGATTATAATGATAGAATACGGGACGAAAGACGGAAGGGAACTGAAAGGGAAAGTGGCTTGACGCTTTTGGTGCAGGGTGGCGCGTCGTGCCAGACCTCCATTTATTGGGGGTCTAATTGGGCGCACTGCTGGTGCGATGCGCTAGGTCTCCATTTATTGGGGGTCTGATTGGGCGCATTACTGGTGCATCACGCCAGACCTCCATTTATTGGGGGATCTGATTGGGAGCACTGCTGACGCATCACACCACACCTCTATTTATTGGGGGCTTGATTGGGTGCATTGTTGGTGCGTCGCACCAGGCCTCCATTTACTGGCATGATTGGGCGCGTTGCTACCGCGCCGCCCAACCCAATTCCGAGATGTTTCAACGAGTTTTTCTTCTCGATTTTTGATTGATTTCTTCCAAACTTTCTTAGATTCGTAAACCCAACATAAGTAAACAAAAAATTTACATATTTCCTCAAGAGCAACCCTCAAAGTCGAAACACTCACCTCAAGATCTCATTAAACTCCATTAATAAGGAATGAAGAACAAAACTTAAAGAAACCTCTATCAAGAACTCAATTTCTAGTCAATTTAGAGGCTTATTTTCAGACATAGTTAGATTCAGCTTAGTATTTGAGTTTGATATTTCTTTTGTATTAAACTCTCAGATTTGATATATTTAGTTATAGTATATGGGTATTCCCCATCTTTTCATGTTATTTATGATTTAACTTCCGCATCAGTTTATTATCTTTAGTATGCTTATGATCATGCCAGCAGGGTTAGCTTGGGATCACTTGTGGTCCTAGGTCCCGTGTCCGTGTCTCGGGGCTAGCTCGGGGCGTGACAAAATTGGTATTAGAGCATTAGGTTTAAGTGTCCTAGGATGTCTGAAAAGCCGCACTAGGTAGAGTCCTTCTCATGGGTGTGTAGTGCGCACCACATCTAATGAGAGGGAGGCTACAAAGTGTCTTAGGAAAAATCTTCATTTTCTTGTTACTCTTATCGTGCGTAAGGTATGATCTAATTCCATTCTAACTCGACGTTCTACGTTTCAGTGATCATGCCTCCTCGTAGAGCTTATGTCAGGAATGCGAATGCTAGGAACACAAACGCAGCTCCTCCAGTTCCGGATTAGAAAGTCTTAAATGCTGAATTCAGGAATGCCATTCAAATGTTGGCTTAGAGTGTCGCTAACCAGAACAATCAGCGGGTTCAAGCTCCTGTGAATGCAAATGGTGGATCAGCAGCATCAAGGGTCCGTGACTTTGTTAGGATGAATCCGTCTGAGTTCTTAGGATCGCAGACTGGTGAAGATCCCCAGAATTTCTTGGATGAGATCAAGAAGATCTTTGAGGTAATGCAGGTCACTGGGAATGATCGGGTTGAGTTAGCATCTTACCAACTGAAAGATATGGCTCATATCTGGTACACTCAGTGGAAGGAGAACAGGGGTACATATGTCGCTCCTATTACTTGGGATTGTTTCAGCGAAACCTTTCTGGATAGGTTTTTCCCCATAGAGTTGAGAGAAGCAAGGGCCCAGGAATTTATGAACTTAAGGCAGGGTAACATGACTGTCCAAGAGTATGGGCTCAAGTTTAACCAACTCTCTAGGTATGCTCCTCACATGGTTGCTGATTCCAGGGCTCAGATGAATAAGTTTCTGTATGGAGTGTCAGACTTAGTGAAAACAGAGTGTAGGAATGCTATGTTGTTGGGAGACATGAACATCTCTAGGCTCATGACTCATGCTCAGCAGGTTGAGGGTGATAAGCTTAGGGAACGAGCTAAGGAGACTAAGAATGCCAGAACAGGTAATTACGAGTATTCCCAACAGAAAACGGGTGGTGGAAATCGCTTGCAGTTTCAGCAAAAGTCTTCGACTCTAGCACCTTCATCAGCTAGTGTTCCATCCCCCAGGTTTCGTAATGATCAGAAAGGTAGGGCGTCAGGCTCTAAGTCTCAAGGTAGTGTTTCAGGCACCAAAACTTACCCAACTTGCTCGAAATGTAGTAAGAACCATCCGGGCTAGTGCCTTGCAGGTAAGGAAGGATGCTTTGGGTGTGGTCAGTCTTGTCATAGATTGAAGGATTGTCCTTCAAGACAAGGTCAAGGAATAAATAATGGTAAAGCTCAGTCTACAACTTCAACAACACCAGTAGGTCGCCCGACTCAGCAGGGTAACTCTTCTGGTACTGGTGGTGGACAGTGCCAAAACAGGCTTTATGCTCTTCAGGCTCGTTAAGATCAAGAAGATTCTCCTGATGTAGTCATTGGTACGTTACGAGTCTTTGATCTTGATGTTTATGCATTGTTATATCCAGGGGCTACTTTGTCTTTTGTAACTCCTTATATAGCAGTCCAATTCAGTATTAGTCCAGAAACTCTTTCAGAACCTTTTTCAATCTCTACTCCAGTCGGTGACCTAGTTATAGCTAGACGGGTATACAGAAATTGCCCTGTCACAGTCTCCCAGAAAGTCACCTCAGCAGATCTTGTAGAGTTAGAAATGGTAGACTTCGATGTCATTCTAGGCATGGATTGGTTACATTCCTGTTATGCCTCAGTTGATTGTAGAACTAGGGTTGTTCGTTTTCAGTTTCCAGACAAACCAATCCTAGAATGAAAGGGTAGTAGCTTAGCGCCTATGGGTCGATTCATTTCTTACCTTAAGGCTAGAAAGATGATCTCTAAGGGTTATCTCTATCATCTAGTTCGGGTTAAGGATTCTAGTTCCGAATCCCTAACTCTTGAGTCAGTTCCTGTAGTCAATGAGTTTCCAGAAGTGTTTCCAAAAGATCTTCCCGGAGTTCCTCCTGAAAGGGAAATCGACTTTGGAATTGATCTCCTTCCAGATACCCAGCCTATCTCTATTCCTCCTTACAGAATGGCTCTAGCTGAGCTTAAGGAATTGAAAGAACAGTTGAAAGACCTTCTAGATAAGGGCTTCATCAGACCCAGTATTTCGCCATGGGGTGCACCAGTGTTGTTCGTGAAAAAGAAAGTTGGTTCTCTCAGAATGTGTATTGACTATAGGCAGTTGAACAAAGTCACAATCAAGAATAAATATCCTATCCCTAGGATTGATGACTTGTTTGACCAACTTCAGGGTGCTAGTCATTTCTCATAGATAGACCTCAGATCAGGTTATCATCAGCTTAGAGTCAGAGATAGTGACATTCTGAAGACAGCTTTCAGAACTCGGTATGGCCATTTCGAATTTGTAGTTATGCCATTTGGACTAACCAATGCTCCTGCAGCTTTCATGGATTTGATGAACAGAGTGTTCAAGCAGTAGTTGGACTTGTTCGTTATCGTCTTTATTGATGATATCCTCATTTACTCTAGGAATGAGGAAGAACATGCAAGTCATTTGAGAGTTGTTCTGCAAACTCTCAAAGATTGCCAGTTATTTGCAAAATTTAACAAATGCGAGTTTTGGTTACAATCAGTTGCCTTCCTTGGGCATATTGTGTCTAGTGAAGGAATTCGAGTAGATTCCCAGAAGATAGAAGTAGTGAAACAATGGCCCAGACCTACCTCTGCTACATATATCAGAAGTTTCTTGGGTCTAGCAGGTTATTACAGAAGGTTCGTGGAAGGATTTTCATCCATAGCCTCACCATTGACTAGGTTAACTTAGAAAAAGGTTAAGTTCCAGTGGTCAGATGATTGTGAGAAAAGCTTCGTATAATTGAAAACTAGGTTGACTACAGCTCCTGTCTTGACTCTACCAGAGGGTTCAGATGGTTATGTGATCTATTGTGATGCATCCAGAGTCGGCCTAGGTTGTGTGTTGATGCAACGAGGTAAGGTTATAGCTTATGCTTCTAGACAGCTTAAGGTACATGAGAAGAATTATCCAACTCATGACCTCGAGCTTGCAGAGTGGTGTTTGCACTTAAGATTTGGAGACATTACTTGTATGGTGTTTACGTAGATGTGTTCAAAGACCATAAGATCCTTCAGTATGTATTCACCCAAAAAGAGTTGAATCTTCGCCAGAGAAGGTGGCTTGAGTTCCTCAAAGATTATGATATGAGTGTGCATTACCATCCGGGTAAGGCGAATGTAGTAGCAGATGCTCTTCGCAGATTATCCATGGGTAGTGTAGCACATGTTGATGAAGAAAGGAGAGAGCTAGCAAAGGATGTTCACAGACTTGCTCGCTTAGGAGTTCGTCTTATGAGCATATCAGATGGTAATGTAACGGTTCAGAATGGGGTAGAATCTTCTTTGGTAGTAGAGGTTAAGGAAAAGCAAGATAGTGATCAAATCTTGCTTGAACTTAAGGGTGCAGTCCACAATCAGAGAGTGGAGGTTTTCTCCCAAGGGGGAGATGGTGTACTTCGCTATCAATGTAGATTGTGTGTTCCTGCTGTGGGTGAATTGAGACAATATATTCTCGCAGAAGCCCACAATTCCAGATATTCTATTCATTCAGGCGCCACTAAGATGTACTGTGATCTGCGGGATGTCTATTGGTGGAATGGTATGAAAAGAGATATAACAGACTTTGTGGCTAAGTGCCCCAATTGCCAGCAAGTCAAGGTAGAACATCAGAAACCAGGAGGTATGACTCAAGAGATTGACATTCCTACTTGGAAGTAGGAAGTGATCAACATGGACTTCATCACAAGTTTACCTCGTACTCGCAGACAGCATGACTCCATTTGGGTGATTGTTGATAGGGTTACTAAGTCTTCTCGCTTTTGGCGGTCAAGACTACAGATTCGGCGGAGGATTACGCCAAGCTTTACATTAATGAGATTGTGAGGTTGCATGGGGTTCCTTTGTCTATCATCTCAGATAGAGGTCCTCAGTTTACCTCTCATTTTTGGAAGTCATTTCAGAAAGGTCTTGGTACCCAGGTTAATCGTAGCACAGCATTTCATCCGCAGACGGATGGTCAGGCAGAGCGTACCATTCAGACCTTGGAGGACATGTTGAGAGCTTGTGTGATCGACTTTAAGGGTAGTTGGGATGATCACCTTCCTCTTATAGAGTTCGCCTACAACAATAGCTACCATTCCAGCATTCAGATGGCCCCTTATGAGGCATTGTATGGGCGTAGATGTAGATCTCCAGTTGGTTGGTTTGAAGTAGGTGAAGCAGCCTTGATAGGACCAGATTCGGTCCTTGATTCTATGGAGAAAATGCAACTCATTAGAGATAGACTTAAGACTACTCAGAGTCGCCAGAAGTCTTATGCAGATGTGAGAAGAAGGGAACTAGAGTTCCAAGTTGATGATTGGGTTTTCCTGAAAGTGTCACCCATGAAGGGGGTGATGAGATTTGGCAAGAAAGGGAAGCTCAGTCCCAGATATGTAGGCCCTTACCGGATCTTGAAAAGGATTGGTAAAGTGGCTTATGAGTTAGAGTTGCCAGCAGACTTAGCAGTAGTGCATCCAGTCTTTCACATTTCTCTTTTGAAGAAGTGTGTGGGTGATCCAGCATCCATAGTGCCATTAGAGAGTGTGGCCGTGAAAGATAGCCTTTCTTATGAGGATGTACCAGTTGAGATTCTCGATCCTCAGGTTAGAAGGTTGAGAAATAAAGAAGTCGCTTCAGTCAAGGTTTTGTGGAGGAGTTAGTCCATAGACGGAGCTACTTGGGAAGCAGAAGCAGCCATGAAGTCCAAGTATCCTCACCTCTTTCCTTCCGATTCCATTCCAGCTTGAGGTAATAGTTCCTCTTCATTTTTTTCAGTCATTCATGCGTAAATTCAGTTTTAGAATAATGTTCCTTCAGTTGTACTTGCATTTTCAGCGTATTTGCATGTTCTTGGAACTTAGTTCAGTCAGAAATCCAGTTCTCAGTGTTTAGTGGTAGGGATTGCAGCCCTCTCCCTCTATTTCAGCTAGTTTAGTCTTCATTTGAGGACGAATGGTCCTAAGGGGGAGATAATGTAACACCCCGTATTCAAAACAGACAAGAATGCAGATTTTGAGAAGTTGTAGGTGCAACCTACGGTCACCATCCACGGACCGTAGGTCAGACCACGGCCCGTGCTGGTGGTCCGTGGTTCACCACTGCAACCCCTCCCCAAACCAGCTCATAAAATTGGCTAAGTCCCGCCTTACGGACAGACCCACGGTCCGTAGATCAAACCACGGTCCGTGGTCTGTGTCCTTGGATCGAGACTTCCCATACCAGCCTCTGACACAAACTACGGTCGACCAGCACGGACCGTCATTCGATCCACGGTCAGTAGGTCTGACCGTAGATGAGGGTCAACAACCAGTTAGCTGAAAAATATTGATGGGTCAACTTCAGATGGTCATAACTCTTAGCAAAAAATGAATTGTGTGTCCCATGAACTATGGTTAGATAGATAATTGAAATATCTTTCCAACGCCATCGAGTTAGCTAAATTCCGACCTCTGAGTAAAAAGTTATGCTCATTTTAGTGAAGCCCTATCAGGCAGACTCGATTGACGAATCCAATCGACGGACCGTCGATTGAATGACGGCCCGTCAGTCCATTCCGTCGGTCACTCCGACGGCAGTTAATTTAGGGGTCTTTTGGTCTTTTCCTATTTCGTTTAACCCCTAAGATATGTCGTTTAGACCCTAAATCATGAGATTTTAATCAGTTTAAGCCTAGAAACATAACTAGAGCTTACCTTAGTCAAAATCATTAATCAAAACTTAGAAAATTAGAACGCTAAAAGGAGAAGAGAAGTCAAGAACCCTAGTTCAAGAACGCAGCAAGGTTCCATCAGTTCCAGCCCCAAAATCGAAAGATTTCTCCGTGGAATTCGTTACCAGGTATGTGGGATTTCACTAGTGGGTTCCTTTCGCCCATTAGGTCCCTAGAATTTAGTCAGATTCTTGATTCCATGATTATGAACAGACTTAGGGTTTCTAGAATTTCAACAGATCATCATGAATTAGTTATTTAAATATTCCAAATCAGATTATCATGTTATTGCTCAGTGTATCGCATAAATTTCAGACTCTTAGCTATGTATTTCTTTAGTTCTTGAATTACACATGCTAGGTCATATATTTTAGTTATTCGGTTATACATGCCTCAGTTATTAATGCATCATTATCAGATTAATTGTTGCATTCTCAGTTTGCATGTTCAATTCGAGCTATCCAGTATTCACAGAAATTCAGTCATAATGTGTTCATCACTTAATTCATTGGGAGTAGCATAATACCGAGTTGGACTAGGGTTCAACGTACCCATATAGTCCCATAACTACGAGCCACGTAGGTGTAAGTCCCCTCTGTGGGCAACATCAGTTTAGTGATCACGCTAGCATGCCTCTATACCTCTGGCAGGGTATATTGGGTCCTCTCGATGGGGCGTATACATTGGACTCCACATTTAGCTCATATGGTTTTATGTCGGTTATTAGTAGCTCCCACAGTTCAGTCAGACTCTATTACATTGACCATATTTCAGTACAGTCAGTATTCAGTCTCAACATGTTATAAATTTGGTCATTGCATCAGTTAGCTCAGTATTCAGTATTTTCAGTATCTATATCATGTCCAGATTATTTCATTGCTTTATTGCTTTGTTCAGTTACATGTTATTTCAGCTTTACTCTATCCTGCATGCTCAGTACCTTTCAAGTACTGACGCATATGTGCGCTACATCTTCTCGTGATGTAGGTTCAGGTTCTCAGCATCCAGATCACGCTTAGATCGATTCCCGATCTTCAGTTCAGTAACATCAATGGTGAGTCCTCATTCTTCGAGGACTAGTGACATGTTTATCTTTATTGCTTTTAGTCTTTAGTTTCAGTTTTGCTAGATCTAGTTGGGGCATGTCCCAACATTTCTAGTCAGTTTAGAGGCTTATTTTCAGACATAGTTAGATTCAGCTTAGTATTTGAGTTTGATATTTCTTTTGTATTAAACTCTCAGATTTGATATATTCAGTTATAGTATATGGGTATTCCCCATCTTTTCATGTTATTTATGATATAGCTTCCGCATCAGTTTATTATCTTTAGTATGCTCATGATCATGCCAGCAGGGTTAGCTTGGGATCACTTGTGGTCCTAGGTCCCGTGTCCGCATCTCGAGGGTAGCTCGGGGCGTGACAGTAATAGACTTTAGAGGTTTATTTGATTGGTTACTTTAATAAGTTTTGGAGCTTCCGTGTTATTGTTGTTATTCATAGTTGATTTATTGGTATATGTTAGGGTTTAGATTCCTTGGTCCGCCCACTTAGGAGGTTAAGTGTGGGTGCCACTCATAACTCAATTTGTGTCGTCAATAAAGCATCAAAGCTATTCGAAAATAATAGGTCTCTTAAGGCATTTCTAGTATCTTGCCTCTTCTCACTGTCATGAAAATTCCCGGTCGGACCCTTTTCACTACATGGAGAATTATTTTGACTAGTAGGGGAAAGGCTCTGACTACTAGTTGATTTTTTGTGTGCAACCAATGTCCAGTTTTTAGTTGGATTCTTATTTTCAACTTGCAAAACATGCTGCATAGAATTTTCAGCATCTTCAACATCAAATCTATTAATTATTTTTTTTCCTGAATCCATTAATTTTTGTCTTGAATCAACTCGCATCGCATCAACCCTAACTATTGATGTTCCCCCTGCGTTTTTAGTTGTATTAGACATCAAATTCAACCCTCTTCTTTTGATTGGACCTCATTAGTAGCAGCCTATTGGTTATTGCAATCACCTTTGTTTTCGGTAGTTGTTTGAGCACTAATATTACTTATATCAATATCCGTTGAGTTTACACGACTTTGCTTGAATGTGGAGCCAACCAATTGTCGATCTAAAGAAATAGTTTTACTTTGATCGACATATACAATCTTCTTTTTTTCATTTTAATATCTCTCTTGCATCGCCTTGATACTTTTCACCATCAGTAGTACCTTTTAAAGCACCTTCAATGATATCATCAATTTGTTTGTTATTTTTGATTTCTTTTCGAAATCAAATGACAACTATCTTCATCATGACCTTGGTGCTTACAATAATTGTAATACAACGGTAGATTATCATATACAATTTCCTGAAAAACCTCGATCAACTTACCAGATTTTCCATCCGCAAACTGCAACCTTATACGATTTTGAAGCTTTTCCATTAGATCAAGTATAACTTTGACCCTAGCCGTGCTAGGTCTTGACTTGATTTGAGTAGCTTTATCTATAGCTATTGGTTTCCCAACTGTTGATGCTATAGACAACCAGGACTTCTTCGCAAACAAATTTGGAGATAAGTTCGGTAAAGAAATCCAAACCACAGCTAACGTCGTTTCCTCCTTAGGGTTATATCCAATGGACCATGGAAAAACCCTACATTGGTGCTCCTCTCCATTGTAGAGAAGATAATTAACTAAGCGAGTAAAGCTAGTACATAATCTTCATATAGATCAAACCTCAACAAAATTTGTCTTGGAGCAAGTAAGCCAATTAAACAATTGCCCTTGGTACCAAGATGTTTCGGTAAAAGTGACCTTAGTACATTCAACTCTGGCACACCATGGGATAATTTAAACACCACTGCTTGATCTAATCCCTCTTCGATCATAAAGTCTTGCCTTTCCTCCCTTGAAAACGTGATAGTAGGTTCTCTATGAATTATTTCGATTGATTTTATAATTGTTTTTGAGTTAATTAGGGCAGATTGTTTAGGATTTATAATATTGGAATTGAAAAGGGTGGCGTATGTGGTGGTTTGGAGTGGTGGGGTGGGCTGGACACCCTCGAAAGGAGGCCGTCCAGTGGCCGTATCAGCCATGACTGCTGCCTGCCGACCTAGGGTTTGAAAAAAAATATTAAACAGTTGGATCCTATTTATCCTTTTTGTGCCTTTTTCCTTATGTTTTCCCATTTATGAGTTATGTTTAAAAAAAACTCAAAAATCTCTATAAAAAAATCATTTCATCAATTCTCTTAGAGCCAGTTAAGTATTACTGTTGGAAGGCAAAAAATATTTATTTTTAAAAAATACTTTTATGAAAAGTAAGGTGTTTGACAAATCAATAAAACTTCTTTTAAATATAGGTAGAAGCAGCTAAATATTTTTGTTTCTTAAAAGATGCAGAAGCAGAAAATTATTTTTTACAAGACCAAATTATCCTTTCTATATGTACATATTTTCCCATGTATCTCTTATTCATTAATTAACATATCTCATAACATTGGTAAAAGTTTCATTTAAGAATTTTATTTTTATATAATATCTTTTTATTAATTTACGTTAGTATCATTACTTTATATTTGATGTTTTTAATTATATTTAAATGATCATTTCAATATTTTTTTTATTTTTCTATGTATAATATTGATTGAAAATTGAATATGTACATTTTAATTCAATGTAAACAAAAGTTTGATTAAATTTTTTTATAATAGATATCTAAAATAATTTCTATGAATAGAATAATCTTCATATTAAAAGTAGATTGATACTTGTTTTTTTTTTTTTTTTTTTTCTAATTTGACACTTACAAACAATTTATTTTTTTTAAAATTAGTCAAACACAATTTGCTTATCAATAGCACTTTTCAAATGAATAGCCAAATACAATTTGTTTTTTTTCTTCAAAAAACACTTTTCTGAAAAACTATTTTAAAAAGCGCTTCTAAAAATAAGCAGATTTTAGCAGCAATCCCAAATAGGGTCTAAGAAACCCAACAATCATCGTGAAAAGCCCAGCAGATGTTTGGAGGTGCTGGGAACAATGGATGAAATTGGATTCTTTGTTTAATTTTCTCATTTACTGTTATTGTAACAATTTGTTTTTTTTTTGTCTTAATTAGTTTCAATAAAGCTCGGTAACATAATACCCACAAAGGATAATGGAAGTATTAATGTTAGATTCATTTGAACCTAGTACAAAAATTGCAACAAATATGAAGCTATAACTAGGGTGTGTTTGGTATGAAGGAAAACGTTTTCTAAAATGTTTTCTTGGAAAACAAATGGATTTCTAACTTATTTTCTCATATTTGGTTGATCAGTAGAAAATATTTTTTAATGTTTGGTTGGTGAATGAAAACTATATTTTATTTTGGGTTTGAGACTAGAAAATACTCTTAAGGAAAATAATTTATGATCCGAAAATCAACCCGATAATTGATCTAGGACTCGACCCTAACACCAGAACTAGGAAAAGAGCCTGATGACCGTTCCAAAATCCGACCCTGAGATCTAACCCAGGACCTGGCCCAAACTTTCAAACCAGGAAAATATTTTTCAAAAATAAAATATTTTTCAAAAAATTGATAGGGGGTACGGGGTGGCGTAAAAAATGAAATATTTTTCAATTTTTTTTTTGATGGGGTGGCCTGTGGGGGAGGGGGGGGGGTGAGGGTGAAGTTATTGGAACTACTGTTATGACTCCTTTGAAGAGTTCGACTCCTACGTCAACTAGTAATCCTAAAGACAAGGGATAACATAGTTTTAGTATAATTAGATCTCCTAAGTCACATATAACTTATACTACTATCGTTGTATATAAATACGGAAATAGATATAACACATTGTAAGAGAGCGATATAAATTAAATAATATATCCTTTGGGTCTTGCTTTTGGAGAATATCAGGTTCTAACATGGTATCAGACCATACTTCAGACTCATCGTCCACTTCTCAAACGACAGTCATGGCTCAAGCAAGCAACCCATCTCCTTCTCCTTTCAACAACCTCATCACTTTATTTTCATAAAATTAACATCTACGAATTATCTTTTTTGGAAAACACAGGTTTGTCCGTTTCTTCGAGGACAAGAGCTTTTTGGTTATGTAGATGGAAGTTATGTATGCCCACACTCTCATATGGCAGGCAAATATGGTGAACAAGATGTTGTCAATCCGGCATATCTTCGGTGGATCAAACAAGATCAATTGATTATGAGTTTAATTATCTCATCTCTCTCGAAGGAGACTATTCCAATTGTTATAGGGCTACCCATGACAAAATCTATTTGGGATGCTCTAGAGGCAATCTTCTCGTCACCATCGAATACTCTAATTCTAAACCTTCATATGCAGCTTCAGAATCTTAAACAAGAGGATTTGAGTGTCACTCAATATCTTCACAAGGTCAAATTACTTATCAATGAACTAGCAGCTGCTGGTCGTCCAGTTTGCCTTCCTGATAAAAAATATTTACTCGTTCAAAGGTCTTCAAAGTGAATTTAAAGATATTGTTATTGCTCTCTTTGCTCGACAAGAACCTGTCACCTTTAGCGAGCTACACAACCTTTTGTTAAGCCATGAATTTATTCATGGTCAGGCACTCTCATTCTTATCTATTTCACTATCTACTATGCCGGACTTGCTTGTCAATCCTTCTGCAAATTTCAGCCAGCGTGCTTCCCAGAACGAGAGCCAATACAACCAGCAAAATCATAGAGGACAAGGTCACAACAACAAGAGAGGTAGAGGAGGAAATCGTGGTGGAAGACAAGGTTATCGCAATAATTCGTCCACTGGAAATCAGTGGTCCTCACCGGACTCTCGCTCGCGTTGTCAAATTTGTAATGGTGTAAATCATCTTGCACAATTGGTTTCAGCGATACAATCACACGATCAATCCATCAGCTTATTTGACTCATCAATCACCTCATATCGCACCCCAAAATTGGTATCCGGACAGCGGTGCCAGCCATCACATCACACCCGATCTTGCTAACTTGCATCATGTGGAGGACTACAATGGTATGGATCAAGTTAAAGTTGGGAACGGGAAAGGACTTCCTAATCATCACACTGGTAATTCCATGCTCTCTCTCCCTTCCAAATCCTTAGCCCTTACTAATATTCTTCATGTCCCTTTAATCACAAAACGTTTACTTTCCGTTCAGAGATTTGCTCGTGATAATGCTGTCTTTTTTGAATTTCATCCCTCTCATTTTATTGTTAAGGATCGAGCATCCAAGAAGCCTCTTCTTTGACGACAGAGTAATGATGGTATGTACTCACTCAAGCTTCAACCTTCCCAACCACGAGCAATCTCCAAGTCACCATCCGCTTTTATATCTTCCAGAACGTCGTCCATGTGTTGGCATCTTCGTCTAGGTCATCCCCACAAACGAGTGTTCCATCAAGTCATCCAGAAGAATAGTTTACCTTGTTCTATGTTTAATTTTAATCATATTTGTAGTGTTTGCCAACTCGGCAAGTCACAAAAGTTGCATCTTCCACCTTCGATTAATAAAAGCTCCTCTATTTTGCAATTATTATTTGTCGATGTTTGGGGTCCTGCTCCTCACTTATCTTCCGAGGGTCACAAATATTTTCTCGTGCTTGTTGATGATTTTTCAAATTTTTCTTGGGGATTTCCAATGAAATTAAAATCAGAAGTCACCTCAATTTCTCATCAGTTTAAGCTTCTAGTTGAAAATCAACTTCACACCATAATTAAGTCAATTCAATCGGATTGGGGTGGCGAGTTTTGTGCTCTTTCCCCTATCCTCACGCAATTCTGAGTCTCTCACAGAGTCTCGTGTCCTTACACCCATGAACAACAAGGAAAAGTTGAACGGAAACAACGCCATATAGTTAAAATGGGCTTAAGTCTCTTAGCTCATAGTTCCACCCCATCCCATTACTGGCACTTTGGCTTCGACACCGTTGAATATCTAATAAATCGACTTCCATCACCCTCCAATAGTGGTAGGTCTCCATTTGAACTTGCATTTCGCAAATCACCAAATTACTCTCTTAAGAGCCTTCAGATGCCTTTGTTTTCCCTATCTTCGACCTTATAACAAACACAAATTTGATTTTCGTAGCGTGCCTTGTGCATTCCTTGGTTACAGCCGCAAACACCTCGAGTATCATTGTCTTGATAGAGTCTCTGGTCGTTTCTATATAGCCAGACATGTTCGCTTCGACGAAACCATATTTCCATTTACTTCAGACTCAATTCTAGGTCCCCATCCCTCCACTCTAGCATATTCGATCCCTTGGGCATCTTCCCTTATCACAATTCCCCATCCACCAGCTAATGCAGTTGCATCACCACCTACCTCAAATCTACCCAGTCCATCATCTACTCTTCAAAGCCCCGTAATCGATCAGTCATCTAGTAACACCACTGCTCTATCGTCCCAATCGACCATTCCTTTGGTTGTCGATCTTATGGACTTCTCCCTGCCACACCAATCTAGTTCATTATCGATGCAGCATGCATCTCAGTCCGTAGAACCTCCACAACGCACTCACCATATGCATCTTAGACATATGCCTCCCTCTTTCTATTTATCCAGAGTTCCATCTTCCAAGTTATCATTGTCACGCCCCGAGCCTACACCCTGGGCGGGATCGGCGCTCGGAGACCATCGCTGGCCCCAAGCGAACCCTTAGTCTGGCTTTCTTAACTCAGCGGAAACCTAACTCAACAAAATAACTTTATGCAAAGCAAAATCATAAGACAACTTAACTGATACAAATCTGGCCATAAAGGCACCTCGGGTCTCAAATTAGAGTATTTACATATATACATAGATAAGAGACTCAAAACTAGCTGACTGACTGTCTGTCTATGAAGCCTCTAAAATACTGAGATGGATGTTGGGACAGACCCCGCAACATCCTAATAAGACAAAAACTAAGAACACAAAATAATTTAGTCCTTCGGAAAGCAAGGAGGCTCACCACTGACTCTTGAGTGCTCAGCTGGATCAACGACGTGCAGGATGCTGATCCGGGGTTCCTGAATCTTCATCATCAAACGATGCAGGCCAACTGGCATCAATACATAGAATGTACGAGTATGCGAGCGGGAAAGCCAAACCACAACTTAAGTGTCACGCCCCGAGCCTACACCCTGGGCGGGACCGGCACTCGGAGACCATTGCTGGCCCCAAGCGAACCCTTGGTCTGGCTTTCTTAACTCAGCGGAAACCTAACTCAACAGAATAACTCAAAGCAATGCAATATTTCAAAAGAACTTAACTTATAAAGTATGGCTAAAAAGGCAACCCGAGTCTCAAAATAGGATATTTACATATATATAGATAAGAGACTCAGAACTAGCTGACTGACTGTCTGTCTGTCTGTCTATCTGTCTGTCTATCTGTCTGTCTATCAAGCCTCTAAAAACACTGAGATGGATGTTGGGACAGACCCCGCAACATCCTAGTAAAACCAAAAACTAAGAACACACAATAATTGAGCCCTCCGGAATGCAAGGAGGCTCACCACTGACTCTGGAGTGCTCAGCTGGATCAACGACGTGCAGGCTGCTGATCTAGGATACCTGAATCTGCATCATGAAACGATGCAGGCCAACTGGCATCAGTACATGGAATGTACGAGTATGCAAACTGGAAAACTAAGCAACAACGGCTAGAAGGAAATCTGGAAGAAACTGAATAGCTTACCTGTCTCAACTCAACTCAACCTGACTGACTTCTTTCAATATAAGGCAATTTAAAACAAGTGCGATATAAAGAAAGACTGTTTAAAACATGCTATAAACTCTGTGTGTATACAAGATACAATAAGCCTGAAATGTATATAGAAATACAATGAACTGATGTATATAAAAAAATACATTAATCTCTGAGTATGAAAATACAATATCTGCTGTGGGAGTTTCTCTAACCGACAACCATCACACAAGAGCTATAGTGATGATACAGCGATCGAACTCACGCTGCCAGAGCATCTTACACCCGGCCAAAGGTATAAGACCTGAACTGCCTAATGGATCCACTAGTCTAATCTGAAAAGGATTCATCTAAAAAGCATGATCCTTTTCTACCCATGGTGGCTAACATGGTTCTATGGGGGCTGTGGGTTCTTTGAACGCTCCCCCAATTCGGTGCTCGATACTACTCCCAAAAATGTACTGGCTCTTATGTTTTTAAAACATATTTATTCCTGCTGATATGAGATAATTACTCAAAAACTAGCCCGAAGGCTCTTTGGAAATCTCAGTTTCCAACCTTGTTTGGATGCAAAGACCTTTCTTTAAAACTTCTTTGGGAATACATAGTTCCCTAATAACTTTGAGAAATGAACTCAACTTTAATCTCTTGACTTAACTTGAAACTGGGACTCTTACTCGACCTGAAACTTGACTGCTAACTTCACTTGACTTGGAACTATCTTTCCCTGAATCGGAATGTGAATTCAAGGTGTTCGATCACATGATATGGAGGGATCCTTGAACTCTTAGACGTACCATGGAGTGTCGGAAACAACCATAAAACATATGTATAATACCTTGGAACTTGCTTGAAAAAGGGAGAAAAGGAATGGGGAAACTTGGCTAAGACTTCAAATTTCTGGTAACACAGGCGGCATCTACGGAAGCCATCGACGGACCGTAGATGGACTTACGGTCCGTACTGCAGGTCCGTAGATCGCGTCAGAGAGTTTTCCCTAAAAAAAACGATTTTTTTGAAAAAAGGTCTAAGTGTTGACCTACGGTCATGACTTACGGTCCGTGGATCGATCTACGGACCGTAGGTCGGCCCCGTAGATCCATGCCCCAAAAACCCAACTTCTGTCCCAATCGACGGTTGACCAGTACGGACCGTCGATTGATCTACGGTCCGTAGGTCAGTCCCGTAGATGGGGATCGACAGCCCAGAATTCTGCAATTCGATGGTGAATCAACTTTTAAGGGTCATGACTCTAAGAATCGTAATTCCCTCAACCTACCATAGGATTTCAATGAAAATATACGACCCAATCATGTCTCCCAACGAACAATAATTCAACAACACCACCAACAACAACTAACAACTTCACCAACTTTAACAACTTCAACAACAATTCCAATCTTTTCTCAATCATATAATAAACTAGGTGTGTGTGGGGGAAAGGATCAACCCACACGAAAAACTCACATACCTTTAATAGGGATCACCCCCGACGAAAGTCCACAACGATCTTGCCTAAGCTCCTCTTTCTTCTCTTCTTCTTCTTCTCCTTCTTCTCTTCTTTAAACTCAAGAACCCTAACTCTTCTCTTTCAAAAAGGGACAAAAATGATCCAAGATCATCCTAACTCAACAATAAGAGCTCAAAATAAAAGATTGTGAAAGGACCAAAATGCCCTTAAATTTCCGGACGAAATTCCCTTCCAACTACCCAACTTCTAAAGGGCATAACTCCCTCATACGATCTCGGAATTGAGCAAACTCGGTGGCGTTGGAAAGATCGTTCCAAGGACTTCGCCACCATAACTGGAACTAATCCTAACTCACCCTGAGCTAGGAGTTACGACTACTCAAAGTTGGCCAAAAACTCATGATTTCCACACTTAGTCAAATTTCCAGATTTTTAAAAATTTTTTTTTTTTTTTTTTTTTTTTCCAAATTTCGATCTTCTTTGAAGCCACTTCAAATTGTCGGATGTTACAATATCTCCCCCTTGGGAACATTCGTCCTCGAATGAGGTTACTCTTATGAGACTAAGGGTGTAACATCAACTCAACACCCAACAAACAACCATGCAAACGCAACAACAATGACGACAGGCTCATTATAATTTAAAGAGCACTAAGAAGGAAATTAATACCTTAATCTGCATTTCCTCCGAATTCAAAGAGATATGGGTATCGCTTCTTCATGTCTTCTTCGGCTTCCCAAGTTGCTTCCTCAACAAATTGGTTCCTCCATAGGACCTTAACTGAGGCTACATCTTTCGTTCTCAACTTACGAACTTGACGATCCAAGATTTGAACAGGAACCTCCTTATAAGATAAGTTATCATTGATCTTAATACTTTCAGTCGGCAGGATCAATGAAGGATCGCCGATGCACTTCTTCAACATGGAGATGTGAAATACCGGATGAACCACTGCTAGTTCCTGTGGCAACTCCAACTCATAAGCAACATTGCCAACCCTCTTGGCTATGCGATAAGGTCCAATATACCGGGGACTAAGTTTCCCCTTCTTACCAAACCTCATAACGCCTTTCATGGGTGAAACCTTCAAATATACCCAATCATCTACTTCAAACTCTAATGCCCTTCTCCTAACATCAGTGTAGGATTTCTGACGACTCTGTGCCGTTTTCAACCTCTCTTGAATCACTTTCACTTTCTCCATAGCTTGGTGAACTAAATCTGGTCCTATCAACTGTGCTTCACCAACCTCAAACCATCCAATAGGAGATCTACATCTTCTCCCATAAAGAGCTTCATATGGAGCCATCTGGATGCTAGAGTGATAACTGTTGTTGTAGGCAAATTCAATTAGAGGTAGGTGATCATCCCAACTACCTTTGAAATCAATTACACAAGCCCTCAACATATCCTCTAAGGTCTGAATAGTGCGCTCTGCTTGCCCATCAGTCTGAGGGTGAAAGGCAGTACTTAAGTTCACCTTTGAACCCAAGCCCTTCTGAAAAGATTTCCAGAACTGTGCAGTAAACTGTGCACCTCTATCTGAAATAATGGAGATTGGGACTCCATGAAGTCTTACTATCTCTTGAACATACAACTTGGCATAATCTTCTGCTGTATTGGTAGTCTTTACCGGTAGAAAATGAGCTGACTTTGTCATTCGGTCGACAATTACCCAAATGGAATCATGCTGTCTGCGAGATCTTGGCAACCCTGTGATGAAATCCATGTTGATCATCTCCCACTTCCACTCTGGAAGTTCTATCCTCTGAGCCAAACCACCAGGCCTTTGGTGTTCAACTTTCACTTGTTGGCAATTTGGACACTTAGCAACAAACTCAGCAATGCCTTTCTTCATGCCATTCCACCAATAAACTTCTCGCAAATCACGATACATCTTGGTGGAACCTGGATGAACTGAATATCTGGAGCTATGAGCTTCCTCCATAATCTTCTTTTGGAGTCCATCTACCATAGGTACACACATTCTACCTTGATATCTTAATACACCATCTCCCCCTTGTTCAAAAGCTAATACTCTTTGCTTCTGAACATTTGCCTTTAACTCAAGCAAAATGGGATCTTGATCTTGCTTCTCTTTCACTTCTGACATTACTGATGACTCGGCCCTGCTCGTCACCGCTATTCCTCCTTCTGCGGAATCTGTAAAGCTGACTCCCAGGCATGCCAGTCTGTGCACATCTTTTGCTAACTTTCTCCTTCCCTCTTCAATATGGGCGGTGCTACCCATAGACAACCTACTCAAAGAATCAGCAACAACATTAGCCTTACCTGGGTGGTAAAGAATACTCAGGTCATAATCTTTGAGTAACTCTAACCACCTCCTCTGCCTGAGATTAAGTTCCTTCTGAGTAAACACGTATTGAAGGCTCTTGTGATCAGTGAATATGTCGACATGCACACCATACAAGTAATGACGCCATATCTTCAAAGCAAACACTACAGCAGCTAGCTCTAAGTCATGGGTTGGGTAGTTCCTCTCATGAACCTTCAACTGTCGGGAGGCATAAGCTATAACTTTGCCATTCTGCATTAAGACACAACCCAAACCGACTCTAGATGCATCACAATACACCACAAAACCTTGAGTACCTTCTGGTAGCGTCAAAACTGGAGCTGTAGTCAATCTCTTTTTCAATTCCTGAAAGCTTTTCTCACAAGCTTTGGACCATTGAAATTTCACCGTCTTCTGAGTCAACTTTGTCAAAGGAGATGCAATACTCGAGAACCCCTCAACAAACCTCCTATAATAGCCAGCTAATCCCAAGAAACTCCTAATTTCAGTTGGAGAGATGGGTCTAGGCCAATTCTGCACTGCCTCGATCTTCCGAGTATCAACTTTAATTCCATCACCGGACACAATGTGGCCTAGGAACGCCACAGACTTGAGCCAAAACTCACACTTAGAGAACTTGGCATACAACTCCTTCTCCTTCAAAGTCTGAAGAACTGTTCTGAGATGACTAGCATGATCTTCTTCATTCCTTGAATAGATTAGTATATCATCAATAAAGACAATAACAAACATATCTAAATAAGGTTTGAAGACTCTATTCATCAAATCCATGAAAGCTGCCGGTGCATTGGTCAAACCAAAGGACATGACCAAAAACTCATAATGACCATACCTGGTCCTGAAAGCTGTTTTTGGGATATCACATTCCCTTACCCTTAACTGATGATAGCCTGATCGGAGGTCAATCTTTGAAAAACAAGTGGCACCCTGAAGCTGATCAAAAAGATCATCAATCCTCGGAAGAGGGTACTTGTTCTTGATGGTAACCTTATTCAACTGACGGTAGTCTATACACATTCTAAGGGAACCATCCTTCTTCCTCACAAACAAAACCGGAGCACCCCAAGGTGAGACACTCGGTCGAATGAAACCCTTTTCTAGGAGATCTTTCAACTGCTCTTTCAACTCTTTCAACTCTGCTGGTGCCATTCTATATGGCGGAATAGAGATAGGACGAGTATCTGGAATGAGATCTATGCCGAAATCTATCTCTCTCTCAGGAGGAATTCCGGGTAAATCATCAGGAAACACTTCTGGAAACTCTCTTACTATAGGAACTGACTGGAAAAGAGGTATCTCAACACTAGAGTCATGAACTCGGACTAAGTGATAGATGCAACCCTTCGAAACTAACTTTCTTGCCTTAAGGTACGAAACAAAACGACCCTTAGGCACTGATGAACTGCTACTCCACTCTATGACTGGCTCATTCGGAAACTGAAACTTGACGGTTCGAGTTCTACAGTCTAATGATGCATAACAGGCATGAAGCCAATCCATACCTAGAATGACATCAAAATCTACCATGTCTAACTCAACCAAATCAGCCTTGGTGTTCTTGTGACTGATGGAAACAGGACAATCACGATAGACTCTTTCTGCTAGAATAGATTCCCCAACAGGTGTAGAAACACAAAAGGGTTCACAAAGTCTTTCAGGAAGAACCTCAAACTGATTTGCAACATAAGGAGTTACAAACGATAAACTTGCTCCTGGGTCTAGCAAAGCATACACATTAAAAGCAAAGACTTTGACCATACCAGTGACAACATTCGGAGAATTCTCCTGCTCATGGCGACTGGTGATAGCATAAAGGCGGTTCGCTCCTCCACCTACACTAGAGGTAGCTCCTCTAGGTGCCGTCCTGTCTGGGGGAACAACTGAAGAAGACTGTGCTTTATTACCTCCATTACCCTGCCTATTCTTTGGACACTCTCGCATGAAATGCCCATTCTGACCACACTTGAAACAACCAAGGGAGCCCTCTCGACAAATACCTGAGTGGTTCCTACCACATTTGGTGCAGACCGGAGGCTTACTACTCCCTTGCGCCACACTACCCGAAGATTGTGCTGGTCTAGCCCTGAAATCCTTCGAATTCTGAACATTAAATTCACCTCTGTATCTGGGTGCAGGCGCTCTAGCAATTGATGGAGCAGGTCCCTGTTGCCTTTGCTGAAAGGAGGAACGGTTTGAAATACCTTTCTGATGCCCGGACTCGTTCCCGATCTTAGCTCTCTTATTTCTGAACTCTTCTCTGTCCCTCAGCTTCTCTTCCTCAACATGCTGCACATAAACCATCAATCTTGATATGTCCATGTCCCCGATAAGCATTGCCGCCCTACCTTCCTTGCTCGACAACCGAGACAGCCCAGCAACGAACAGACTCATTCTATTCCTCATGTCCGCAACCATCTCCGGAGCATAGCGGGATAGTTGGGTGAACTTCAGACTGTACTCTTGAACACTCAAAGACTCCTGCTTAAGAGTAAGGAACTCACGTACCTTGGCCTCTCTCAATTCTCGAGGAAAGAATTGCCCCAAGAAGGCTTCCTCAAAACAGGCCCAACTCGCAGGTGGTGCATTCTCAACTCTGCCCCATTTCCACTGGTCGAACCAGATTCTAGCTACATCCTTCAATTGATAAGCAGCTAGTTCGACCCGCTCAGTATCTACCACATGCATCACATCAAAAATCTTCTTCGACTCTTCAATGAAGTTTTCTGGATCCTCGGTAGTGCTCGAACCCATGAATCTCGGAGGATTCATTCCCAAGAATTCACGAATTCTAGAAGTGTCAGCTCCTTCCTGTCGAGCTCCCCTTTGCTGACCAATTTGATTAGTTACAGCTTGACTCAACATTCTAATTGCCTCTCTGAACTCGGCATTAGAAACTTCCCCTTGACCTTGCACTCCAGGTGCACCAGGTAACTCTTGCTCATCAACATAGCGTCTAGGAAGACGCCCTCTGCCAACTCTTCGTGGAGGCATGAATATCTGAAACACGCGTAAGCACGGATTAGAGAGAGACTTTTTAGAGATCAACTCTAACGCACGAAATGAGTGTGAAGAAATGAGAAATCTTCCTAAATGTTGCAGCCTCCCAATTATAGATGTGGCGCGCTTCACACCGATAACTAGGACTCCACAGACACGGCTTCATAGACTCCCTAGGACTCTTGAACTCTTTGCTCTGATACCAAGTTTGTCACGCCCCGAGCCTACACCCTGGGCGGGACCGGCACTCGGAGACCATTGCTGGCCCCAAGCGAACCCTTGGTCTGGCTTTCTTAACTCAGCGGAAACCTAACTCAACAGAATAACTCAAAGCAATGCAATATTTCAAAAGAACTTAACTTATAAAGTATGGCCAAAAAGGCAACCCGAGTCTCAAAATAGGATATTTACATATATATAGATAAGAGACTCAGAACTAGCTGACTGACTGTCTGTCTGTCTGTCTATCTGTCTGTCTATCTGTCTGTCTATCAAGCCTCTAAAAACACTGAGATGGATGTTGGGACAGACCCCGCAACATCCTAGTAAAACCAAAAACTAAGAACACACAATAATTGAGCCCTCCGGAATGCAAGGAGGCTCACCACTGACTCTGGAGTGCTCAGCTGGATCAACGACGTGCAGGCTGCTGATCTAGGATACCTGAATCTGCATCATGAAACGATGCAGGCCAACTGGCATCAGTACATGGAATGTACGAGTATGCAAACTGGAAAACTAAGCAACAACGGCTAGAAGGAAATCTGGAAGAAACTGAATAGCTTACCTGTCTCAACTCAACTCAACCTGACTGACTTCTTTCAATATAAGGCAATTTAAAACAAGTGCGATATAAAGAAAGACTGTTTAAAACATGCTATAAACTCTGTGTGTATACAAGATACAATAAGCCTGAAATGTATATAGAAATACAATGAACTGATGTATATAAAAAAATACATTAATCTCTGAGTATGAAAATACAATATCTGCTGTGGGAGTTTCTCTAACCGACAACCATCACACAAGAGCTATAGTGATGATACAGCGATCGAACTCACGCTGCCAGAGCATCTTACACCCGGCCAAAGGTATAAGACCTGAACTGCCTAATGGATCCACTAGTCTAATCTGAAAAGGATTCATCTAAAAAGCATGATCCTTTTCTACCCATGGTGGCTAACATGGTTCTATGGGGGCTGTGGGTTCTTTGAACGCTCCCCCAATTCGGTGCTCGATACTACTCCCAAAAATGTACTGGCTCTTATGTTTTTAAAACATATTTATTCCTGCTGATATGAGATAATTACTCAAAAACTAGCCCGAAGGCTCTTTGGAAATCTCAGTTTCCAACCTTGTTTGGATGCAAAGACCTTTCTTTAAAACTTCTTTGGGAATACATAGTTCCCTAATAACTTTGAGAAATGAACTCAACTTTAATCTCTTGACTTAACTTGAAACTGGGACTCTTACTCGACCTGAAACTTGACTGCTAACTTCACTTGACTTGGAACTATCTTTCCCTGAATCGGAATGTGAATTCAAGGTGTTCGATCACATGATATGGAGGGATCCTTGAACTCTTAGACGTACCATGGAGTGTCGGAAACAACCATAAAACATATGTATAATACCTTGGAACTTGCTTGAAAAAGGGAGAAAAGGAATGGGGAAACTTGGCTAAGACTTCAAATTTCTGGTAACACAGGCGGCATCTACGGAAGCCATCGACGGACCGTAGATGGACTTACGGTCCGTACTGCAGGTCCGTAGATCGCGTCAGAGAGTTTTCCCTAAAAAAAACGATTTTTTTGAAAAAAGGTCTAAGTGTTGACCTACGGTCATGACTTACGGTCCGTGGATCGATCTACGGACCGTAGGTCGGCCCCGTAGATCCATGCCCCAAAAACCCAACTTCTGTCCCAATCGACGGTTGACCAGTACGGACCGTCGATTGATCTACGGTCCGTAGGTCAGTCCCGTAGATGGGGATCGACAGCCCAGAATTCTGCAATTCGATGGTGAATCAACTTTTAAGGGTCATGACTCTAAGAATCGTAATTCCCTCAACCTACCATAGGATTTCAATGAAAATATACGACCCAATCATGTCTCCCAACGAACAATAATTCAACAACACCACCAACAACAACTAACAACTTCACCAACTTTAACAACTTCAACAACAATTCCAATCTTTTCTCAATCATATAATAAACTAGGTGTGTGTGGGGGAAAGGATCAACCCACACGAAAAACTCACATACCTTTAATAGGGATCACCCCCGACGAAAGTCCACAACGATCTTGCCTAAGCTCCTCTTTCTTCTCTTCTTCTTCTTCTCCTTCTTCTCTTCTTTAAACTCAAGAACCCTAACTCTTCTCTTTCAAAAAGGGACAAAAATGATCCAAGATCATCCTAACTCAACAATAAGAGCTCAAAATAAAAGATTGTGAAAGGACCAAAATGCCCTTAAATTTCCGGACGAAATTCCCTTCCAACTACCCAACTTCTAAAGGGCATAACTCCCTCATACGATCTCGGAATTGAGCAAACTCGGTGGCGTTGGAAAGATCGTTCCAAGGACTTCGCCACCATAACTGGAACTAATCCTAACTCACCCTGAGCTAGGAGTTACGACTACTCAAAGTTGGCCAAAAACTCATGATTTCCACACTTAGTCAAATTTCCAGATTTTTAAAAATTTTTTTTTTTTTTTTTTTTTTTTCCAAATTTCGATCTTCTTTGAAGCCACTTCAAATTGTCGGATGTTACAATATCTCCCCCTTGGGAACATTCGTCCTCGAATGAGGTTACTCTTATGAGACTAAGGGTGTAACATCAACTCAACACCCAACAAACAACCATGCAAACGCAACAACAATGACGACAGGCTCATTATAATTTAAAGAGCACTAAGAAGGAAATTAATACCTTAATCTGCATTTCCTCCGAATTCAAAGAGATATGGGTATCGCTTCTTCATGTCTTCTTCGGCTTCCCAAGTTGCTTCCTCAACAAATTGGTTCCTCCATAGGACCTTAACTGAGGCTACATCTTTCGTTCTCAACTTACGAACTTGACGATCCAAGATTTGAACAGGAACCTCCTTATAAGATAAGTTATCATTGATCTTAATACTTTCAGTCGGCAGGATCAATGAAGGATCGCCGATGCACTTCTTCAACATGGAGATGTGAAATACCGGATGAACCACTGCTAGTTCCTGTGGCAACTCCAACTCATAAGCAACATTGCCAACCCTCTTGGCTATGCGATAAGGTCCAATATACCGGGGACTAAGTTTCCCCTTCTTACCAAACCTCATAACGCCTTTCATGGGTGAAACCTTCAAATATACCCAATCATCTACTTCAAACTCTAATGCCCTTCTCCTAACATCAGTGTAGGATTTCTGACGACTCTGTGCCGTTTTCAACCTCTCTTGAATCACTTTCACTTTCTCCATAGCTTGGTGAACTAAATCTGGTCCTATCAACTGTGCTTCACCAACCTCAAACCATCCAATAGGAGATCTACATCTTCTCCCATAAAGAGCTTCATATGGAGCCATCTGGATGCTAGAGTGATAACTGTTGTTGTAGGCAAATTCAATTAGAGGTAGGTGATCATCCCAACTACCTTTGAAATCAATTACACAAGCCCTCAACATATCCTCTAAGGTCTGAATAGTGCGCTCTGCTTGCCCATCAGTCTGAGGGTGAAAGGCAGTACTTAAGTTCACCTTTGAACCCAAGCCCTTCTGAAAAGATTTCCAGAACTGTGCAGTAAACTGTGCACCTCTATCTGAAATAATGGAGATTGGGACTCCATGAAGTCTTACTATCTCTTGAACATACAACTTGGCATAATCTTCTGCTGTATTGGTAGTCTTTACCGGTAGAAAATGAGCTGACTTTGTCATTCGGTCGACAATTACCCAAATGGAATCATGCTGTCTGCGAGATCTTGGCAACCCTGTGATGAAATCCATGTTGATCATCTCCCACTTCCACTCTGGAAGTTCTATCCTCTGAGCCAAACCACCAGGCCTTTGGTGTTCAACTTTCACTTGTTGGCAATTTGGACACTTAGCAACAAACTCAGCAATGCCTTTCTTCATGCCATTCCACCAATAAACTTCTCGCAAATCACGATACATCTTGGTGGAACCTGGATGAACTGAATATCTGGAGCTATGAGCTTCCTCCATAATCTTCTTTTGGAGTCCATCTACCATAGGTACACACATTCTACCTTGATATCTTAATACACCATCTCCCCCTTGTTCAAAAGCTAATACTCTTTGCTTCTGAACATTTGCCTTTAACTCAAGCAAAATGGGATCTTGATCTTGCTTCTCTTTCACTTCTGACATTACTGATGACTCGGCCCTGCTCGTCACCGCTATTCCTCCTTCTGCGGAATCTGTAAAGCTGACTCCCAGGCATGCCAGTCTGTGCACATCTTTTGCTAACTTTCTCCTTCCCTCTTCAATATGGGCGGTGCTACCCATAGACAACCTACTCAAAGAATCAGCAACAACATTAGCCTTACCTGGGTGGTAAAGAATACTCAGGTCATAATCTTTGAGTAACTCTAACCACCTCCTCTGCCTGAGATTAAGTTCCTTCTGAGTAAACACGTATTGAAGGCTCTTGTGATCAGTGAATATGTCGACATGCACACCATACAAGTAATGACGCCATATCTTCAAAGCAAACACTACAGCAGCTAGCTCTAAGTCATGGGTTGGGTAGTTCCTCTCATGAACCTTCAACTGTCGGGAGGCATAAGCTATAACTTTGCCATTCTGCATTAAGACACAACCCAAACCGACTCTAGATGCATCACAATACACCACAAAACCTTGAGTACCTTCTGGTAGCGTCAAAACTGGAGCTGTAGTCAATCTCTTTTTCAATTCCTGAAAGCTTTTCTCACAAGCTTTGGACCATTGAAATTTCACCGTCTTCTGAGTCAACTTTGTCAAAGGAGATGCAATACTCGAGAACCCCTCAACAAACCTCCTATAATAGCCAGCTAATCCCAAGAAACTCCTAATTTCAGTTGGAGAGATGGGTCTAGGCCAATTCTGCACTGCCTCGATCTTCCGAGTATCAACTTTAATTCCATCACCGGACACAATGTGGCCTAGGAACGCCACAGACTTGAGCCAAAACTCACACTTAGAGAACTTGGCATACAACTCCTTCTCCTTCAAAGTCTGAAGAACTGTTCTGAGATGACTAGCATGATCTTCTTCATTCCTTGAATAGATTAGTATATCATCAATAAAGACAATAACAAACATATCTAAATAAGGTTTGAAGACTCTATTCATCAAATCCATGAAAGCTGCCGGTGCATTGGTCAAACCAAAGGACATGACCAAAAACTCATAATGACCATACCTGGTCCTGAAAGCTGTTTTTGGGATATCACATTCCCTTACCCTTAACTGATGATAGCCTGATCGGAGGTCAATCTTTGAAAAACAAGTGGCACCCTGAAGCTGATCAAAAAGATCATCAATCCTCGGAAGAGGGTACTTGTTCTTGATGGTAACCTTATTCAACTGACGGTAGTCTATACACATTCTAAGGGAACCATCCTTCTTCCTCACAAACAAAACCGGAGCACCCCAAGGTGAGACACTCGGTCGAATGAAACCCTTTTCTAGGAGATCTTTCAACTGCTCTTTCAACTCTTTCAACTCTGCTGGTGCCATTCTATATGGCGGAATAGAGATAGGACGAGTATCTGGAATGAGATCTATGCCGAAATCTATCTCTCTCTCAGGAGGAATTCCGGGTAAATCATCAGGAAACACTTCTGGAAACTCTCTTACTATAGGAACTGACTGGAAAAGAGGTATCTCAACACTAGAGTCATGAACTCGGACTAAGTGATAGATGCAACCCTTCGAAACTAACTTTCTTGCCTTAAGGTACGAAACAAAACGACCCTTAGGCACTGATGAACTGCTACTCCACTCTATGACTGGCTCATTCGGAAACTGAAACTTGACGGTTCGAGTTCTACAGTCTAATGATGCATAACAGGCATGAAGCCAATCCATACCTAGAATGACATCAAAATCTACCATGTCTAACTCAACCAAATCAGCCTTGGTGTTCTTGTGACTGATGGAAACAGGACAATCACGATAGACTCTTTCTGCTAGAATAGATTCCCCAACAGGTGTAGAAACACAAAAGGGTTCACAAAGTCTTTCAGGAAGAACCTCAAACTGATTTGCAACATAAGGAGTTACAAACGATAAACTTGCTCCTGGGTCTAGCAAAGCATACACATTAAAAGCAAAGACTTTGACCATACCAGTGACAACATTCGGAGAATTCTCCTGCTCATGGCGACTGGTGATAGCATAAAGGCGGTTCGCTCCTCCACCTACACTAGAGGTAGCTCCTCTAGGTGCCGTCCTGTCTGGGGGAACAACTGAAGAAGACTGTGCTTTATTACCTCCATTACCCTGCCTATTCTTTGGACACTCTCGCATGAAATGCCCATTCTGACCACACTTGAAACAACCAAGGGAGCCCTCTCGACAAATACCTGAGTGGTTCCTACCACATTTGGTGCAGACCGGAGGCTTACTACTCCCTTGCGCCACACTACCCGAAGATTGTGCTGGTCTAGCCCTGAAATCCTTCGAATTCTGAACATTAAATTCACCTCTGTATCTGGGTGCAGGCGCTCTAGCAATTGATGGAGCAGGTCCCTGTTGCCTTTGCTGAAAGGAGGAACGGTTTGAAATACCTTTCTGATGCCCGGACTCGTTCCCGATCTTAGCTCTCTTATTTCTGAACTCTTCTCTGTCCCTCAGCTTCTCTTCCTCAACATGCTGCACATAAACCATCAATCTTGATATGTCCATGTCCCCGATAAGCATTGCCGCCCTACCTTCCTTGCTCGACAACCGAGACAGCCCAGCAACGAACAGACTCATTCTATTCCTCATGTCCGCAACCATCTCCGGAGCATAGCGGGATAGTTGGGTGAACTTCAGACTGTACTCTTGAACACTCAAAGACTCCTGCTTAAGAGTAAGGAACTCACGTACCTTGGCCTCTCTCAATTCTCGAGGAAAGAATTGCCCCAAGAAGGCTTCCTCAAAACAGGCCCAACTCGCAGGTGGTGCATTCTCAACTCTGCCCCATTTCCACTGGTCGAACCAGATTCTAGCTACATCCTTCAATTGATAAGCAGCTAGTTCGACCCGCTCAGTATCTACCACATGCATCACATCAAAAATCTTCTTCGACTCTTCAATGAAGTTTTCTGGATCCTCGGTAGTGCTCGAACCCATGAATCTCGGAGGATTCATTCCCAAGAATTCACGAATTCTAGAAGTGTCAGCTCCTTCCTGTCGAGCTCCCCTTTGCTGACCAATTTGATTAGTTACAGCTTGACTCAACATTCTAATTGCCTCTCTGAACTCGGCATTAGAAACTTCCCCTTGACCTTGCACTCCAGGTGCACCAGGTAACTCTTGCTCATCAACATAGCGTCTAGGAAGACGCCCTCTGCCAACTCTTCGTGGAGGCATGAATATCTGAAACACGCGTAAGCACGGATTAGAGAGAGACTTTTTAGAGATCAACTCTAACGCACGAAATGAGTGTGAAGAAATGAGAAATCTTCCTAAATGTTGCAGCCTCCCAATTATAGATGTGGCGCGCTTCACACCGATAACTAGGACTCCACAGACACGGCTTCATAGACTCCCTAGGACTCTTGAACTCTTTGCTCTGATACCAAGTTTGTCACGCCCCGAGCCTACACCCTGGGCGGGACCGGCACTCGGAGACCATTGCTGGCCCCAAGCGAACCCTTGGTCTGGCTTTCTTAACTCAGCGGAAACCTAACTCAACAGAATAACTCAAAGCAATGCAATATTTCAAAAGAACTTAACTTATAAAGTATGGCCAAAAAGGCAACCCGAGTCTCAAAATAGGATATTTACATATATATAGATAAGAGACTCAGAACTAGCTGACTGACTGTCTGTCTGTCTGTCTATCTGTCTGTCTATCTGTCTGTCTATCAAGCCTCTAAAAACACTGAGATGGATGTTGGGACAGACCCCGCAACATCCTAGTAAAACCAAAAACTAAGAACACACAATAATTGAGCCCTCCGGAATGCAAGGAGGCTCACCACTGACTCTGGAGTGCTCAGCTGGATCAACGACGTGCAGGCTGCTGATCTAGGATACCTGAATCTGCATCATGAAACGATGCAGGCCAACTGGCATCAGTACATGGAATGTACGAGTATGCAAACTGGAAAACTAAGCAACAACGGCTAGAAGGAAATCTGGAAGAAACTGAATAGCTTACCTGTCTCAACTCAACTCAACCTGACTGACTTCTTTCAATATAAGGCAATTTAAAACAAGTGCGATATAAAGAAAGACTGTTTAAAACATGCTATAAACTCTGTGTGTATACAAGATACAATAAGCCTGAAATGTATATAGAAATACAATGAACTGATGTATATAAAAAAATACATTAATCTCTGAGTATGAAAATACAATATCTGCTGTGGGAGTTTCTCTAACCGACAACCATCACACAAGAGCTATAGTGATGATACAGCGATCGAACTCACGCTGCCAGAGCATCTTACACCCGGCCAAAGGTATAAGACCTGAACTGCCTAATGGATCCACTAGTCTAATCTGAAAAGGATTCATCTAAAAAGCATGATCCTTTTCTACCCATGGTGGCTAACATGGTTCTATGGGGGCTGTGGGTTCTTTGAACGCTCCCCCAATTCGGTGCTCGATACTACTCCCAAAAATGTACTGGCTCTTATGTTTTTAAAACATATTTATTCCTGCTGATATGAGATAATTACTCAAAAACTAGCCCGAAGGCTCTTTGGAAATCTCAGTTTCCAACCTTGTTTGGATGCAAAGACCTTTCTTTAAAACTTCTTTGGGAATACATAGTTCCCTAATAACTTTGAGAAATGAACTCAACTTTAATCTCTTGACTTAACTTGAAACTGGGACTCTTACTCGACCTGAAACTTGACTGCTAACTTCACTTGACTTGGAACTATCTTTCCCTGAATCGGAATGTGAATTCAAGGTGTTCGATCACATGATATGGAGGGATCCTTGAACTCTTAGACGTACCATGGAGTGTCGGAAACAACCATAAAACATATGTATAATACCTTGGAACTTGCTTGAAAAAGGGAGAAAAGGAATGGGGAAACTTGGCTAAGACTTCAAATTTCTGGTAACACAGGCGGCATCTACGGAAGCCATCGACGGACCGTAGATGGACTTACGGTCCGTACTGCAGGTCCGTAGATCGCGTCAGAGAGTTTTCCCTAAAAAAAACGATTTTTTTGAAAAAAGGTCTAAGTGTTGACCTACGGTCATGACTTACGGTCCGTGGATCGATCTACGGACCGTAGGTCGGCCCCGTAGATCCATGCCCCAAAAACCCAACTTCTGTCCCAATCGACGGTTGACCAGTACGGACCGTCGATTGATCTACGGTCCGTAGGTCAGTCCCGTAGATGGGGATCGACAGCCCAGAATTCTGCAATTCGATGGTGAATCAACTTTTAAGGGTCATGACTCTAAGAATCGTAATTCCCTCAACCTACCATAGGATTTCAATGAAAATATACGACCCAATCATGTCTCCCAACGAACAATAATTCAACAACACCACCAACAACAACTAACAACTTCACCAACTTTAACAACTTCAACAACAATTCCAATCTTTTCTCAATCATATAATAAACTAGGTGTGTGTGGGGGAAAGGATCAACCCACACGAAAAACTCACATACCTTTAATAGGGATCACCCCCGACGAAAGTCCACAACGATCTTGCCTAAGCTCCTCTTTCTTCTCTTCTTCTTCTTCTCATTCTTTAAACTCAAGAACCCTAACTCTTCTCTTTCAAAAAGGGACAAAAATGATCCAAGATCATCCTAACTCAACAATAAGAGCTCAAAATAAAAGATTGTGAAAGGACCAAAATGCCCTTAAATTTCCGGACGAAATTCCCTTCCAACTACCCAACTTCTAAAGGGCATAACTCCCTCATACGATCTCGGAATTGAGCAAACTCGGTGGCGTTGGAAAGATCGTTCCAAGGACTTCGCCACCATAACTGGAACTAATCCTAACTCACCCTGAGCTAGGAGTTACGACTACTCAAAGTTGGCCAAAAACTCATGATTTCCACACTTAGTCAAATTTCCAGATTTTTTAAAATTTTTTTTTTTTTTTTTTTTTCCAAATTTCGATCTTCTTTGAAGCCACTTCAAATTGTCGGATGTTACATTAAGCTTGAAAGGAATACAAGAGAACACTTACCTCGGCTCTGTACGACTCGTGACTAACTGAACTCAATATATAAAGCAATAAGACGCATGCAATAAATAAAGCTTGTAAAATAGTATAACAACTTAGCTTGTTAATGATAAAACAATAACAACTCAACTTTACTTATATAAAAGTAAAATAACTTATGTGGGAGGTTCTTTAACCGACAACCACCACTATGAGCCTTAGTGGTGATACAACGCTTTACCTCGCGTTGCCCAAGGACCATCCTATACCTTGCCGTGATATAGGAAGCTAACTTTACTTAGTGGATCCACTAGCTTAACTTTCGTGATCATCTAAAAAGTATGATCCGAGAAATCCCATGTTGGCGCATGGTTCTTATGGAGAGTTGAGTAAATCAGAACTCGTGTCCCCAATTCGGTGCTCAATACTACTCCCAAAAATACTTTGGCCCATAGATGTCTTTAAACACATTTTTCTTTAATTGAGATAATTACTTAAAACTTTAGCCCAAAGGCTCTTTTGGGGAAAGAAAACATGATCCCCTCTTACTCAAATGTAATAGCATTTATAACCTCCTTTGGGAATACTTAGTTCCCTAATAGCTTTTAAAAAAAGAACTCAACTTTAAACTCATGATTTAGCTTGAAACTGAGACTCTTACTCGACTTGAAACTTGAGACCCTTACTTGACTTGAAACTTGAGACTCTTACTTGACTTGAAACTTGAGACACTTACTTGACTTGGAACTATCTTTGCTTGAATCGGAAATTATGAATTCAAGGTGTTCGATCACATGATATGGAGGGATTCTTGAACGTTTAGAAGTACTTTGGAGTGTCGGAAACAACTATAAATCATAGGTATAATACTTTGGAACTTGCTTGAGAAAGTGAGAAAAGGAATGGGGAAACTTGGCTGAGACTTCAGATTTCTGGTGACACAGATGGGACTTACAGACGCCATCGACGGACGGTAGATGGACTTACGGTCCGTACTGCAGGTCCGTAGATCGCGTCAGAGATTTTCCCCAGAATTCATTTAAGAAAAAAAGACTAAGTGTTGACCTACGGTCCTGACTTACGGTTTGTAGATCAGGTTACGGACCGTAGGTCGTGACCGTAGATCGATGCCCCAAAAAGCCAGCTTCTGTCCCAATCGACGGTTGACCAGTACGGACCGTCAATCGATCTACGGTCCGTAGGTCGCGCCCGTCGATGGGAATCGACAGTCAAAGATTTCTCTGCGAACTGATGGTGAATCAACTCCAAATGGTCATAACTCTTAGAATCATAATTCCCTCAACATACGATAGATTTCAACAACACAACCAACAACATCAACAACAACTAACAACTTCAACAACAACTAACAACTTCAACAACAATTCCAATCTTTTCTCAATTCATAAAATGAGCTTGGTGTGTGGGGGGAAAGGATCAACCCACACAAAGAACTCACATACCTCAGATAGGGATCACCCCCGACGAAAATCCACAACGATCTTGACTAAGCTCTTCTTCCTTCTCTTCTTCTTCTTCTCCTTCTTCTCTTCTTAAATCTCAAGAACCCTAACTCTTTCTCTTTCAAAATGGGACAAAAATGATCCAAAGATCATCCTAATACAACAATATGAGCTCAAAATAAATAATTTGTGAAAGGACCAAAATGCCCTTAAATTTCCGGACGGATTTCCCTTCCAACTGCCCAAATTCTACAGGGCATAACTCCCTCATACGAACTTGGAATCGAGCAAACTCAGTGGCGTTGGAAAGATCGTTCCACGAGCTTCGCAACCATAACTGGAACTACTCCTAACTCATCCTGAACTAGGAGTTACGACTACTCAAAGTTGGCCAAAAACTCTTTTTTTTTCCATACTTAACCAAATTTCCAGATTCTAAATTTTTCCAAAAATGACTACTTTCCAGTTTCAAGCTTCTTCAAAGCCACTTCAAATTGTCGGATGTTACAATCATCCCCTCCATCTACCGAACCTACTAGCTTCACTTAAGCAAATAAACATAAAGTTTGGCCAGATGCTATATCTGCGGAGATGAATGCTCTTCTACGCAATGGAACTTGGACACTTGTCCCTTTTAACTCATCCATGAATGTGCTAGGCAATAAGTGGATTTTTCAAATCAAGAAAAATTCTTAGGGAAATATCGAGCGTTACAAAGCTTGTTTAGTTGCCAAAGGATTTCATCAACTAGAAGGTCAAGATTATTTTGAGACATTTAGCCCAGTTGTCAAACCTGCAACCATTCGGGTTGTCCTCACTGTTGCTGCGTCTAGAGGATGGCAATTGTGCCAGTTAGATGTCCAAAATGCATTCTTACATGGACACCTTCAAGAACATGTATAGATGGCTCAACCTGCTGGATTTGTTCATCCATCACTTCCTAATCATGTATGTTTGCTGCAGAAATACCTATATGGTCTGAAACAGGCACCGAGAGCATGGTACATGTGCCTTCATCAATTTCTCATGGTTGTCCGATTTTCTCCTTCCAAAACAGACACATCTCTATTTGTCTATCAAGCTCATGATGTCAGAACTTATTTGCTTGTTTATGTTGACGATATTATCGTCATTAGTAGGCAGTGGCGGACCCAAGATTTTTTCTCAGGGGGTTCAAAGTATAAAGGAGAAGTTCAGGTGGTAATGTAAGTGCGCGGTGAGCGTAGTAGTCCCTCGACATGCTCTTTGTACAAGAACCATAGATATTTTATTGGTTCATAAAGGTAAAGACTAAACTAATCAAAGATATTGAGGACAAAGATACATTCATAAGAATTTTAGTGGATCGACTGTATTACATAAGTTAACTCCTAAAACACGTGAACATTAAATGATGAAAAAGGTAGCAAGATGGGGAAGAAAGATATTTACCTTATCATGCTAAATTTAACTTACTTTATCATACCGTATTAATCATTTCTTTCTACTTTTATCATGCTCCATCGAGCATTCTTAAAATTTCTTGTGCTTTTTATACTTTCATTTTTACTTTTTAAAATTTTTAAATTAGCATCCATTCAATCACATATTACTATGAAAATCGTCAAGATTCTCTAAAAGTGTGTAAGAATAGAGTTACTAAAATTATAATTCATATTCATAAGATAAATAAATAGTATCGTCAATTTTTTTAGTTCATATAGTTCAATTTACTAGGTTAGTCATAATTTGTAAAAAAGACAAATAACGAATAAATCAAATACGTTTAGTTTCCATCTCTCTAAAATAGAATTAAAAATATAAAAGAAATTTCATGAATTCTATAAATTAATATTTTTGAAAGGATGTTGACGATATTTAAGTTTCTTCATTCAATTACATGTAATTTACCTTTTTTTTTTAAAAAAAAATTAATTATATTTCTATCTGATCAATTTCTAGTTAAATAAAATTCAACATTTTTTCAAAGAGTTATTTAAGTTAGTATATGAAAAAAGAGTTACGTTGAAACAAAATAAATAATAGATATAAAAAGAATAAAAAATAAAAATAAAAAGAATGTGTCTAATAAATTTAAAGAAAAACAAATTAAAAAGAAGAAATGCAATAAAAGGAAAAAATAATGAAAAAGAAGAAGAAAGTCTAAGCCCAAAAAGTTCCATTTTCCAAAGCATTTAAAGGAGGGAAAAAATGTTGTCAATGGGAATCGAACTCATGACCAGGGGCATTTGTTGAACCACTTATCCGCTGAGCCAAGGCACTACTTTGCTTTTAGGTGGTTCATTTTAATATATATATGCATAAAATCAGAATTTGACGTTATATATACAATGTAATTTTTTGATGAGACGTAGGTCCGTCCCTGTTAGTAGCCATCCCTCATTTTTGGAATCAATTATATTGAAGTTAGGAGATGAATTTTCTATTCGTGACTTAGGTTGCTTAAGTTTATTTTTAGGTATTGAAGTGAAGCACACTGCCGTCGGACTTTATCTTTCTCAACAACAATATATTGCAAACTTGCTCACCCGGGACACAATGCACAATTGCAAACCAGTGTGCACTCCTATGGCACTGAATACTAAGCTCCATAACGGTGATAATCCTTTATTTGATGACCCAACTTTGTATCGAACTATTGTTGGAGCTTTGCAATATGTCACCTTGATTCGACCGGATCTTGCATTTGTTGTTAACAAGGTTTGTCAATTTATGCACTCTCCAAGTGAAAATCAATGGGCTGCTGTAAAGTGTATCCTTCGATATCTCAAACTCACTATGCATCATCGATTTGTCATTCCTCGTTCATCCAACTTAGTGCTACAGGCTTTCACTGATTCAGATTGGGTAGGCTTTTTGGGTGACAGAAAGTCCACGGGTGGTTACGCAATCTTTCTTGGAAATGCATTTATCTCTTGGTCATCTAAGAAGCAACAGACTGTTGCTCGCTCGTCAACCCAATCTGAATATAAAGCTCTTGCTGATGTTGCAGTTGAGCTCAAGTGGTTGCAGTCCTTGCTCTTTGAGCTCAACATTCCACTTCACAGATCTCCTATGTTGTGGTGTGACAATCTTGGTGCAGCCTATCTGTCCATCAATCCAATTTTTCATCCCCGCACCAAGCATATTGAGATAGATTTTCACTTTGTACGTGACAAGGTAGCTCACAAGGATCTCTCTGTTCAATTTCTATCCACCAAAGATCAACTTGCCGATGTTCTTACCAAGCCTCTTGCTTCAGCCCGGTTTGAGTTTCTTTCCTCCAAGCTGAATGTCATTCCTCCACCTTCAGCTTGCAAGGGGAGTATTGGAACTACTATTATGACTCCTTTGAAGAGTTCGACTCCTACGTAAACTAGTAATCCTAAAGACAAGGGATAACTTAGTTTTAGTATAATTAGATCTCCTAAGTCACATATAACTTATACTACTATCGTTGTATATAAATACTGGAATAGACATAACACATTGTAAGATAGTGATATAAATAATATATCTTTTGGTTCTTTCTTCTGGAGAATATCACATTCTAACAGACTTAATAAAGATTTTTTGTTAAATTTGAAATATTTTCCAATTTTTTAAAGGTGGCCTAGGTTGGGGTTGGTGGCTGGTGTGGGGGTGATTTGGGGGGGGGGGGGCGGGAGTTGCATAAAAAATGAAAAACTTGTTGCTCCCCAATATACACGCAAGTGTACATGGTTGCACGAGTAGTATAGATTCTTTAAGAAATGAGTTATCGATCCCAAGAGACTTATGATCGATTTATATTTAACACTTAATTCTACAACTAAAAGTAAAAGTAATTGTTTCAAGAGTTGATGATTGGTTATTAACTACGACTACTTTAGCAATGAATAAAAGTAACCAAGATTGAACAACTTAAAGATGTTGTTTCAAGCAAGAAAAAGGCAATTCCGGGGCTGCAACATATATTGAATCTCATGTATCATGTTAATGGCCTAGAACTAATTTCAGTTGTCAAATTACTGGTTTACAGGGTTAATTGTATGAGTCGGGTTTACACCTCTAGTCGCCTACCCCAGTTAGTTATCTAACTACATCGTTGAGCGGGGATAATTAAACTAACTAGCGAGCATTTATATTTCAGCATGTTTAGTAACCAAGTGAGTTGTTCATCCGGGCGTCACTCCTGAACACAAATCACCTCAACTTAATGGGTAGATCAAGCTCTCTATATTCTTTGGTCTATATAATCCCTCCTCTCCCGATTTAAGATGAGACAATATATTTATCTTATGGTGATCAAACATAAAATACTAAAACAAGAATATAGAAGTAACTTGTATTGACAACTGAAAACCAATTCATAAACCAATAATATTCAACAAATGATTCGTAGCTACAGCCCTAGAACAAGGGCGGTTAACCACTAATCTCTAAGAAAACAACAAGAAGAAAAGAACCCTAAAAAAGTATTGACGACTTTCTCTTCCAAAGTACCTCCTAATTCCTCCTAAAATTGATGTGATTTGATGATCTCCAATAATTATTTCTATGGACTATTTATACATGTAGAAAACTCTAAATAAAATAATTGATTCCAAAACAAATTGGGAAATCAAAACCAAGTGGAACTTGAATTCCATTTTCACGCAGGTAACCGCTTACAAATCTGCCGCTGCATTCAATTGTTACCACGTGGCAGCCTGGAATCTTTGGATTTCGCTGTTTGTTGCAACAAGTTGCACTTAATATATTTATACATTATAGTATTGAATTTAATCCATTAAGTTGTCTGCTTGATTTCCTTCTATAATCTTCTATCTTTAATTCATTTTAGCTCCAAACTTCTTTAACTTACACCAATTTACTCCTACAAATAAAATACACTGTTTAGCACAATCCATAAAATTCATGCTCAAAAAGGGCAGATATAAATAATAAATGTGAGGTAAATAATGATAAAAATATATATTTTTGGCCTCACATCAACACCCCACACTTAAACTTTTGCTCGTCCTCGAGCAAGCATTAAAACTCATCTCAAATAAATCATACTAGGAATGTCATCAATTTGGTTAATACAAACAATTAGGCCATATACCAATTTCAAAACATCAAGTACAATTCTCAATCATTACGCAAGACATCCAAATAAACAACAAACCTCTTACATCGTAACCTCAAGGAAGGACTTTGAACTCATCAAATTTAAGTTTGCTCACTTACTCTCATCAAAGAAAGCTAATAAAACCACCTATCCATTATGAAACAAGTGCCCTCACAAGAAGAAATAGTCCACACACTCAATTCAAAAGATTGAATATAAATTAAGGACTTTACATCAAGAACAACTCTCACACTCACAAATAAAATCCACATGTATGCACAAAGAACCATAGGCTTTCCCATTATGTACATCTCCACTAATTAAGCATGCTTGAATAGAAAGAATCAAATAGGACTTTAAAGGGTTGTAATGTAGGCTAGGGGACGGGTAGGAAAGCTATATAATAGTGACTTACACTTCCTTAAGCACTTTGCAATTTTAGCTTCATTACCCTTTTTTTTGTCAACCATCTCTTCAACAATTATTTCACAAGTAATTCTCATCGTCTCAAGAATGCTTCAATTTTATTTTTTTAAAAAGTTTTCCTTGATAATAGCCACCCTCAACTTACGTATTTTACATGCGTTAAGCTGCACGATGTCCTTGGAAGGACCATGGCCATCATCAAGGTAACTTCTTTTGTTCTTCTTTTTTTTTTTTTTTTTCACATCACATTCTTTCAAAGAGGGTTTTTTAAGAACTTTGTAATTATCATTGATTACCTTTTCACTCAACCATCCTTTTTCTTAGAATTGATAATTAGAATAAGTCTATGCTATAATGCTCAAGGAAGCAAGGTGCAAAAACTAGGGATTCAACAAAATAGTCAAGGGCAAATATGGCTACCAACAAAAGGCTACAGGCTCAAAAAGTCTAACTAGTGATATAATAGCTGAAAAGGCTAAAATTAACAGACAAATAAAAAAAAGGCTATTTATCATCTTCTTGTAATGACCCTAAAAATGAAATAGGATGAACTAGAGCCTCTCATGTGTTTTAGTAGTGGTTAACTTGTTTAAATGATGAGTCTTGGCTTTAGATGTTTAATTTAAAGAGTTTTGAAGTCAAAACGTCAAGAGACGTCCATGACGTTCAGAGACTAGTCTTTTGTGTGCTAGTGTGTTCTAGTGATGTATGGTTGAAGTTAGTGTATTGTTTGAGGTCTAAACCATCTGGAGATGACTCATGTACTTGGAACGTCAAGTTTCGGGGTTTAATGTCCGGGTACAACTCCTCAAGGACTCCCCAAAAGGGGCCCTTGAGAAGGACCCCATCATTGGCCAAGAAGCTGCCTTGCAGCATGGATTGATGACCCTTAACCATGGACCGTCAATGCATTGACGGCTCGTGAGTCCTGGGTATTGATCAGGACTGCTGGAATGGAGCCACAGTCCAAAACCACGAACCCCATTGATGGGGTGTGGACCAGGCCACGGTCCGTGGTCTGGTGGGCGTCAATGGCACTTGCAAAAGTTGTCTTAGCTCAGCCAACTTAGTTCTAATTAATATATGGGTCAATGTTTTAAGTGTTTTTATATATTTTAAGTATATTAAATCATTTAAAGTGTATTTTAGACTTTAGTCTTCAAAATTCAAAACTCTTGTACTCCTAAGTTCTCTCAGGACACCATTGAAGGTCAAGGTCTTGAAGCAATCTAAGGTTGATGGTTCCAACTGATTTCTTCTCAATTTTCATAGGGTTCTTGAAGATTAAGGTATGGGGACTCTTTATCTTTGATTTCTCTTTCAATCGAAGGGCCAATTCAAATGATTTCAAAGTTCTTCAAAGAAACTCAAAAACCCTAATTTCGATTCTAGCATGGGTTCTTGCGTGAAAAGGTTTTAAATGATGATTTATGTTATTATTAATGATTATTGATGGTTTTAAGAAAGAAATCTCCATGAACCCATGTCTTCTCAAATTCTCTAAATATGACCTAAAAGTGGGTGTATTGATTTTGAGTTAATGATGAAGGAATATTGTGTAGATTGTTGTGGACTATTCATATATGTTATGATCTATGTTGAATTGTGAAGGATTGATATTGAATTGAATATTGTGAGGTTTTAGCCCTGAATGGGCAAATTGTGATTTGGCCTTCATGTTGAGTATTGAATTGTGTTTATGTCAATTGAATAGTTGAATTCATTTATTATCTATGCTTATCTATTGTGAATTATTGGAGTATGAGAATGGTGAAGGTGGCTTTGGAAAGGATGGTAAGTTGACCTACTTTATGGATAATGTAGAATTGATATGGAATTGAGTAATGCTGATTATGGCTTTGGAGAATGGTAAGTTGACCTATGGCTTTGGAGAATGGTAAGTTGACCTAATTTCTTAGTATTAGTAGAATTTCTCTTGTATGGTTTGATCTACTTATGGTGGATGTGTTTACTTCTTGTTCATATTGTGATTGTGGCCATGAAGGGCATTATGTGAATATTGATGTATTGTTATGTTATTGAATAAATGTGAAGGATAATGTGAAGGTATAATGTGAAGGTGTTTATGTGATCCTAAGATGATCTTATGTAAAGTGTATAGCATTGTGATTTTAAAACATGATCTCTCATAATGTTTATATGTGATGATGTTGGACTATGAAGAGTCCTTATATGAAAATGTGATGTTGGACAATGAAGAGTCCTTATGTGATAATGTTGTGACTTGATTTAGTGGACTTAGATGTCTCTTCTTGTTGCTTGAAAGCTTGAATGAAAGAATGTTGTGAATCGGCTAGACCTAAGCATGGTGCCCATTCTATGAATGATAAAGGAAGAGTTCTAGGCTATGTCTTGAATTGGCTAGACCTAATGTTGGTACCCTTTTCTTGAGTAAGTCTAGACTCCTAATGTGAATGTGAAACCTTGAAGTGGTGAGCCCTAGGGGTGATGATCTCCTTCTTGTGTGAAATGATACACTTAGAGTTGGTGGGCTGGAATGGCAGAAAGCCATCCCTAAGAAAGTCAATGAGCTTTCCTTAATGAACCTTGATTGGCTAAGAACTAAGAAATGGAGCCCTTCTTGAAAAAAGTACTATGAGTTGGTTGAACTTAGTAATGGAACCCTCTCTAGTGCACATGTGAATGAAATACTCTATGGGAAATAAGGCTAAGCACCGAGTGGATGTGGTTAGGTTGGTGGCCCTAGTTGAGTATGAGATTAGGGCACAATGAACTTCCTTGAACATCCCCTAAACCATGTGCCTACATGGGTTTCTTATTAGTTCTACCCCTAGGCAAGTAGAACACCTTCCACGGTGTGGGGTCGTATGACACCGGATTCCATGCCTTGCTAGTATGGTCTGTGTCGGTTAATGCATATTCCCATCATGTGGGATGTACACTTTAATTATTGGATAGGTTCTACAAAGTGTAGGTGGTAGTATGGGATGCCATCTATACATGGCACGAGTAGGCCTAAAAGATGCTAAAGTGAGTTCCCTAAGTCTTAAAGACTATTATGTGAAAGTCCCATTATGTTGTGTTGAAAAGGAAATGTCCTTATCTAAGGTAATCTTGAGGAACACTTACGTGTGCTTGAAGAGGTTGTATGGGCGGCCACTTCTTGTCTCACTCAAGTGTGTCTTAAGGTAACATTAGGTAGAGGTCATATAGTAATGAAATGGCATGTTTGTCTAGATATGAGCATGTGTTGTATATGGGTACTAGTTGAGTATGTCTATGATTGACTATTGTCTATTATGTGGAAAGTGACTTATATGTGAATGATGACTTGAAATGTGTCTCTTATACTTGTGTTATGAAGGTTTTATCAAAAATGGCATGAAAGCATATATCTTAACTAAATGTCCCTTTTAGCATGTTTTCGCATGGTCTCCATACTTAGTACTTAATTGTGCTAATCTCTTTCTTTCCCTTTTTGACTAAAGTGCAGGGATTTGGAGATGTTGACATCTCATGGTTGATGGATAGGTTTCTAAGGTTTTTGAATATGAAGACTTTGTGAGTCCTCATAGATTCGAGGACAATACACTACTTGTTCCTTTATGTCTTTTAAGTTTTGTATGGGCTTAGTCCCAATGTTGTATTCAAGTATTAGATGGTTTTGAGAACAATATGTATAAAGTCTAGAAAGTATTCCACTTATTATTTTAATGAAAGTATCTTCGTGTGTGAAGAAAGTTTTAAATTACTTATGGTTTTTAGTGTCTATGCGATGAATGAATGCTAAGAAGCTTGTATTAGACCTCCGAGAGGTCGAGTACGCCGTGTCGCAACTTGGGGGTGCTCTTGGGTCGTGACACTTCTAAACAAAACAACACTTTTTATTTCGCTTCAATAACATGCAGGGCAAGTTCTAGACTAGGATGCAAAACATGGAATAAAAAAATTCTCACCACACATGGCACAAGTATCAATCAAGATGGATCAATTCCACTTCTAATAGAGACATGATCATAACAAACTACAAAATAAAATAAATTATGTACAAAGGCACAACTATGAGCTTAGGTGTCAAAAAGTCTGCATTTTTTTTATCAAGCATTCACAAGAAAGTACTACTCAAAAATTAGACCTAAATAACAAGTATCACACCACTCAAAAGGGTCTTTTCTTTTCTCTCAAAAAAAATAAAAAATAAAAGACACTCGGTTCAAAGGGACTATCCTCAGGAAAAGAACCGAAAACAAAGGCCAAGGAACCCATCCTAAAAAAAATAAAAGACTCAATAAAACAATAAAAACTAGGAATTCATTCCTCCACCCCACACTTAAAAAAATGATATGTCCTCGAAGAATCAAATAAAATTTAAAACAAGGGTTAGGAAAACTCCCTGAGGCCTTTGGGCCTAGCTAGTAGCATGTTCTCTTAATTTTCATCAAGGGTCGTCACCCCCCACTTAAACTCAAACGTGCTCCTTAGCGCCAAATTTCGAATACTCAGACTTCTCCAAAGCCTGTAGAGACAACACAAAAATAAAATAATAATAATAATAATAATAATAATAAAAAGTTACACTATAAATTGGGTTGCCTCCCAATAATCGCCTAATTTAACGTCGCGACACGACACAAATAAATCACCACTTTTCTTTCCACTTTGAACTTATGAATTTTACCCCTAACTTTGCATCTATTTTTCTGCTCCTCTGAAGGGGTGGTGGTATAAAGGTAAAATAACCAAGAAATATATGTCGTATCTTACACTTCTTGGCCCTTAGGTGGGGAATGTCGTTTTGTCTATATGAACTATAAAACTTTAGGATGTAGGGGGCTTGTACCTCATGTATACACTCATCCATTAGTTCAGATGATATAGAAAAGTGTTTTGAATGAGATTCAAAATGCCTCAACTCCAAAGCAACATTATTTACAACATTCTCCCTTTTGTACTCTTTCTCAACATCGATATTAAGGAATAAGGTGTAGTTGAATGGTTGAAATTCCTCTTTTTGCTCCACTAGTTGGTCATTATCCACGACAATTGGTAATTGAGCATCAGACGCCTCAATCTTTTTCTTCAAGTGAGTCTCCAAGTTATGAATATCTGAGCCAAATTGGTCTATTTCTTGTGTGAGTTCAACTCTTCCTTCGATCAGTTGGGTTGTCATGTATGTCAGACCATCACGAATAGACTCATGAAACTTTAGAAGTTGAGTTTGTTCTTGTAGCCAAGATTGACTCACTATCTTTGCTTCTTCATAACTTTCTCTTTGTTGGGCTGCAATCTTTTCGAATCTAGCTAGGACTAAAAACTTGTTGCTCCCAATTGCACACGTAAATGTACGCGGTCGCACAAGTAATATAGTGGCTCTTAAAAGAATCATATTATCGAACCCAAAGGAATTGTCAATTAACTATTTACTAAATTATACTAGTATAATTATTTATTTAAGGGTGCCAAAAGAGTTTAATTTCTATCTATAAAAAAAGAATGCAGGAATTAAATAATAAGATTACTTACAATAGTTGGAAAATCCCAAGGCTGCAGCATAAACGGAATATCATGTATCATATTATTGGCTTAGAACTAATTTCAGTTGTCAAGTTCATCTACCAGTTTCATGAATTTTTTGTACCCATATGTGCATTCAACATTTATGCAGTGATTTTTTATTTAACTTTGTCCAACATGTCTGTACATTCCATAAGTGACAATTGTTTTGCATTCTCCACTTCATCGCCCCTACCAACATCACAAATAGCAGAAGAATCATAGTAGGGGTTCGGGGGTAAGGGAATAAGATTTTGGACAACCATTCCAATGAATATATCGACGACCACATATATGACATAAAAGGCATTCATCACCCAACCACGATTTATCTCAATCATCCATATCAATAAGTGTACCAAATTATTCAAAGAAAAAAAATAATTATTGTTTAAGAAAAAAATTGATTAAAAAAAAGAGAAAAAATAAATAAATAAAAAGAAAAATTATAAACTAGAAGAATAGTTTGTTTCTAAGTCCCCGGCAGCGGCGCCAAAAACTTGTTGCTTGTCAAGCCCGAGCCTACACCCCAGACGTGGCTGGCACTCGAAGACCATTGCTGACCTCGAGCGAACCCTTGATCTGGCTTACTAACTCAGCGGAAGAGTTAAACTTAATAAAACAAGTTTATAAAGTAAAATTGAAATGTCATAAAGGGACATTCAACTGGCCATTTATGCAACTCAATTCTCATAATAAAACCTTTAAAAGAACAAGGAATAAAAGACTCAATTGGTTGTCTGACTGTCTATCTATAAAGCCTCTAAATAATCTGAGAGGGATGTTGGGACAGACCCCATTAAATCCAACAAAACTGAAAGACTAGAAAGCAATAAAGGAGTCATTTAGAATGCAAAAGAGGCTCACCACTGACTCTGAGTGCTCAAGCTGGATCAACGAAGCGTTGAATGCTGATCCTGGTTACCTGTGTCTGCATCATAAATACGATGTAAGCCAACTGGCATCAGTACATTGAATGTACGAGTATGCAAGTTGGAATGCTAAACATAACATAGGCCTGAAAGAGATTCTGAAAGAAAATTTACCTGCTGTACTCAACTCAACTGATTTCAATATGAAGCAATATGAATAGATGCAATATAAAGAAAAGCTTTAAAACATAGTTTGTAACTCTGTGTATTTGGAAATACCATGATAACTCTGTATGTATGCAAAGATACAATATAACTCTGAATGTATGTAATAATACAATAACTGATGTATATAAAAATACAATAACTTCTGTGGGAGTTTCTCTAACCGACAACCATCACGTAAAAGCTATTGTGATGATACAACGTTTTGCCTCACGCTGCCAAGGCCGTCCTATACCTTGCCGGGGTATAAAACCCTAACTGCCTAATGGATCCACTAGTCTATGTTAAAAAGCACTAAATGAGTCGTCTAAAGAGTATGATGCTTTTCTCCCCATGGTGGCTACATGGTTTTATGGGGGCTGTCGGTTATCTGAACCCTCCCCCAACTCAGTGCTCAATACTACTCGCAAAAATATACTTTTTATAAGCTCTTATGTTTAAAAACATATTTCCTGCTGTGATTTGAGATTAGTGCTCAAAACTTAGCTCAAAGGCTACCTTGGAAACAAATTTCCCCTCTTAATTGCTTCATTTAGAAAGCGATTACTCTTTTCTGAAAACTAGCTCGAAGGATCTTTGGAAATTTCAGTTTCCGTTCTTGTATAAATGTGAAAACATTTTTTAAAAACTTCTTTGGGAATACATAGTCCCCATATACTTCTTTGAAGGAAAGAACTTCAAACCTTAACTTTACTTTTGCTTAACTTCAAAGCTTAAGTCTTAGAACGACGTTAAAACATTGTTAAAGAACCATGAAAACTTTAAGAAACTTTGCTTTGACTTGCTTCTTAACTTCTAGACTTTGATCTTAACTTTCCTTGAATTGGATTATGGATTCAAGGTCATGATCTCATGTTTATGAATGATTTCATGATGTTTAGATGTACTTTAGAGTGTTAGAATCGACTAGGAAACATAGGTACATCGCTTGGAAACAAGTACTAAAAGATGGGGGAAGAATGGGGTGTACTGGAGTCCTTGGCGCTCTGAGAGGCGTGGGGCACCAGGCCCCAAACTTTAGAGACCAAGTTGGGGCGCTCTGGCTGGTGCGACGCCCCAAGGCCAAAACAACAGAAGCTGGTTTGGAGCGCGCTGGCTGGCGCGGCTCCCCACCCATAGCCCCAACGTTTTGGCGACTTTTCTTCTCCATTTTTCATGTCTAAACCCTCCCAACTTCCATGGTTCCTTCCCCAATCACTTAGGATCATTAGTACCTTCAACTTACAACAGATCTAACTCGAAAATCCACCCGGAAACATGAATCAAATCAACAAGAACCCTCAACAACACAACCAATCAAGAATTCAACAATTGTTTTTAAAGAACTCCACTTTTCAACATGTAAAAAACTCAAAACCAATGGATTGAAACAAGTTGGTGTGTGGGTGAACTAACCCAACACAGGTAGATCTCACATACCTTAATAGGGATCACCCCCGACGAATTCCACTCGCAAACTTGGATGATATTGGCGAATTCTTGGCTTTTTCTCCCGTTCTTCCTTCTTTTCTCTTTTCTCCAAGCCCTAAGTGTAAATTCTCAATTTTCTAATCTGACCAAATAAGTTTTTTACCCCAATAAATCCTTAAAATCAAATTAGGAAATAACTTAGGAGAAAGACTACTTTGCCCTTTCCTAAATCCGGATTGGGATTTTCCTCACTCCAACAGCCCAACTTCCGAAAGTAATATCTCACTCATACGATGTCGAAATCGTGCAAACTTGGCGGCATTGGAAAGATATCTCCAAGGGATTTCCAACCATATCAAGAAATTCTCCTAACTCATCCTGATCTAGGAGTTATGGCTGTTTGAAAATGGCCAAAACTCACTTTCTTAACTTGGACAATTTTCCAGATTTCCTTAATCTTTCCAAAAATTAAAATTTTCAGATTTTAACTATTTCTAGTCTTTTCTAGGTGCGAGGTGTTACATTCTCCCCAATATACACACAAGTGTACGTGGTCGCACGAGTAGTATAGATTCTTTAAGAAACGAGTTATCATTCCCAATGGACTTATGATCGATTTATATTTAACACTTAATTGTACAACTAAAAGTAAAAGTAACTGTTTCAAGAGTTGATGCTAGATTAACTACGACTACTTTAGCAATGACTAAAAGTAATCAAGATTGAACGACTTAAATCTGGTGTTTCAAGCAATAAAAAGGCAATTCCAGGGCTGCAACATCTATTGAATCTCATGTATCATAGTAATGGCCTAGAACTAATTTTAGTTGTCAAGTTACTGGTTTACAGAGTTAATTGTATGAGTCAGGTTTACAACTCTAGTCGCCTACCTGAGTTAGTTATCTAACTACATCGTTAAGCGGGGATAAATAAACTAAGAGCATTTATATTTCATCTTGTTTAGTAACCAAGCGAATTGTTCGTCCGGGCGTCACTCCTGAACACAAATCACCTCAACTTAATGGGTCGATCAAGCTCTATATATTCTCTGGTCTATCTAATCTCTCCTCTCCCGATTTAAGACTAGACAACATATTTATCTTATGGTGATCAAGCATAAAATACTAAAACAAGAATATAAAAGTAACTTGTATTGACAACCGAAAATCAATTCATAAACCAATAATATTCAACAAACGATTCGTAGCTACAACCCCAGAACAAGGGCGGTTAGCCACTAATCTCTAAGAAAACAACAAGAAGAAAAGAACCCTAAAAAAGTATTGACGACTTTCTCTTCCAAAGTGCCTCCTAATTCCTCCTATAATTGATGTGATTTGATGATCTCCAATAATTATTTCTATGGACTATTTATAGATGTAGAAAACTCTAAATAAAATAATTGATTCCAAAACAAATTGGGAAACCAAAACCAAGTGGAACTTGAATTCCAGTTTCACGCAAGTAACCGCTCACAAATCTGCCGCTGCATTCAATTGTTGCCACGTGGCAGCCTGGAATCTTTGGATTTCGCTATTTGTTGCAACAAGCTACACTTAATATATTTATACATTATAATATTGAATTTAATCTATTAAGTTGTCTGCTTGATTTCCTTATATAATCTCTATCTTTATTTCGTTTTAGCTCCAAACCTCTTTAACTTTACACCAATTTACTGCTACAAATAAAATACATTATTTAGCACAATCCATAAAATTCATGCTCAAAAAGAGCAGATATAAATAATAAATGTGAGGCAAATAATGATAAAAATATATGTTTTTGACCTCACATCAACTATCGTTGTATATAAATACGGGAATAGACATAACACATTGTAAGAGAGCGATATAAATAATATATCTTTTGGTTCTTGCTTCAAGAGAATATCACATTCTAACATACGTAAAAAAGATTTTTTGTTAAATTTGAAATATTTTCCAATTTTTTTAAGGTGGCCTAGGTTGGGGTTGGTGGCGGGTGTGGGGGTGATTTGGGGGGGGGGGGGGGTTGGCGGGAGTTGCATAAAAAATGAAAAAACAATTAAACTTGAAATATTTTTCAATTTTTTTTTAAAAAAATAATGACGAAGGGGGGGGGGGGTAGGGGGTTATGGTATGGACTGGAGTAAAAACTGAAATTTTAGAAATTTGAAATAATTTTACAAAAACAATTTGGGGGGGGGGGGGTAGGGGTGGTAGGAGTTCGGTGAGGTAAAAAAAATCTTAAAATTTGAAATATTTTTCAAAAATAATTTTTAATTTTTTTATTTTTCTTGTTTGGGGGAGGGGGACTGGTTTGGGGGTAGGGGGTTGGGGTTGTTTTGGGAGTAGGGGTAAAAATATATTTAAAATTTTTAAAATAAGAAATTTTTTATTTATTTTTGGATGGAGATGGTCAGATTGGGGTATGGGATAGTGTAAGAAAAAAGTTTTTAAGGATGAAGTAGAGCTTTGGAAAATGTCTTCCTTAATTTTTGAAAGAAACTCATTTTCCTTAAATGAGTTGATTTGGAAAATATTTAAGTCAGCCAAACATGAGAAAATTGGAAAACATGTTTCCAGAAAATGTTTTCCTTCATACCAAACACACCCTATATTCCAAAATAGTCCTAAGTATGTCATATTAATTTGATGTGATATGGATTATTTAGATCATCAAATTCAGCTTGCGTAGCAACATTCGAGTGGTATTCACGATGAGCTTGTTCGTAGGAAGAAGGTGATTTCGGATTCGGAGTGTGAGCAAGAAAGCTAGGGAGTTGTTTGGGCCAGAGGCGGAGCCAGGTGGAGGTTCGTTGGTTCGGACGAACCCACTAGCTTTTTCGTAAAGTTTGTATTTGTATCACAAAATTATATATATATATATATATATATATATATATATATATATAAACTTGTGCACCCCCTAACAAAGTTGATTGGCTGTGGGTGAAAATGCTTTCCAAACATTTGTTGTGTTTCGAACACCTTTCTCTTCTATTCTAAAATTTGGAACCCCCAAACTCCTAATCAAGTTCCACCTCTGGTTTGGGCTTATGGATATTATTTTTGGAACGGGTAACCATTGAGTGACTCGTTGTTGTGGTGGAAGACATTGCTGAAGTAGGTTTGATTGGTTGTGAGGATACCCGCCAAATGTGGAGTAGAAGGAGGTGCAGTGGGGTTAGATAAGGATTGAGGCGTTGAAGTCGGACTACGTCGTCGGTAAGTTAATACAGGTGGATTTTCTTGTTGAAAATGGGTAGTGTAAGAAGCACTAGTGTCTAAATAAATATTTTGAAGAATATCAAAGTGTCAAGTTGCATTGGAACAGGTTATACAAATGTGATACAAAGTGTTTTATCTAAAACGAGTAGAAGAAGGAGTTCATAAGTAATAAAGTTTTCTTATTCAATTAAGGAAAATTATTTCTTTTTCAATTAAAGACAACTGCGTGGCAGTTTGTCTCTCAAAGCCTAGCGCAATAAGGAGTCCTAGTTAAGTTCGTGTTAAAGAAGGTTTTTAAGGCGGCAAAGACAAGCTCGAGTCGAACAAGGATTCTGAGGAGGCGTGATCTCTAAAGAGGGCAATAGTTTCTTTGGAGAAATTTGCGCACTTACATTGAGAGTAATATCAAAACACGATAGAGTTTGTGAAAGTTTTGATTTTTATTTTGCTGAGTGTTGCGAGTTGAGAGAAATATTGTACGATTGTAGTCAAGAGTCTTGAATACAATCAAGTGTGTGGGATTAGGTTTCGTTCGACAAGTTTGCATAACTTGAAGAACGATAAAAGACTTAAACCTGGGGTTTTTGTCTTGGGTAGTTAGGAATTAGAGTTTATAATTCTGTAGGTTACATAGCTTTGTAATCGTTGTGTTATTTGAAGGTTTATAAATAATACAAAGTGTAGAGCAAGGTGGTATACAAAATTATTTATTATTAAGCTTCAAATAAATAGGAACAAGTAGTGAGTACATGTTCCTTTATAGAATTTAGGAGGGTAGAATTCTAACAAGTGCTATCAGAGCCGGTCATCTTAACAAAAGTCTAATAACTTAAGATAAGATCATCATGAATTATGCACCTCCTCTTGGACATGGTCAGGGACAACACATCAGCAGGCCATCATTATTCAATGGCCAATACTACTCATGGTGGAAGACAAGGATGGAAGACTTCATTCAAGCCGAAGACTACGAACTATGGGTCATAATCATTAATGGACCGTTAACTCCTACTGTTATGGATAGTGAAGGAAATACTGTACAAAAACCTAAAGAAAAATACAGAGAAGCTGACCACAAGATGATGGGAAAGAATGCAAAAGCCAAATGCATTCTTGTATATGGTCTAGGACCTGATGAGTTTAATCGCATCTCAAGTTATACCTCTGCAAAACAAATATGGGACACTTTACAGAACGCTTACGAAGGTACAACTCAAGTTCAAAAATTCAGAATTGCCAGACTATGCTCTGAATATGAAGCCTTCAAGATGAAATCCGAAGAATCACTTCAAGAAATGATCACCAGATTCACTATTGTGGTAAACGAGTTAATCTCTTTGGGGAAGGTATACACCACTGAGGAACAGGTAGACAAAGTGCTTAGGACCTTGCCTAGATCATGGGAAATAAAGGTTACTGCAATCAGAGAAGCCAAGGATTTAACCAATATGACTTTGGATGAACTGGTAGGAAATCTCAAAACGTATGAGATGAATGTTGACAAAAGAGGTGAAGGAAACAAAGAGAGAATTCTTGGACTCAAAGCAACCGAAAATGATGAATCAAATATAAATGATGAGGATTTAGCATTGATAAGCAGAAACTTCAAGAAACTCTTCAAAAAGGGAATGAACTCTGGTAAAAAGTCACCACCCACCAAAGAAAAGACTACAGAGAAACCACAAAGTGGAGGATGTTTCAAGTGTGGTAAAACTGATCATCAGATTAAGGACTGTCCTATGTGAGAAGTAGAATGGAGAAAGGAAAGGGTTGAAAAAAGGAAGAGGGAACTTCTTAGAAAAAAAAAAAACAAAAAAACGGAACAAGCAATGTATGCAGCTTGGGAAACGGGTTCAAACATGTATGAAGAAGATGCTGATGACATTGCCTTAATGGCTATTGAAGAATCAGAACCTGAACCTGCATCAGACTATGAAGGAATGAAGGTAAATCTCTTTGATCTTAAAGATAAACTAATAAAGTTCTCTAAGAAAAAACTGTCCTTTTTAATGCTCACATCCATAGATACAATTCAAGAACTAGTTAAAACCAAGAATCAACTGCTTGCCTCCATGACTAGTTTAAAGTTTGAGTATATCGATCTCGAAAAACTCAACAGTGAACTACAAGAGAAAACCAAGCAATTGTTGCAGAAAATTCAGCAACTTGAAACTTGCAATCTAGCACTAAAGTCTGAAAATATAAAACTGAAAATTCTTGGTAAAGAAAAGGCATGTGATCACCCTAGCATGAACATGAAGTGAATAAACTCAAAAACGACTTAATCCTGGAAAAAGAAAAATCTAGGAGAATGAATCTTGAATTGTCCAGGATAAAAACTGATCTGGAAAGAGCAAATAAATGGACAAGATCATCCATGATAGTCACACATCTAGGTAACAATACTCGAAATATAAAGGATGGAATAGGTTTTGAAAAATCCCAATGTGAAATTCCTCTATTTTGTAGTCTCTGTGGAAAAACCGGTCACTCCAAACCTAACTGTCAAAGAAACAGAACTAACACACACCCATGGAACAGACACCCTCTAAGCAAAACAAGACTTCCTAACTGGATAAACAGAGACATCATTCATCATTTTGATCAAAACAAAGGACCCAAGTTGATCTGGGTTCCTAAAACTAACCTTTAATTCTTTTTCAGGAAGAAGTGAGAGAAAGCAAGCAACATTGGTACATGGATAGTGCTTGCTCAAGACATATGACTGGAGACAAAGCAATGTTTCTCTCACTTGAAGAAGGAAAAGGCAGAATGGTAGCTTTTGGTGGTGAAAAAAAAGGACAAATCAGAGGCATTGGTAAGATTGGAAGATCAAATGAACATTCAATTGAAAAGGTGTACTATGTGGATGGGATGAAACACAATCTGTTGAGTATATCCCAACTATGCGACAAGGGAAATAAGGTAATCTTCCTATCCACTGGTATTGAAGTAATTAATCTAAGTACACAAAAGGTACTCCTAACTGGAAAAAGGGACAAACATGTCTACACTGTAGACACTTCAATCACATCTGATGAGAATCTAGTATGTCTAAGTGTGTTGGATAAAGATCCTTTACTGTGGCATAAACGATTAGGTCACGCTAGCCAAGTACAACTAAATAAACTCATTACGAAGGACTTAGTAATAGGACTACCTAAAACAAAATTCAAAAAAGAAAAGGTGTGTGAAGCTTGCACTCTGGGGAAATAAATAAAATCATCCTTTAAATCAAAACAGGTGATTAGCTCAACTAGGCCCTTAAAACTGATACACATGGATTTATGTCAACCAATGAGAGTCAAAATCAGGGGAGGGAAAAGATATGTGTTTGTATTAGTTGATGACTATACTAGGTTCACTTGGACACTATTCCTCACATCAAAAGATGATGCATTTGAAGCATTCTGCTCATTAATAAGAAAGCTCCAAAAGAAATTTGATAAACAATTAATGGCAATCAGATCTGATCATGGAACTGAATTTGAAAACTCAAAATTTGCCAATATTGTGATGTCCATGGAGTTGACCATAATTTCTCTGCCCCTAGAACCCCTCAACAAAATGGTGTGGTTGAAAGAAAGAATAGAACCTTGCAAGAAATGGCTAGAACCATGATGATTGCAAATAGAATCACCAACCAATTATGGGAAACAGCTATAAATACTGCTTGCTATACTATAAATAGATGCATGTCCAAACCAGTGTTAGATAAAACTCCCTATGAACTGTTAAAAGGTAGAAAACCCAACATCTCCTATCTAAGAGTGTTTGGGTGTAAGTTCTTTATTCACAACAATGGGAAAAATCTGCTAGGTAAATTTGATGCTAGAAGTGACAAAGGATTTTTTTTAGGATACTCTACACATAGTAAAGCCTATAGGATACTCAACAAAAGAACAATGTGTGTAGAAGAGAGTGTGCATGTTATATTTGATGAAAGCAACACTATGTTTAACCAAGACTTGCAGGAAAATGAAGTGCCTTCAAAAGAATACACTAACTCCATACAAGAACAGATACAAGAAACAGGCCATTCTGATACATTCAATGAAGACAGTATCGAAACACATGATAGAGATGATGCTTCAGAAAAGATATATGAAGAAAACCAAATAGGTCTGAATGATGGACAAGATACGGGACAATCAAATCTTGTTCTAAAAGTGTGCAAATACCAAGGATCACATCCATTGGACAATCTACTTACTGATCTCACTTTTGGAATAACCACCAGATCAGGGATAAAAAATCATTGTGCCCATAATGCATTCTTATCCATGATGGAACCAAAGAAGATAAGTGAAGCTCTCCAAGATGCAGACTGGATTATAGCCATGGAAGAGGAACTAAATCAGTTTGAAAGGAGTATAGTGTGGCATCTAGTACCTAGGCCATTAAACATAACTATAATTGGTACAAAGTGGGTGTTTAGAAACAAGTTAGATGAACATGGTACCATAACAAGAAACAAAGCTAGGCTAGTAGTCCAGAGGTACAATCAAGAAGAAGAGATAGATTATGATGAAACTTTCGCACCTGTGGCAAGGTTGGAGGCAATTAGATTACTCATAGCATTTGCATCTCACATGGAGTTCACCCTGTATCAAATGGATGTAAAAAGTGTATTCCTTAATGGGCTACTAAAGAAGAAGTATTTGTCAAACAACCCCTGGCTTTCAGAACAATGACTATCCTGACTATGTTTATAGACTTGATAAGACTCTTTATGGGTTAAAACAAGCTCCAAGGGCATGGTATGATAGATTGTCAAGGTTTCTCCTAAGACATGGCTACTCAAGAGGTAAAATTGACAACACATCACTTTTTCTTAGAAACAAAGGAAAGGACCTACTGATTGTACAGGTGTATGTTCACGACATTATCGTTGGAGCAACAAATAAGTCTCTCACAAACAAATTTGCCTACCTTATAAGCAATGAGTTTGAGATGAGTATGATTGGTGAATTAAACTACTTTATAGGACATCAAATAAAGCAAACACATGCACGTACTTTTATTCATCAGCAAAAGTATGTCAAGGAATTACTCAAAGATTCAAAATGGAAGATGCTAAACAAATTGACACCCCAATAGCCACTGCCACAAAGTTAGACCTCAAAGGAACAAGTTCTTCTGTGGAACAAAAGTTGTATAGAGGTATGATTGGATCACTTTTGTATCTTACTGCTAGTAGGCCTGATATTATGTTCAGTGTGGGCTTGTGTGCTTGGTTTCAAACCAATCCAAAGGAATCTCACCTTCAAGCTATTAAAAGAATTCTTAGATACTTAAAAGGAACCACTGATCTAGGACAATGGTATCCAAAAGGGAGCAATTTTGGATTAGTGGAATATGTTGATGCGGATTATGCTGGGTATCTAGCAGACATGTAGAGTACCACATGTATGACTCACTTTCTAGGCTCATGCTTAATCTCTTAGGGATCAAAGAGACAAAACTCGGTTGCATTATCTACGGCAAAAGCTGAATACATAGCAGCAGCCTCATGTTGTACTCAACTCCTATGGATCAAATAATAACTCAGTGACTTTGGTCTTAATATTGAGCGCGTTCCCATCTTCTGTGATAACGCTAGTGCAATTAACATTGCAAAAAATCCTGTCCAACACAAGAGAACAAAGCATATAGACATCCTTCATCACTTTCTAAGAGACAATATTGAGAAAGGGCTAATCTCTATGAATTTTTGTGCCACTTAACAACAAATTGCTGACATTTTTACTTAGGCACTAGCAAGTGAACACTTTGAGAGGAACAAGTTGGAGCTAGGGATGATAAAATTAAATTAAGTATCCAGGAGAAGGGACTCCCTACAAGTACATGCATCACCATAGTAAGTTGAAGTTCATAAAAAAACTCGTAAACTATAAATACACCTCACATTTATTCACGTATGAACGAAGAGTCTGGAGCTAAAACTATCATGCATGTCAAGGAAGGTATGGTTAGGTATGTATCTTTATTATTGCTTTATAATCTAAGACAGTTTAAAATGCCAAACACACACTTGATTCTTTCCCACGCCCTAAAATAAATCATCATGCCTAGTCTAACTAAAAAGCCACCAAAACTTCAAATCACAGCCCCCTGCCTGAGAAAACCTTTTAACTTCTCTTCACATAAACCAAAAGATTAGTATCCTTTCTACTACTTTCCATCAAGAAAAACCCTCCGAAAAAAACATCCTTACTCTCAGAAAAAATGGATTCATCCTCCCCACTTTTCCATAACCTAGCCATCGTCCCGTACCAAGAAATCCCCAACTATTACTACTTACCCCTTTGAGGTATTGTATGTGGACACTCTGGGAATCTCTCACATCACATATCCATTATCTGAAAATGGTTCGATTTGGGGGGAACAAGTTTATGAGCAGTCTATGGCCAAGAGTGAGGGGGAACACTCAAACACGGTGTCCGATGATAACATTCCCCTCATTTACTTCGTTCCCAAACAAGTCTGATCTCGACTTCTCAAAAGGTCTGGAAAACCAGTGGGTACTCTCATGGACGATCTTGATGATGCCGGGCAATCTACTCCTTTCATTGTTGTTCCGGTGAAGGTCACTAGGTCTGTAAAGCAGTCTTTAGAAGAGGGATTTGCTCTAATGCATTCTAAGAAGCCACGTTGCTCCACTGATAAGACTCCTTGCACTGTTACGTCTATTGATGTTCTTGATGATTCATCAGAGTTTGAGAGACCTAGACGAAGTACAAAGAAAACGCCCTCAAAATCACGTAAGAAACCAGTTCAAAAGATTAAGAAGAAATCATTGGGTAAACTTAACAAGAAAAAGGGAAAAGAAAAAAAAAAGGAAATATCCTCTGACTCAGAGTGGGAAGATTCTGAGGGGAACGATGTAGTATCTGATAATTTTGATGCATATCCTGGCATTTGTACTGAGAGAATTCTGAATTTTACACAAAGAAAGGTGAAAGGGGAAGGTTAATTACGGGTTTTGGAGGAGCTGAAATGAGGGAACTGCTAAGCATCTTACATGCTCAAGGATGGACTAACTTGTTCCTTCAGGGTACCACAAAAAGGAAAATGGGTAGAGCCGAAACTCGCAAGTTTTATATTAATGCTACCGTGTCACCCTCATCCATCTCTAGTGTCGTTAGGGGGAAGCACATCACTCTTACACCTGATGATATCGCCCAGATCTTAGGGATTCCAAATAACGGGTGGTGTCACTATGTTAAGCGAAACTGGCCTCTATTAGATGGATTGCCTAGTGCTCTTGATATTGTTCGAAAGTTCTCACATGATCCTACTGTAGTGGAATGCTCTAGAATTTATAAAGGAGCTATGTTACCTCTACATAAGTTGTTGTTTGACGTGGTCCACAAGATTATTCTACCCAGGGGACAAAAATGCACGGAGGCAAACTACTTAGATCTCACATTGATGGAGCTCTTGATTTCTAGGCAGCCCATTAACCTACCCAAGTTGATGTTATGTCACATGGGTTGCATTTGTGTGGAGGATGCTAAGCTACACTCATTAGGCTATGGATTCTGGTTGGGTGAGATATTTGAAAATTTCAAAGTACCTATTATGAAGTGGCAAGAGCAAACAGTTAAAGATGTTTTGGGTACTGTTAATCAAGCTATTGTATCAGCTCTTGGGAGGGGAGCGAATGCGCCAATATAGAGGTTGCGTGCTCAGCTTGCTACTAAAGATGAGGAAATGGTTGCACTCCGGGCATCACATTCTGCTACTATGGACCAGCTTCATGTATCCTATGGACTTGAGCATGCCAGTTTAGTGGAGGAAAATTCCAAGTTGAAGGAAGAATTGGCTAAGGCTGCAGCTGCGCTTGAGACTGAGAAGTCCACTAATTCTGCTAATCTTAAAGGCCTCTTTGATCTTTTCAAAACCACTCCTCATGTTGTCTCTCCAGTGATCACTCCTTCCCAGCCCTCTTAAGACAATTCAACTCCTTCTTCATTTTGTGTTTTGGTAATTTGGTTGCTGATTAAAGCATATATTGTATATATTTGACTTTCTCTTCCTGATGTGGAATGGGGTGTTTTGCTGTAATTCTGCCAACATTCGGAATGATTGTGATTGTGTTTATAGCTATGGTGTTTTTATGCTTTCTCTATGGTTGCATGTCTCTTGGAAGTTGTCATTTCTTCTGTGCAGGATTTATAATTTTTGCCTGATGTCAAAAGGGGGAAAATGAGGTTTGTTTTCTCTTATGGTGGATGCAATGAGGTTTGTTTTGATCTGGCAACATATGAAAAACTTGAATGCATATAATGAATAATTATCATGTCTAGCTAGACAAATACTGAAGGTTATATGAAAATCCTTGAAGCGATCAAGGTGTATGAAGCATATAATTTCAAACTTTTTTCAATAAAGCTTCAAGAATCCTTATATGGATTGATATAATCAAGGAAGAAAAGGGTACAAAAAGAATGACCCTAATTGTCCTTGCATCTTTATGAAAAGGTCAGGATCTGGATTTGTTATAATAGTTGTGTATGTTGATGACATGAACATTATTAACACTTTTGAAGAGCTTTTAAAAGCTAAAGAGTGTTTGAGAAGGGAATCTAAAATGAAAAGATCCTGCAAAGACAAAATTTTGTCTTGACCTACAGATTGAGAATTTGACGAATGAAATATTTGTCCATCAATAAGCATACACAAAAATGATTTGATGTGATTTTATATGGATAAATCACATTCATTGAGTACCCCAATGATTATCATGAGATCATTTGACATAAATAAAGATTCACTTTGATCTCAAAAGAAGGATGAAGAGCTTTTTGGTGATGAAACTCCATATCTTAGTGCAATCAGGGCATTAATGCATCTTGATAACAATACTCGACCATATATCTGTTTTGTAGTAAATTTACTGGCAAGATCCAGTTCCTCCCCAACAAAAGGATATTGAAATGGTGTTGACCACATACTTGAATATCCTCGAAGGACCATAGACATGGATTTAATCTATTTCGAGAAATCCAAGTCAGAACTGATTGGTTACGCAGATGCAAAATATTGATCTGATTTGTATAAAGCTCGGTCTCAAACACGATATTTGCTTACATGTGGAGGCACGATAATAGCTTGGCGATCAATGAAGCAAACGTTGGTAACCACTTCTTCAAACCATGCAGAAATAAAAGTCCTCCATGAAGCAAGTCGAGAATGCATTTGGTTGAGATTAATGGCACATCATATTTAGGAAATGTGTGGGTTTTCTTTGAAAAAGAATATACCAACCACAATGTACGAAGATAATCAACTGCAACTGAAAGTGTCCACAAGATGATTGTTGTTATGAACAAGTTGAATGAGCAATTTACTTGCAACAATGAGGTCACGAATAGAGTGAATTTCAAGAATGTATTCGGCTAAGCTCAAAGCCTCATCATGATATATCAGAATGAGTTCAATCATGCAACATCTTCGTGAATGTGATTTGATCACAAAGACACTGTCAATATTTGAGAAGCTGGTATATAAGATTGGATGACACCATCACGAGAAATTAAGTGATGTTTTGATCAGGGGAGTATAATACGCGTTGCACTCTTTTTTCCTTGACCGAGGTTTTGTCCCACTGGGTTTTCCTGGCAAGGTTTTTAATGAGGCAACAATAAATACTGCGTATCAAAAGATATGTGTACTCTTTTTCCTTCACTAGAATTTTTTTCCACAGGATTTTTTTCTAGTAAAGGTTTTAACGAGGCACATTATCTATGGACATCCAAGGGGGAGTGTTATAAATCCATTGAATTGTTTGGATTGTCCTTTAGATATATATATTCAAGACTTAATTGTATTCATGTATACATGTTTCCAAGGTGATAAGAACCATTTGGATAACTATGTATCTACTACTTTGGTGACCTTTGGGAGTGATATCTCAACATTATAATAGAGATATCACTCACCATTTGGAATACACACTTGAATAAGAAAAATTCTCCCTTCTTGTCTTCTTCTTATTATTATATTATATCATTTGAGATTTTTTTTATAATAATAACTAATTAAATATTTTAAATTCAAAAGTTGAAATAAAATACACATGTCAAATAAAGAATAGTTGGTTATGAAACTTCCTCTTCAATACACGTTACATAATTTTTAAAAAATAAATTAATCTTAGACATATTTACTTTTTTAAAAAAGAACTAATTTATACACTTTATCTATAAATTAAAAGAGCATTTATATATACACCGACATATGTCATTAATTTACTTAGACACTAACATCAGTAACATGTCAGCACACAAACAAATCTATATTTTATTTTTAAAAAGTTCAATTTATAAATTTGTGAAGACTAATTTTTTTAAAAACCATTTAATCTAGAAAAGATTTAATATTTCAAAAAATATACAATTTATAAAATTCAATTAAAATAAGAGTTCAATTAGTTATAAAACTCCACTTCTATGCACGTTCTTAAACGATGGCTCTTTTAAAATTGGAGAAGGAAAAATAGGTGGAGTCTTCATATTTGATGAATGTACACACCAGCATTATTAAAACGATTGAAGAAGAAAAAATAGTTTGAGTCTTCGTATTTGATGAATATACACACCAATATACTTTTAGGACTGTAGTATAAATATGTTAGTATTTTATTTAAAATTTATATTAAATATATTTTTAAAGATAAAAAAAGATAGAGCAGTTTCATAACTACTCAACAACCGTCCACTTTTTAAGGAAAGTTAAACTGCATCGATAAATGGATTGTGTTATATATAGAACTTCTTTCAGTAAAAAATTTACATTATTCTGTGAAATTCAAAATTAGACATGGCCTTGCAATTTAACGCAATTTCAGAAATTAGAGTCAACTCAATGCAATGAAACTTGAAACTCTGTGTTGTTCGTTTGTGGATAATACCATTGTTGGTATCAAACCAAAATCTTGATTAATTCAAATCTGTCACAGCCAACTGCCTTCAAAGAATGGTTTGAAAAAATTATTCTACTTTACGTATGAAAGTATCTTCAGCATTAGTAATATAGTTATATATGCTTTTTATTTAAAAATTGAAAATCTATCAAAATTATGTGTTATAAATACTTCTTCATATTGATTTCATCATGTGATTGTGAATATGAGAGGCTTTTCTAGACAAGTTATCAACAACGTCATTCTATCTCTGACGTGTTGTCCAAAGAAAATGTCTCTTTTACATATCTCTGTTATATAATTTGGTGCTCTTAAGTGAGTCTAATATATTATTAACTTCCTACAATATATTTATTAAATCAAATAAGTCTACCTATTAAATTGCTGCAAAAATCGTCTGTTTGGAACTTGACCATGGATTGTCATACTTGGCCTAAAAAATTGTATAACAAATGTGGATACAGAGGGAACCAAATATTATTGTACAAAATGCAATTCTGAAGTGCAATATGTTATTCACAGGTTCGTATAAAGAATTAACATATTTAATAAAATATTACTATTTTATAACACAATACATTTTGCCTTTTATGTACATACTTCAAATTTCTTTCGTGGATGACATTGCATTTATTTCATTACTAGTGAAACTATTCGAGCTTCGAGCGGCTATATGAAATATCTATAAGATAATAATATGTAATAATTATATTTAGGTTAGTATCAAATATATATAAGATAATATTGATATTTCTCTTCATCTACGATATCATACGTTTTTTTGTTTTTTTAACATATAAAATACAATTTTTTTTGGAGTACTAATCTATATATATATATTAGTATCAAATATATAAGATAATATTGATATTTCTCTTCATCTGCGATATCATACGCTTTTTTTTTAACATATAAAATACAAAAAAAATAAAAATTGGAGTACTAATTTTCTATATAAACTCTGATTTCGTACAAAAAATTATTTTGTTTATTATGTCTTTATTATTACAATTGTTTATTATAAATTTTTAAATACTAATTAAATATTTATAAGAATTATGAAAAATGAAACATACAAAATTTATGAATAATATTTAATATTAGAAGTTACAAGTAAGATGAAGAGACATGAGTTATAAATAATTCAAATATATAATTTTATTAGACATTAAATGTATTAATAATTATGCATTGATTTTATTTGTAATATAAATCAATGAAAATAAGGGGTGAAAATATAAAAAATGAACAAAAAATATAATAATCGGTGACTGCATAAAAATTATAAATACATTTATAGTGACAAAAACAGATTGTTACATACACAAAAGAAGGGTATCATGAAACTAATATTTTAATTTTCAATTACTCTTTTGCAAGTATGATAAAAATAAAACTCCTAATCATCATAATTTTTTGTTGTTGTTGAAATGAGATAATTATATTAATTGTGCTTCATAACAAAGAAAAAGTAGAGTAGTAAAGAGGATCAAATGATTGGCATTGCCAATACATTTAGCTAAATTATTTATACAAATCAAAATTTAAAAAATTAACTCTGATTTCGTACAAAAAATGATTTTGTTTATTATCTTTATTATTACAATTGTTTATTATAATTTTTTAAACATTTATTAAATATTTATAAGAATTATGAAACATGAAACATACAAAATTTATGAATAATATTTAATATTAGAAGTTACAAGTAAGATGAAAAGACATGAGTTATAAATAATTCAAATATATAATTTTAGTAGACATTAAATGTATTAATAATTATGCATTGATTTTATTTGTAATATAAATCAATGAAAATAAGGGGTGAAAATATAAAAAATGAACAAAAAATATAATAATCGGTGACTGCATAAAAATTATAAATACATTTATGGTGACAAAAATAGATTGTTACATACACAAAAAAATGGTATCATGAAATTAATATTTTATTTTTCAATTACTCTTTTGCAAGTATGATAAAAATAAAACTCCTAATCATCATAATTTTTTGTTGTTGTTGAAATGAGATATTTATATTAATTGTGCTTCATAACAAAGAAAAAGTAGAATAGTAATACGCTAGAAATCTCCTTCTCCATCCTTCCCAAGCTTAGAGTAGCTTTTTGAGGGTTTCTAGGGTGGTTTACGTCTAAATTAGGTGTTTTTGGAAGAAAGAGAAAATAAGGTTTTGCATTATTTACTTTCTGCCTCGCCCAACCCACTCTGGTGGCAACTTACCCAGATGTGGCGCTGCCGCCCCAGCGGTATTAGGCCCGCCCTGGCGGGACAGTGGCCCCATCATTTTCTTAAAGTTTTTGTTTCTCCTAAATAACGACGGTTCGGGTCGTTACAATTTATATTTATTAGAAGATAGACTTACTTTTTAGAAAGAAAGAAAAACATAAATAGGAGTTAAATAAATGACAAAATATTAATGGGTGTGTATATATATATATATATATATTCAATAGCCTAATGCATTGAACTAAGTGTATATTTATATTCTTGTGCAATATTATCGTAGGATTAATATTTGATAGAAGGATATTGATGTCATTCAATATTTTATGGACATTTTGATAATTAAAAAATTAAAATATTTTAGTTCCACTTATTTATATACTAGTTTCAGGACACGTGCATTGCACGTGTGTCCCATGCTAATTTTTATATATTCGTTAGAACAATTAGAATTCTACGTGTACATGCATGTAACGAATAATAAAATACAACAATTACAAATAAAATTTTAAAATTGTGACAAGAAACATCAAATGAGGGATCTTATTTTAATGTTTAAAATTTATTTTAAGCAACAAACTATAAATTTAGAACTTTAGAAAGTAATTAGCCAATTTGCATTATAGTCACAAAAGATTAATTTTAGCCTAAATAAAAATACAGTTAGAACAATCAGAAATTTATAGAAAATCAAATTAAAGAAAATTAATAGAGAGAAAACACATACAAAAAATAAACAAAGAAAATACATGCAACAACATACACATCCTTTTTAAGACTTTAATCATAACAATATGTATATGGAAAAAGAAATACAGAATCACTATATATTTTTTCGAGTTTTTGTTGACACTTCTCTCATAATCAATTATAATTCAAGAGTTTTCTTCATTTAGAGTATGAATCAAATAAAACAATAATAATATAAGCGGTACACTATTTAAACTATAAAATGAAAAGAATAACGGATCCTTATTAAACAAATAAAGATGAATTTATATGGATAAAAATAGAGTAATTAGATAGTATAAGTTATGAAAGATGAATATATTATTCCTTATCACAATGAAAAGAAGAATACAATGACTGCAATTATTATTCAAAATAATAGTAGCAATTAAAGCTGCACCAAGTAATTTGTCTAAATTATTATTGATGAAACATTGCAAGATCCTCCATCTTTTCGATCAGCATTCCTTTAATAAAATGAAGACATAATTTACACCTAAAGATTAAAATAATCATTCAATTTTTAGTGGGCATTATGGTCTTTATTTATTGATTTAACTCAATGGTCTCATAATAAAGTAATTTACTTTTAGTATAAAGAAAAAAAAATTAAAAATGGAACTAATTTAGTCTTTAAAAGGGTAGAAATGCCTAATATTTTTTTATGAATATTTTGCCTTTCAACTTTTGACTTAACATTTTCAGAATTTTAATATTTAGTGTAGCATATAAAATGATTACTATTTAATATTTAATTAAGTAAATGTTTTATAATATTTTGATTTAACAAAGAGATAAAATGATATCTAACTTTATACTCTACTGTTTAAATCTGTTTTACCCTTCAATAAAAACCAACCTTGGTAGGAAAAAAAGGGACAAATACAATGAAAGCTTAAAGGAAACTTATCGCACAATGTAATATAGCACAAAAAGATTGAAGAGAGGACACCATATCAGAAAGAAAAATTATGCATTAGGATTGTATCATAGCCAAAAAGAACATACACAATGACAAACAATCAAAGAAATATAAAAAACATTATGAACAACATATCCCAAAATTGTAGTCCACCTTGCTTTTTTTCTATTAATACACCAACATATTATCTAAATAAAGCAATCGAATCATTAAATATAGAAGGTAGAATTATATAAATAACAAAACTAAAACGGAAAGTAACAAGGAAAAAATTGATAGCTAAATTGTGACTTACTCTTTCAATAGTTTTGTTGTACGTCCATCTAAATGTCAAAATAACACTTTCAAATGTATTAGAACCTTTCTGTGCCATCATATAGTTTCATGCAATAGAGAAGACCAAGAAAATTTTCATTTCTTAAAAAAAAGGTTGGAATATGAATTCTTGTACTTTTGAGTGCTCTTGATTTGTGTTGTTAGTTTCTTTCTACATGTCTTAAATATCTATACATTTCAATAATATGTGGAAGTTGAAAATAATTCAAGTTAATTAGAAAGGTTGAAGTGACATATGAAAGTTCAAAAGAGTGATCTTTCATTTACCATATTCATTGTAATTAAATGTAAGTTAAGTAGTGTGTTCAAAATTTAAAGCTGAAAAAACATTTCAACTTCAGTAATTAAGTGATGCATGAATAAATAGGAGTAATAGAAAGACTTTAAAAAATCTGATCATTTGCCTTACGTAATTGAAAGACATTGACTACCTAAATTAAAACTTTCTCCCTAGCTTTAAACTCTTTAGAAAATTAAATAGAAGGATATAGTATAATTTTTATCTAATTTTTAATTAATTAGATTTTTTTATAAAATTTTAATTTATTGTAGGGGTAAAATAGTAATCCAACTTTGAGGCTAAGATCTTCCCACTTTTAGTTATATATATATATATATATATATATATATATATATATATATATATATATATATATATATACTATTTACTAATTTAATAGAATTTTTATTTCTCTTTTTTTATGCGAAGGAAAAATGAAAAATTAATTTATGATTATTATTTAATAATTAATTAATAAAATATTTTATAACTTTTTTATTTAGTATAGGGGTAAAATGGTAATCCAACTTTAAATTTTTGAGCTATCTACTTTTAATAAATTTTTATGTATTGTTTATTTATGATCATAAGATGATAAGTTAGGAAAATGAAGAGGTGTGGTTATGAAGTTGATTTTAAATGGAAAAATATTTTTTTAAATGATTTTAAGAAAATAAATTAATAGGTAAGGGGTATTTTCATAATTCAACTTTTCACTTAGATTGTTCCACTTGGTATTTCAACTTTTAAGTTTATGGCTTCCCACTTTTAGTATAATATGATATAAAATAAAAATAAAATATATAATAATAATATATAGTATAATATGATTGAAAATAAATTAAATTAAATATATGATTCTTTAGCTTTCAATTAAGTTAGGAGGTGAAAAGGTTGTAAAAATATTTTGATTAATTAATATTAACTTATTAGATATTTTATAATATTTTAAACTAGTTTTGGAAATAAATAAATTAAAAGGGAATCTTGGTTTGTGGTGGCGCCACGTAGGCGGGCCTAGGATTTTCTTTTATATATATGCTAGTAAAACTACCCGCTCTTCGCGCAGGAATTTAATATCACGAAATTTATAAAATAATACTTAAAATATATCAGTCATTAAAACTAAAACACTAGTTTTACATATAAGATTACGTAGTAACACACATTAATAATGTAAAGGAAAATGAAAATTATTACATCTTATCATTTTTCTTAATAACATAAGCATAAATTATTGAATGTAAAAATACATACCAGGATCTGTAACATAAGCAATGGTGTTAGTGAACCACTCAACAGGAGCAAAGTACACAAATATTTAATTGTGAAGAAGAAGAGGAGGTTCAGAATTTTCGTTGTTTTAAAATGAGAGGAAATCCCTCTATTTATAGACAACAATGGGTAGTAGTGTGATCAAATATTTATTGTGCCTTATCGGAAAGGTTACAACTAGTTGGAAAAGTTGCAACCCTTCGGAAAGGTCACAACTTTTAATTAAAGTCGCAACTCTTCATAAAAGTCACAACTTTTCATAAATGTCACAACTTTTCATGAAAGGGGAAGGCTAGTTTTGGAAATAAATAAATTAAAAGTGAATTCTGGTTTGTGGTGACACCACGTAGGCGGTCCTAAGGTTCTCCTTTATATTTTGGAAATAAATAAATTAAAAGTGAATTCTGGTTTGTGGTGACACCACGTAGGCGGTCCTAAGGTTCTCCTTTATATTTTGGAAATAAATAAATTAAAAGTGAATTCTGGTTTGTGGTGACGCCGCGTAGGCGGTCCTAAGGTTCTCGTATATATATATATATAATTAGGATAAGGGTAAAATGGTATTTCAACCTTTAAGTTTGTGGCTTCCCACTTTTAGTATAATATGAATATGAATATGACTAGTTTCACAGCACGTGCGTATCGTATCATATAGTATATGATGTAGTAAAATGAAATTAATTTGCTTTTGGAGAATAAAGAATGGAAGAAACACGTTCAAGATTTTGTTGAATATCTGTAGTCATTAATCGTATAGTCAAAATAAGTTGCTTCCTGCAAAATTAAAATCTTAATCCAACTTGCATACGTAATCAAATAAGATATAAGAGTAGACGGTCTGATTCCACCTACGGCCGACTATTGACAAGTTGTAGCCTAATCTTTTTCAGTGTTGAAAGAGCATCTTTCATGGTAATTCTTGCATCAGGTGCCACTAAAGTGCAACTCAAAGCGAATTCCATGATAGATAACAAACATTGCATCTTTGCATCAATCTGTTCATCCCCTGGCTGCACCAAATAGTAATCCACCACCTTATGAATTCCACTTGGGAAGGAATCACTAACCCAACGTTGTATGCTCAATTCTCCGGTAAATATTTCATCACTTGGCCTTCTTCTTGTGAACGTCTCCATCATTAGGATGCCAAAACTATAAACATCACAACTCGTGGATACCATTCCATCTTGTCCATACTCAGTAATCATGGTAAAAAATGATCATAAAAGTTCCTAGCCAAAACTGAGAGCATCAATCCATATCTAGGGGAAAGAATCACTTAACTATAAAAGTTTCTAATACACCTGAAGCAATATATCCGATGGTTGCAATTGTTCTTATTTGAACGAAAGCCTCCCCTGCATCTAACAATTTTGCAATGCCAAAATCACTGACATAACCAACCATTTCTTGATCTAGCAAGACATTGCTTGGCTTCAAGTCACAATGCACCACAAGTGTTGAATAGCCATTGTGGAAGTAGTCCATTGCAGATGCAACATCTATCATTATATCTAATCTCTGCAATAAGTTCAAGAACAAGTTGTGAGAATATAACCATTTATCAAGTGTCCCATTGTGCATGTATTCCAACATCAGGGCCTTGAAATCAAGTTTGAGCAGCTCGTTATGACTTTGGTCAGATTTCTGTGGCGAAGGTTCCGGAGTATCCCACATTCCGTGTCAAAACTTTTGAATGCACCCTCCAATTTCACATTGAATACCTTTACTGCCAAAATAGTGCCATCCTTAAGTATCCCTTTGTAGACCATGCTAAACTCCTGGTACCAAGCAAGTTGCTTTCGTTGAATCCTTCTGTTGCATGTTCAAGTTCATAATAAGAAATTCTTTCATGCTCTTTTACCAAAGACACATCTGCTTGACTTGCGTTCTGCCAAAGGAATCTGGAATAGCCCCATCTAATCTATTATGTGCTAGAGAAAGATCAGTCAATTTAGCTAGACCCCCTAAAGTGCTAGGAATTTTACCAGGAAAATCATTTTTTGACAAATCAATGAGTGTCGCTGCCTTTAAATTTCCCAACTCCATAGGAATATAACCACTTAATGAATTGGATGAAACATTGAATTCTATGAGATCTTGAAGGTTCCCCAAGTTTGCAGGTAATCTAGAATTCAGCCTGTTGTAAGCTAGAATAAGTTTCCTCAAACTAGTTACATTCCCTAAGCATGAGGGCACCAAACCAGAAATATGATTTCCTGACAAGTCTAATGCACCAAGATCCTTTAAACTGCATAAAACATTTGGTATGGTTCCTTCTATCTCGTTGCTTTGTAGATAAAATTCTTGAAGGTTCAACATGTGTTGGACAGTATTTGGAATATGTCCAGTCAACTCATTGTTATACAAACTCATATATATCACTCCAGTAAGACTACCAATTTCTTGAGGAATGACGCCCATTAGCTTATAGCCATTTCCTTGAAAATTTTGCAGCGAGTTTGAGAAATTACCAACAGACGCCGATAAAGCCCCATCTAATGCATTCTCATTAAACATGAGGGCTATTAGTTTCCTACAGTTTGTTAATGATGTAAGGAAGCTCAATGATGAATCGCTGATAAAATTATTCAGCTCCAAGTTCAGAACCTCAAGGTACTCTAAGTTACCTAGTGATTCAGGAATTACACCTCTGAAACTGTTGTCTGAGAGATCAACCATTCTGAGTCTTGAAGAATTTGAGATTGAATCAGATATAAAACCACTCAGACTATTTCCTCCACAATAAAGTTCTTCTAGATTGGGCATTCGACGGCCTAAATCCGAAGGTAGAGTACCTGAAAGCTTGTTTATTGAAAAATCTAGGATCTGCATTGCTGATATATTGAAAATGCCTTCAGGGATAGAACCTGTAAACTCATTCTGGTCTAACATCACCAGCTGTAGTTTCTTAAGATTACCTAGCTCCGCTGGTATCTCTCTTTTCAATTTCGGGAAATATATGAGTACAAGTTTGGTGAAGAGAGGAAAGGAAGAAAATTTCAGATATCTTGTGAGGAAATAGCATACTACCTTCCAAGTGTTGTACTTCAAGATATAATTCTATAAGAGCTGTTAAGTTAGCTAGCTCTCTTGGTACAGTTCCAGTAAACTCATTGTGCGACAATGACAAGACTTGAAGATTTTTGCATTTCTCCAAGGTTGGTGGAATAACGCCACTTAGGGAGTTCCCTGAGAGGTGAAGCCCTTCCAAGTTTGGAAGACGGTCACATAAAGTTTTTGGAAGATTTCCTGTCAGATTGTTGTCCGTAAGAGCAATTACTTGCATTGTAGTAATGTTAAAGATTGAGGGTGGTATAGAGCCAGTAAGCTGATTATCTTGCAGGTTTAGGACAACCAAGTAACGAAGATCACCAATTTCTTGAGGGATCTCTTTTTCGAGAAAATTTGTGTGTATTGTCAACAATTCCAGCTTTGTCAGATTGGAAAGGGAAGATGGAATTTTCCCCAAAAATTGGTTGCTCGAGAGGTACACAAAGCGTAGGTTTGGTAACAAACTTAAAAATGATGGAATGGATCCAGTGAAGTTATTGCTTCTGACATTAATCAATTTCAACCTCTGCAAATGAGCCAACTCTACTGGAAAATCTCCATGGAAAGTGTTGTTACTGATGTCAAGGGAGACGAGAAATGAGAGGTTTCCAAGGTGTTGAGGAATGGTACCATGAAGTTGCATGCTAGAGATGTCTAAAGCAGTGACTCGATGGTGACGGGAGCTGCAAGTGATTCCAATCCAGCTACAAACGGGGACAGAAGAAAACCAGTTATTTGCTAAGATGTTGTTAGGATGAGAAGAAATGTGTGATTTCAGTGCAAGAAGAGCAGCTTCATCAGTGCTAATATTAGGAACAATAGCTAGCGAAGTATAGAGCAGAACAAAAACTGCAAGAGCATATAGTAGATTGCAACTTCTGTCCATAACAATGACAAAAAGGTTTCTAATTTTTACTTTGTTGAGCTAAAACAAGAAATGATAATGCAAAGAATTAATGATCTTAGAAGATCTATTTAATGAGATCAATACATTGTTGTTTGGTTAAGAGTGTCAATATTAATTGAGTTGTACATGTCAATCAAATACTGGAGGTGTAGTCTTTGAAGTGTCTTTTAGCTAATAGTGTCAAGTTGTATTAGTGAAAGTCAACTTCTGGAGGTAGTCTTTGGAGCGTTTTTTATCTAATAGTTTCATTTTGGAGTGTCTTTTAGCTAATAGTATGTCTAACTTCTTGAGGTGTAGTCTTTGGAGTGACTTTTATCTAATAGTGTTAATTTGGAATGTCTCATAGCTAATTAAATTGAGCAGTCAACCAACTGAGCTAATAAAATTCGCCTATACAGAAATGTTACATGATATTGTACAAAGATATAGATAGATAGCATATCATTAGAATTTCCTCTTTATTTCTTTTCTAAGTTAGCTTTTAATGTTATTGTATTTATACATGTTTACCTATTGAATAATATACAAGTTGTTCTCTCCAATTCCTTGCACAAGTAATACATGAATAAGTAACTCTGCCTAACTAATTCATGTATTACTAATATCTGCATAACTCTAATCAGGTGCCAAACTAATTCTTAAAAAAATATTTCAAATCTTCAAAAACAATCCAAAAACTGGATTTTGAGTTTTTGAAAGATAGTAAAACTGAATCTGAACAAACAAACACATTGAGCTTGTCGTGATGCCTGTGTGGATTTTTACGAAGACTTAATGGTCAAAAAAACATGTTTTCTTCTTCTAATTTTCAATATTTTACTTGTATAAAAATTTGCTAGATTCCTTCCACCTCTGCTTCTAATTGGCTTACAAAATAATTAGATTCTTTGGCAACTCTCAAAATCATCCAAATAGCAACTTCTAATTGCTAGTGTGTTTGATGAAAGTCTCAACTGAACTATTTGTGAATATTAAGTAAAGAGCTCTTCCCCTTAATAAGGGCCCTATGCAGCTAGAATCCGCAGTTGTTGGGCCACTGAGTTTCGTATATCATATGGTTGGAAGGAACGAAATAACATCATGGGAAGGATCGATAAAATAATATGTGGCTCAAAAACTAAAAAGAATTTGTAGTGATAGATTTTGTTTTCTTGAATATGAGGGACTTGTATTTTCCTTTTATCTTATAAACTCCCTATCTTAAAATGCAGCACTTTTGAAATATTATGTTTTTGTTTTGTTGTCATAACATGTTAATTGTTATGCAAAAGAAAATTAAGAAGAAAGAAGAAGCAAACTCATTGGTATGCCATACAATATATAGCTCATATCCAACCGTCTATTTTGAAGAAAGTCCTCTACATCATGCTCGATGCGGACCTGTTGCCGACTCTAAACAGAGTCTACTCTATTTTAATCCAACAGGAGAGGGTGAATACCATCACTCGTGCAAAGGAAGATAGACGCGAGGTCATTGGACTTGCGGTTCAAACAAGTAGCAGGACAAGGGGACCTGGAGAGGCGCAGGACAAATCAATGAATATAATTGTACTCACTGTGACCGTTCTAGACATCAGGCAAATTTTTGCTTTCAACTTATCAGCTACCCAGACTGGTGGGGTGATCGTGCTAGAGAAGAAGGATGGACTAGTGGCAAGGGTAAGGGGCTGCCACAACAACAACGAACTGAGTCAAGCACTGGACGTGGTCGAGCCGGAGCAGTGCGTGCTAATGCTGATCAAACTACTACCGGAGGTGCTGGAAGATCAGGAACAACTGGCATGGTAATTCTTGAATCAGGTGTCAAGCTGGAGCCTCATCTTTTTGAGTATTCAAAGAGCATCTTTCATGCTAATTCTTGAATCTGGTGTCACTAAAGTGCAGTTCAAAGCTAATTCCACAATCGATAACAAACATTGCATCTTTGTGTCAATTTGTTCATCTCCTGGCTGTACCAAATTAGAATCCACCACCTTGTGAAGTTCACCCGGAAAGGAATCACTAACCCAACGTTTTATGCTCAAGTCTCCAGTAAATATTTCATCACTTGGTCTTGTTCGTGTGAACGTCTCCATCATTAGGATGCCAAAACTATAAACATCACAACTCGTATATACTATTCCATCTTGTCCATACTCTGTAATCATGGTCCAAAATGATCATAAATCAATTTATAACTAGGGGAAAGAATTGTTTTGAGTATTTAGGCGATATGAGAAAACTTTACAAAGTTTTAATATACCTGGAGAAATATACCAAAATCACTTACTTGAGCAACCATTTATTGATCTAGCAAGACATTACTTGGCTTCAAGTCACAATGCACCACAGGCGTTGAATAGCCATTGTGGAGATAGTCCATTGCAGGTGCAACATCTATCATTATATCCAATCTCTGCAATAAGTTCAAGAACAAGTTGTGAGAATATAACCATTTATCAAGTGTCCCGTTGGGCATGTATTCCAACACTAGGGCCTTGAAATCAAGGTTGGAGCAGCTGGTGATGACTTTGGTTAGATTTCTGTGGCGAAGGTTCCTTAGTATCTCACATTCGGTGTCAAAACTTTTGAATGCACCCTCCAATTGCACATTGAATACCTTTGCTGCAAAAATGATACCATCCTTAAGTATCCCTTTATAAACCCTGCTGAAACTCCCATTACCAAGCAAGTTGGCTTCGTTGAATCCTCCAGTTGCCTGTTCAAGTTCATAATATGAAATTCTTTCATGCCCTTTTACGAGAGACACATCTTTTTGACTTGCATTCTTATTTGTGTTTCTCAATCTTAAAACCACAAATCCAACAGGATTCAATCCCTAACAGAATATAAACCTATAAGCACTCTTTATCTTGTTGACTTATTTGTAGATTTGGTTAGGCATGGTTTTACGTTAAATCAGGAGTCACCACAAAGTGCATCATTGGACAAGAAATATTGACTGGTGGCATTTGCAAAAGGGAACACTTGTGGGAATTTCTCCACTAAGTTTATTGAATGAGAAATTCATGTGTTTTAGATACACAAGAGCTTCTAACGACTTTGGAATTTCACCACTAAGATTGATATAGGACAAATCCAAGTATTCTATGGACAACATTTGCCAAATGATTCAAGAATGGGCCCCTCTAATCTATTATGTGCTAGAGAAAGATTAATCAATTTATCTAGACTCCCTAGAGTACTAGGAATTTTACCAGAAAAATAATTTTTTGACAGACCAATGAGTGTTGCAGCCTTTAAGTTTCCGCTCTTTAGTGGAATTTCCCCACTCAGTAAATTGGATGAAACATCGAATTCTATGAGATCTTGAAGGCTCCCCAAGCTTGAAGGTAATCTAGAATCCAGGTAATTATTATCTAGATAAAGTTTCCTCAAACTCGTAACGTTCCCTGAGCACGAGGGCACGGAACCAGAAAAACATTTTTCTGACAAGACTAATGCGCCAAGACTCTTTAAATTACAGATAACATCTGGTATGGTTCCTTCTAACTTGTTGTTAAATAAGTACAGTTCTTGAAGGATCTGTTGCCAAACTGTGTTTAAAACGAAATTACTAATTTCAACAAACTTTGCAGAAACACGAAGTTACCAAAGTTTATTGAACCAGTAAGAACAAATGAACATAGATAAATTCACAAAACTAAAATCTGTAAAACATACCAGAATCTGTAAAAGACAGAATGGAGGAGGATCAAGCCCACTGAATGCACAATGTCCACTTAAGAAAATTATTCCCCTCTAGTATCCGAGGTTTGATTTGAAATATGTCCTCCCAGGATAAAATGATCTCAATCACCAGTATATTGATACCCAAAACACTGGTGTTAGCGAGCCACTCAACGGAAGTAAAGTACACGAAGAAACTTTGTGCAGAAGAAGAAGAAGAAATCAGAAAAATTCGTAAGTAAAAAATCTGAAGAATAGCATGTATTTATAGGCAAGAGGAACTGGTTCTGAAAGGTTGCAACCCTTTCAGAATCCACACAACCATTCATGAAAGTTTGCAACCTTTCAGAACAGTCATTTCCAATGGCGGGAAATTCAAAATAAAACGAGAAAAAGATTTTAAATGAAATGGGTCGTGCGCGGATCCAAGTCGGGTCGGTCAATTAAGTAAATAATTGAAACATTTCGGTTAATTAACTAATTAATTGAAATGTTTTGGCCATTTAATTTAATTAATTAAATAAATAATTAACTAAATAATTAAAAAAAACTTTGTCCAAAAATAATCTCTTGATCGATCATTTTCCAAAGCCAAAGCCGAGCTGAGTGAGTGACTACGACGACGCGAGGGAGATCCCTCTTTCTAGCTCTTTTAACAATTAATAGGAGTGTTTCTATATTTAAACTCTCCTATTTTTCTTTCCACCACCAATGAGTGAGAAATGCCTTTTCACTAAAGCATAAGAGGACTTTTCAAGTGCCCAACTTTCCAAGTTCCTCTCTTTTCATCTTTCCTCCATCTCCCATTAACTCTTGCTACATAACAATCCCCCACATGAATGGGGAATGGTTATAACATAAGGAATGTACGGATGAGTGTGTACTTTACAAGCAAGGATCAATTGCATCTGGATAAGTAGGTTTCCCTTTGGACTTTCCGTAGTGAACATATGTCAGATATACTCTGTCAATTGGTAGATGCGATATCTTTGAACGGTAGAACTTTGGTGTATACCTAGACAACCATATGTCACACAATTAACCCTTTACCATTTATGGTTCTTACGGTTGTGTTCGTTTCAGCCATGAACACCCCATGGTTTCATGAGTGTATAGAGAATAGACTTTTGACATAACATTCTCTTTGAAACGGCTTACACTTCACACTCACATAGGTGATTTCTAACCGTGTCATCTCGTAGATACACTATGTGGTCAAATCTGCCAAACTTAGCAAATCATTAAAAACTTTAAGCTTTATTAACTCATTAACAAGCCTTAAAGTTTTAACCTTGTTCCTAAACATTGTCTTCATCATGAGAATAGATTGAGTTGATTGACAATGTCGAACCGTCAGTCACAACTTTTTTTTTACCCTTGAATCTAGCTCTTGGGATCTCCAGTCTGCTTGATAGAGTTACCTCCATGCTGACTTGTCCTAAGCCATAAACCCATTCTCTTAGATGATCTTTCAATTACCTCTCTCACTAGGCCTTTCGTAAGTGGATCTGACACATTATCACTGAACTTCACATAGTCAATTATGATAATTCCACTAGAGAGCAGTTGTCTTACGGTGTTGTGTCTCCGTCGTATATGACGAGACTTTCTGTTGTACATGACGCTCCCTGCCCTACCTATTACTGCTTGACTATCACAATGTATGCAAATAGGTCCCACAGGTTTGGGCCAGAATGGAATATCCTCTAGGAAATTTGGAAGCCATTCAACTTTTTCACCAGCCTTATCTAATGCAATAAATTCAGATTCCATTGTGGAGCGAGCAATACATGTCTGTTTGGACGATTTCCAAGAGATTGCTCCTCTACTAAGTGTAAACACATAACAAGTTTTGGATTTGACTTCATTTGACCCGGTGATCCAATTTGCATCACTATATCCTTCAATCACAGCAGGATATTTATTATAATGCAAAGCATAGTGTTGTGTATGTTTCAGATACCCAACACACGTTTCATTTCCATTCAGTGAGTTTGATTCGAATTACTAGTGAACCGACTCAGTTTGCTAATAGCACATGTTATATCTGGTCAAGTATAATTCATAATATACATCAAACTTTCCAACACTCTGCATATTCCAATTGAGAGTCACTTTCACCTACATTCTTTTGAAATGTAAATCTTAAGTCAATTGGAGTTTTGACAACATTGAAATTCAAGTACTTGAACTTATCTAATACTCTTTTAATATAATGAGATTGAGATAATGCTAGTCCCTGAGGAGTTTTGAGAATCCTGATCCCTAAGATCAAATCAGCAACTCCTAAGTCCTTCACATTGAACTTGCTGGACAGCATGCGCTTAGTAGCATTTATATCGTCAATATCTTTACTCATTATTAACATGTCATCCACATACAGACAAACAATGACTTCATGATTCAGAACGTTTTTAATATAAACACACTTATCACATTCATTAATCTTGAATCCATTTGCCAACATTGTTTGGTCAAATTTAGCATGCCATTGTTTGGGTGCTTGCTTGAGTTCATAAAAGGACTTCACAAGTCTGCACACTTTCTCTTCTTTACCAGGAACTATAAACCCTTCAGGTTGTTCCATGTAAATTTCTTCCTCCAACTCTCCATTTAAGAATGTTGTCTTTACATCCATTTGGTGGATTTTAAGATCATGCACTGCTGCTAGTGCTATTAACATCCTAATTGATGTTATCCTTGTTACTGGAGAGTATGTGTCAAAGTAGTCCAGACCTGCCTTTTTTTTGTATCCTTTGACTACAAGTCTAGCCTTATATTTGTTGATAGTCCCATCAGCTTTCATTTTCCTTTTAAAGATCCACTTTGATCCTAAAGGTTTATTTCCTGGAGGAAGATCAGCCAATTCCCAAGTATGATTACTTAAAATTGATTCGATCTCACTATTGACTGTTTCTTTCCAATAGGTTGACTCACACGAAAGCATAGCTGCTTTAAATGTTTGAGGCTCATTTTCAAGCAACAGTACCACAAAATTTGGTCCGAAAGAAGAGGGTTTCCGTTGGCGAGTGCTACACCTAGGATCCTCACTAGGTAGTGTATTTTTCGTTGATTCTTCCCGTGGTCGTTCAAGTCTTTCACTTGTCGACTCACATTCAGTTTTATACAGATAAATGTGTTCAAAGAACTCTGCGTTATCTGACTCAATTATCATATTAACATGAATCTCAGGATTATCAGATTTGTGATCCAAAAATCGACAAGGCTTACTGTTCACAACATATCCAATAAATACACAATCCACCGTTTTGGGTCTAATTTTCACTCTCTTGGGTAAAAGAACCTCTACCTTGGCAAGACACCTCCACACTTTGAAATATTTCAAGTTGGGTTTCCTTCCTTTCCACAACTCATATGGAATTGATTGCGTTTTGCTACGGGTTACCCTATTGAGTATCTTATTAGCCGTAAAGATGGCTTCCCCCAAAGGTTTCGCGGTGAACCAGAACTGATTATCAAGACATTCATCATTTCCTTTAATGTTCTGTTCTTCCGTTCCGCCAAACCATTTGATTGTGGTATATAAGGTGGAGTAGTTTGATGAATAATACCATATTCCAAACATATCTCTGCAAAAGGAGATTCGTATTCTCCACCCCTATCACTCCGAATCATTTTTATCTTTAGATTCAATTGATACTCCACTTCATTTTTGTATGGCTTAAATGCATTAATTGCTTCATCCTTACTATTAAGCAAATATACATAAAAAAAATCGAGTGCAATCATCAATAAAAAAAATCGAGTGCAATCATCAATAAAAGTTATAAAATACTTTTTCCCACCACGAGATGGTGTCGACTTCATATCGCATATATCTGTGTGAATTAAGTCTAAAGGTTTTGAATTTCTTTCGACAGACTTATAAGGATGTTTAACAAACTTACTTTCCACACAAATTTTGTCAAGGCTTTGTAAGGCAATACTTCTAAAGTAACCAATTTTCGCAAGGCTTTGTAATTTACATGTCCCAAACGGGCATGTCATAAATCATTTGACTATAATAAGTAAGCAGAATTCTTATTAATACTGTCAACAAAAATTACATTCAATTAGAAAAGGCCCTCATTGAGGTAGCCCTTTCCTAAGAACATCTCATTCTTACTTATTACAACTTTGTCACTAACTAGGACACACTTAAACCCGTTCTTAACGAGCAGTGCAATAGAAACTAAATTCTTCCTAATAGTAGGGACATGCAGAACATTGTTCAAAGTCAATACCTTGTCAGATGTCATTTTCAACATTACTTTTCCAGCTCCTACAATCCTTGTTATTGTTGTGTTTCCCATGAACAAATCTTCATCGAACTCAATATGAGTGTATGTTGCGAAGGCTTCTTTTGCATAGCAAATATGTCAAGTAGCACCTGAGTCGAGAAATCACTCCTTGGGATTTCCAACTAAGTTGCACTCCGAGATCATTACACACAAGTCATCTTCATCTTCCATTTCTTCCATGATGTTTGCTTGAATTTTGCATTTGCCTTTGTCTTTGTCCTTTCTTGGAGCACGACAGTCAGAAAACTTATGACCAGCCTTACCACAATTGTAACAGTTGCCCTTGAATTTCTTCTTGGCCTGTTCTAACTTCTGTCTGTTGGACTTCTTTCTCTTCATGTCTTTGGTAGGAGCTTCTTCAACAATATTAACTCCAATTATTGTCGAACTCTTACGAGACTTCTTTTCAGCGATTTTGTTATCCTCCTCAATCTTGAGCCGAATCACAAGATCTTCAAGTTTCATTTCCTTACACTTGTGCTTTAGATAATTTTTGAAGTCGTTCCATGAAGGAGGTAACTTCTCGATCATTGCAGCCACTTGAAAAGCTTCATTTACTACCATATCTTCAGCAATCAGATCATGGAAAATAAGTTGAGGTTCCTGCACTTGTGATCCAACAGTTTTACTATCTGACATTTTATAGTCTAAAAACTTTGCGACCACAAACTTTTTCAAGCATCCTTTGAAGTTCACACCTGAAAACTTTCCTGATTTCTCTACTGGTGGTACATCAGTTCGGGTTGGTGCAGAAACAGCCATCGTAACACTATTGTTTGTCATTTTTGATAAACAAAAATCGATACAAACTTAGTAAGCAATAACTTTAAATTGCAGACTTAAAGGAGTATAAATCCATGAAGGTTTTTGTCTCCACCGAAACACAGATTAAAAATAAAATAGTAATTTCCTTAAGATTGTTGCCAAACCATGTTTAAAACAGAATTATTGATTTCAACAAACTTTGCAGAAACACAAAGTTACCAAAGTTTAATGAACCAGTAAGAACAGATGAACAAAGATTAATTCACAAAACTAAAATCTGTAAAACATACCAGAATTTGTAAAAGACAGAACGGAAAGTGATCAAGCCCACTGAATGCACAGTGTCCCCTTAAGGAAATTATTCCCCTTTAGTATATGAGGTTTGATTTGGAATATGTCCATCGAGGATAGAATGATCTCAATCACTAGTGTATTGATACCCAAAACACTAGTGTCAGCGAGCCACTCAATGACAGTAAAGTATATAAAGAAACTTTGTGCAGAAGAAGAAGAAATCAGAAAAATTCGTAAGTAAAAAATTTGAAGAATAACATGTATTTACAGGCAGGAGGAACTGGTTCACCCTTTCACAATCCACATGACCATTCATGAAAGTTTGTAACCTTTCAGAACAATCATTTTCAACGGCGGGAAATTCAAATTAAAATGGGAAAGGTTTTAAATAAAATGGGTCGCACGCGGATCCAAGTCGGGTCGGTCAATTAAGTAAATAATTGAAACATTTCGGTTAATTAACTAATTAATTGAGACGTTTTGGCCATTTAATTTAATTAAATTAATTAAATAAATATTTAACTAAGTAATTAAAACAAACTTTGTCCAAAAATAATCTCTCGATCGATCATTTTCAAAGCCAAAGCCGAGCGAGCGACGAAGACGACGGCGCGAGGGGGGTCCCTCTTTCCAACCCTTTTAACAATTAATATGAGTGTTTCTATATTTAAACTCTCCTATTTTTCTTTCCACCACCGATGAGGGAGAAATGCCTTTTCACTAAAGCATAAGATGACTTTTCAAGTTTCCAACTTTCCAAGTTCCTCTCTTTTCATCTTCCCTCCATTTTCCATTAACTCTTGCTACATATCTAATAGGATTGACATGTCATGTACATTATTTGGAATATGTCCAGTCAACTCATTGTAAGACAGACTCATCGATGTCATTCCAATAAGATTACTAATTTATTTCGGAATGACACCCTTTAGTTTACAACTTTGTACTTCAAAAGCTTGCAAGGCGTTGGAGAAATTACGAACAGATGCAGACAAAACATCATCCACCAGACTATCACCTAACAGCAGTACGCGTAGTTTCCTACAGTTTGTTAATGATGTAAGGAAACTCAATGATGAATCGCTGAAAAAATTATTGCTTCCTAAGTTAAGAATCTCAAGGTATTCAAATTTACCAAGTGATTTAGGAATCAGACCTGTGAAACTATTGCTGGATAGGTCAAATATTATGAGTCTTGAAGAATTTGAGATTGAATCAGAGTTAAAACCACTCAGATTATTTTCTGGACAAAGAAATACTTCCATGTTTGGTATTCCACGACCTAAATCTGAAGGCAGAGTACCTGAAAACTTGTTTAGTCCAAAATCTATAGTCTGCAGTGATGAGATGTTGAAAATGCTTTCAGGGACAGAGCCAGTAAGCTCATTCAGTGATATAACCAATGCCTAAAGATTCTTAAGATTATCGAACTCCATTGGTATTTCTCCTGTCAATTTTGGGGAAATATATTATTACTTGTTTGGCAAAAGATAGAAAATTTAAGAAAATATCGTACTACCTTCCAAATGCAGAGCTCCAATGCGTAATTCTGTGAGAGCAGTTAAATTGGCTAGCTCTCTTGGTACAGTTCCAATAATTTCATTGTAAGCCAATGCCAAAATTTGAAGCTGGCATTGGTAATAACTCTAAAATACATACGATACATACTAGATACATGTACTTGTATGTATCTGTTGTGATTCACATGTATCTCGGATACGAGCGAGATGGGAAAGAGACTTGTGTATCTCAGATACTGTCACGACCCAAAAATAGACGTGATGACACTCGTCTTATCCCACCAAGACAAGTCAACCTAAAACTCATTCAGTATAATAACATGCAGAAATTTCAAAATCAACCCAAAAATACCCCCAAAATCTGACTGTCACGTGTACAAGCCTCTAAGATATTACAAAAGAAAAATACAAGTCTCATATGACATTGTTTCTAGAGTAGAACAAGATCATAAATAGGAGTAAGAAGGTCTGCTGAGATGACAAACAACTACCTCACAAATCTCTAAGAAGCCTCGGAAAAGAAGAGAAAATATCACAAAGGTCTGGGTAAGTAACCTACAAAAACAATTGTAAAAGCAAGGGGTGGGTGAGTACCAAACCATACGGTACTCAGCAAGTAAATCTCTAAACACAAGCTAAGGGAACAAAATATGAGTACTTCTTACACCCCATCCTAACCTCCACAACTACAACCTGCATCAAACCAGCTGTCACGACCCGGGAGTATCCCCAAGTCGTAACATGCGTATTCAACCTCTCGGAGGTCTCATACAAGCCCTTAGCATTCATCACATTAGATATGTAAAATAGTGCGGAATGAAAAACTCTTTAAATAAAATCCCATAAGACTCAAAGGTCACTTTTAAAAACATCATTCAAAAGTACACAAGCGGAATACTAAGTCTCTTAGCCATCTTAGACATAAACGTGAAAACATACTAGGGACACGGCCCTTTACAATCAAAAGAAATCTATTAAGTCTATTACAAGAATCTTATCATAAAACTAGAATAGAAAAGTCTTGCCCTCGACATATGAGGACATACCACAAAATCTAGGAAGAACTTCAAATCCCAAGTTTACTACAAAACCCGCTCACTTGCCGGAACCTACACTTGTAGAAAATAGAGAAAATATGGAATTAGCACAATTAAGTACTAAGTATGATGACCATGCAAAAACATACTAAAAAAGGACATTTATTTGAAATATGTGCTTTCATGCCATTTTTGATAAAAACCTTCATACCACAATTATAAGAGACACATTTCAAGTCATCATCCACATATAAGACAATACCTACATAATAGACATACTCAACTAGTACCAATGTACAATACATGAATATAATTGACAAGTAAGCCTTTTCATCATTTCATGACCTCTATCTCAAGTTACCCAAAGCCACACTTGAGTGAAACATGAAGTGACCGCCCATACAATCTCTTTATATACACCTAAGTGTTCCTAAGGGTTACCATAGATAAGGAATGTACCATTACAATATAACATGCTAAGTCAAAATTCTTTAATGAACCACTTTAGGAGACATTTAGCATTTAGGAGACTTCCACTTAATAGTCATTTAGACTTAGGGAACTCACTTTAGCATCTTCTAGGCCTACTCGTGCAATGTGTAGATAGCATTCCATACTACCACCTACACTTTGTAGAACCTATCCAATAACTAGAGTGCACATCCCACATGATGGGAATAGGCATAACCGACATAGACCATACTAGCTAGGCATGGAATCCGGAGTCTACCCTACTCCGTGGAAGGTGTTCTACTTGCCAAAGGTAGAACTAATAATCAACCCATGTAGGCATATGGTTTAGGGGATGTCCAAGGATGTTCATTGTGCCCTAGTCTCATACTCAAGTAGGGCCACCATCCTAACCACATCCACTCGGTGCTAGCCTTGTTTCCCATAGAGTATTTTCATTCACATATGTACTAGAGAGGGTTCCTTTTCTAGTTCAACCAACTCATAGTATCTCTTCCCAAGAAAGGCCCCATTTCTTAGTTATGGCCAATCAAGGTTCATAAAGATAGCTCATTTGACTTTCTTAGATAAGGATTTTCATGCCGTTCCGGCTCCATCCATCTCTAAGTCTATCATTTCACTCAAGAAGAAGGTCATTACCCCTAGGGTTCACCACTTCAAGGTTTCACATTTATTTAGGAAAGCTAGACTTATGAAAGGGCACCATTTCTTAGTTCTGCCGATTCAAGTCTTGGCCTAGAATTCCTCTTTTAGCATTTATAGGAAGAGCTCCATTACTAAGTCATAGCCCAACCAAAAATTCATATATAAAATCAAGCTTTCATGACACAAGACAAGATACTCAAGTCTAGCATATAAGCTACATCATCATCTTACAAAGACTCATCATAGTCCATCATCACCACATATCATCATTTCAAGAGAAACATGCTTTCTCATTAGCATACTAGCACTTTATACAATATCACATTAATACCATTAGAACATCTTCACATTATAGCTTCACACAAACTTTACATATAGCTTCATATAGGACTTTACATATAGCCTCATTTATATATAATAATATAACAATACAATAACACTTTGTACAAGATCACCTTATAACCATAAGAATACCTTCACATATTTACCTTCACATAGTACTATAACACTTCATAACTTGATAACACTTTAATTCAATAGGAAATGTCTTCAAGGCCATATTCATAATACAATCCATAATTAAACACCTCCACCATAAGTGGATCAAACCAAGCAAGAACAATTATGTCAATAATATGAGATTAAGCCAACTTATCATCCTCCAAAGCCATCCTCAACATTAATCAATAGATATAGAAAATCATAAACATCAACAATACAATCTATTCTAAGAATAAATTCATCAATACCCAATCATTATCAACAAACCCATTTCGTAAGTCAAATATAGAAATTTGTGAAATCAAGGGTTCATGAGATTTTTCACTTGAAAACATCAATTTAATATCAACAATATCACAATCCATCATTTAAAACCATTTAATGCAAGAACCCTTGAGTAGAGTAAGAAATAGAAGTTTTTCATAACTTTTGAGAATTTGAAAACCCTTTGAAATTGGCTCTAAAGCGAAAACTAGCTTTAGATAAAGAGCCACCATACCTTAGTATTGAGAAAACCCACGAAAATTTGATGCAAGAAACCTTCAATTCGAAACCCTAGCTCCAACTTGACCTCTTCCTTGAGTTAGAGAGAAATATTTGAGAGAGGGAATGATTTGGAAATTCTAAGAGGAGAATGAAGTTATAACCCTCATTTAAATGATCTAATATACCTAAAATAATAAAAACAAACTAAAAAATAAATGCCCAAACTACCCCTCACTTAGTTGGACCCACAAAGTCTTGACTTAAAAAAATGTTCACTAAACCCGTCTAAACTCGTCCTTTTGGACAGTGCTTCACTATTTCGGGCATAACTTTTTACTCCAAAGTCGGAATTGGGCAAACTCGGTGGCGTTGGAAAGAGGACTCAAAGACCTTTAATTGGATAGGTAATGGCTCACCGAATTCATTTTGAGCTAAAAGATATGACCATTTAAAGTTGACCCTTACAACTCACTAGTTCAAATGACTAGTTTCCGGACGTCACGGTCATTTCTCATCATTTCATCAAGTTCTCAACTCCAAACTCACATGTGAGGCTCTAGTTTCACTAGTTCGTTTTTAGGGTCGCTACACCAGCCCAACCTAGCAGTTCACAATTTACAACCACATATATCAACAACAACATTCTAACAATCATATGTTCCCAACAACAAGCTCAATATTCATCAATTACAACCTCCACAACTACCAGTTCAACCTAACAGCTCATAATTCACATAGCACACAACTCAACAACAATACTCTAACAATTACATATCCTCAACAACAAGCTCAATATTCATCAGTCACAAGTTTCATAGAAAAGCACTCACAAGATCAACAACACACAAGATCAAGTTCACCAATAATGAAGAAGTCCAATGCAATGTCAAGTATAGTGATGCATGTCCGACCTAATGATACACACATGTTGTCTCTTAGTTCGGGACCCATAGGGGAAATATCTGTCCGTGCACTTGTCGCGGCGTACAACACGACCCTCGATAATAGTATCCATCGCGGCGCGTGATACGTCCCTCGAAATATAGTATCCATTGCGGCACGCGATACATTCCTCAAAATGGTACATCCTCTTATCACATAACACTTATCACAACAATGTCTCAGAACCAATGCAAATGACATGTTCACACAAATAATGAGGAAATGACCATTTTCATAACAAGGCACAATTCACAACAATATAACTGTGATACAACATCAACAATTAAGCAATAAGCCTTCAAATCGTTCTCAAACATTACACACCAGCAATTTATCACATTACCTTTTTATTACCATTTTTCCATCATAGAATTATTCAACATGGACAAGTCAACCCATCACCAATTCCCATTACTCCCAAACACATATTACAAGGTAATACACGAATTTCACACACTTAACAAGGGTTTAGAAATTCACTTGCCTCAAATAGTAGAACAATCACTCCAGGGCTTGAGTCTTCCTCTTTCATTAGACTTCCGAATCAATGCAATCTATCCGAATAAATAATCACAATAAGATTCGAAACTAACAACACACATATGTCTAGCTTAGACCCAAATACTCCCTCAAACCTGTAATCAAGTTCCTAAATCTTTATACCAATTAACACATCAACTCTTTTAATTTTTCTTCAAATTTCAAGCCTAGGGTTTAGTCATAATTTATCCAAAACTACAATCCTAATAATTTCCATATAATATAATACACCCATTATTTAATTAGTTATCGTAATATATCAAAACTTGTACTTTTATACATTAATAATAGCAAGGAAAAACAAATAAACGAAAACCAATTTGGTGCAGTTACAAAATCAGTAACTTGACCGATCCTTAAAGCACCCATTCTACCCTTTAATCAATATATTACCTTCTGCAAATTCATACCCAATATCCCCAACCAATCATTACTCCCTCACTTTTATTTAAAATACAACCCACCGGTGAGTAATACTCACGCCTATGGCCGCCCCTTTTTACTCTCAATCCCTTTACACTTGCCAATAATAACACTAATTAACCAAACATATTCATATAATTAATGAAACTAAGATAAGTTCGAGTAACAAAGTTACCTTTAGCATGCGGCAGTTCTTCGTCATACATGTACGTTTTTCCGTCCTTTTTCTCTTTTTATATCTTTTATCTAATTAAATTAATTATTTATTAAATGTGACAAAACCCTAGTAACTTATTTTAAATAAATATGGATCAAATAGTATAGGGTGTTAAATAAATTATCACTTTAGCCCATTAACTATTGATTAATTAACTCAAGTTAAACGAATATTCAAAATTTCCAAAAATGACCTTCCGGGTCATTACATTATCCACCACTAATAATCATGTTCGTCCTCGAACATAAAGAAGCAAAAGATGGAATAACCAATGTTAGCAAAAGCTTGAGTTATGACCTACCAATCAGTGTTCATCTTTCCAAGTGAGCTCCTCCTTAAAACCATTTCATTAAAATCAACTACTAAGAACTGAACCTTCAAATCAAATTTTGGAAGATCTACAAATGAGGAGTAATAATCACGCCACAGACTAACCCATGAACCCAATCTAAATTGAAACCCGCTGGACCATAACACAATCATCATAACAAATCTTTTCTCACATAACAAAGATAACATTCTGAATCAATACCCGCTACAACCAGAAGTGACCTGAACCAACCACCACATACTCATATTGCACAAACCATCATAGATCTTATCAAGATTCCCTTGTCACAACATAATCTTTCCACGAGCTTAAACAACAAAACAAAATTTGATCTTTAGACATCAAGTACTAATCAAGGGAGAATCAAACTTATTTAACCCAGAGAAGAATAAGATCAAGTAACCACTTAGCTATCGATACACTCAAGCTAACAGAACCTCTAACAACACTATCAAAATGCTAGATCAATAATTATTATTGTAGACAACCTTTAATAATGGTAGAGCTAGACCAATGCTCCTTTCATTCAATCACACATATTCGAAACGTGACCTCGATGATGAGATGAATATTAAGACTATCCGACAACTATATGTATCCATGGTAGCACTTCTATGAATTCTCTTAAGCAAGGCTGTGCGTGTAAAATTACTAGTATACTTGAACTATCCCAACAACACCAAATCTTCCATAACTAAAATGAACAAGTCTATCCAAGGATGCCACCCTTGACCCTACCAAGAGGACAATCACAGGATCGGTACACCCGATCCACCACTAGGGATTCACCCATATATATATGAAAACATGTGTGGGTATAGGTAGTGAATCAAACTCCAAACCATATAAAAAAATGAAGTAGATGGTCATATAAGAATATACCAAAGCAAGGTCGAATAACACAAGATACTTATTTCATAGGGCCCATCTCAAGCATTCCCATTCATCTAACTCCATTTCATTGATTATTAACCACTCACAATCAACAAGTTTAGTGCTTATTACAATCGTACACATACTTCTCACAGTACTCCACTGAAGCCAGGACTCTAAATACTAACAAAACACTATAACCACATCGATCATTTACCCTACTCTCAAACCATCACTAGTATCAAAGACTTCTTAGTAAACACATTATTGCCTACAAAATTTTCAAGTTAATGCTCCATCTCTTTCCATTTAAACATCCCATGATAGACATGGATCTCACAAAAGGCTGATAATACTAATTTCAAATCTGATAATACCATCTCATCGAAATAAAGTTGTTAAATTTCACCCCAAGTCAACTCCACACAAACTTTAACATACCATATTTCAACTATCATTCCAAACCATCGCATAGCTCATGCTAAAACTCAGAGAAGTTCCTGGTCACTCCAATAAGTATAAGCTCATAACCTCTACTCGCTATCAAATGCCTATGTAACACATCATAACAGTCTATATCATCACATCAACAAAATAGTTTCAGTCCCCTCAAAATCATCATTAACCATGTGGAACTGTATCCCATTATGTAGTACATCTATATGTCAATCGTCATCATTTGAACAATGTAGCTTGGCATAACCACATAGAATCTTCCACACATCATTGATTGCCATCCAAATCAAAACTCAATCTTTGTAAAAGTCGTTGATAAACCCCTAGTAAGTCTGTACCAAATCAATTCACATCTCATAGTCATATCTTAATTCAAAGGAAACAAATTAACTTTCAATTCTGAACCAAGGGTCTATACGAGAGGTCTTATTCCTTAATTTTTTTCTTAAATTCTTCCCATGACATAAAATTTTAAATATCTGGAACTCTTCAATACACCAGACTCTTGTTCATTTTGTTGTCTCGCTCACCATTCTTATTCTTTGGCCAACAACCCTTGATATTTTTACCTTATCCTCAAAATAAAAACTTTAAATGAAACCCTTTCTTAGGTCCTTTGAAAATCAAAATAACACACTTTATGACTCAAAACATATGCAAGTCCTTCCAAATGCTCAATATTCAATGCGATCGATCATTTCTTACTCCACCAATCCACACCTTGACAAAACATACTATCACCAACCTAAACTCACCATGAAAAACTTGAATCTTTAATCCATCTGTGTAACTCAATCCCTTTATCTATCAACATTAGCTCATACCTTAAATACTTTTATGAATTCACATATCTTAGCTTATCAGTGATCTTCTCTCCATTGACCTTATCATATCTTTTGCTAAAAATTCAACCGTACTCACTACCAAACTCAAAACCACAAAAAAAAATTTATCATCACACTCGAGCTGAACGTCTGTCACTCCTTTCTCAAATTTTATCCAATAGTATTTTTTTTAACCAATATGATGAACTCGTGACACTATTACCATAAGTGGATAAAAACGAATGTAATCACACGTCTTTGAACCGTGTTCTCAATCCCTTTGAAGATATCTCTTTTGCCCTTGCAATAAGAGAAGATATACTTGCTCTCACCTCTTTCCGAAGACTAAACTACATTACATTAATTCTTTCCATTTATGACTCTAGCTCCTTTTAGTTTTATTCAAGCAATGTCTCAACACCTCCTATAACTTTCCATGCAATCAAGCTACTCACCCAATAGTATCAAACCACATCCTTAAATACTCGCAAGTCATCAATACAATACAAAATTCATTTAATCAACAATTCTTATTATATAGTTACATCTCAATCACAATCCATCACGAACTCTTACTACCATAATGCTCAGTTAGCTCTTCTCATCACCAAAAAGTCAACATTTTCATCAATATGACACCTTAAATCAAGTTATATCAACCAAAATCAAAGAACTAACACAATCTTATATGCACTTTCTTACAAAAACTTCAATTACCTTCACACAAGTATACTCGTTGAGACTTTCATTACCTATAAGCTTGTCATTCTGGTATCTATCCATTCCCTTGGACCGTAAGATGCAATTACTAGTCCTCATTTAGAACCCTCGGGATACACTTCTCAACTTAACACATTAATATCGTATTAACGATCCACCACTAAAAGCTTCCTTAAAAAAATAATGTTTAACCCAGCACATGTAGTAACAAGCTAGTTGTTTTCTCAAATATGAATGCAACATTGAATCTTATTATACGAACATTTGATACAACTAATAACTCTTAAATAGTTAGTATTCACGCTTAACAATCGACATATCCATTTTCATATACCACTAGTACCACATCGTGAAAGCTTGTTAGATCTACCACTAGAACACATCATACCTACCAAGAAGATCATATCCAAATAGATCACACATTTCTACCCATCGAATAGCTGTAAAATATCATCAAGTCAGTTTCGTATCTAGCCCAAGATATATTTATCCTTTTTAGGTCAAGTCAATATCAAAAGTAACACACTCCATAACTCTAACCAAGTAAGCATCGATACTATTGTAGTAGAAATTCTAACCTCAATTGGTGCATCATTATTCTCATCATTTTCTAAGCAACCATTTAATCATTCTACTTCCAATAGTTAAACCACTCTAAATGTCGTGTATACCACACAAGTAATATTCTCTCTATTGGGGTAACTAACCTTGATCAACCCCTACAAATTGCTTAAAATTATGAATCTAATAACACCGTCTTTTCATAAGTTTATCACTTTCACTTTAGTATTAGGTCTAACAGTCAAGTCATACACGACACACCAACTGTTCACATGAGGAACCACACACGAAACATCACTATTAGTGAGAGAGTAGATAAGGTGAAGCGATAAGAATCAAAACCGAACCAAGTACGCACGATAGAGTCCAAGAAGTGAAGATTTTCATAAAAGTCACTATAGCCTCTCAAAAATAAGTACAGACGTCTCCGTACTGATCCTCGAGACTCTACTTAGACTAGACTTGTACACACGTGAGACCTATGAACCTGGGGCTCTGATACTATTTTGTCACGACCCAAAAATGGACGTGATGGCACTCGTCTTATCCCACCAAGACAAGTCAGCCTAAAACTCATTCATTATAATAACATGCGGAAATTTCAAAATCAACTCAAAAATACCCCCAAAATATGATTGTCACGTGTACAAGCCTCTAAAATATTACAAAAGAAAAATACAAGTCTCATATGACATTGTTTCTAGAGTAGAACAAGATCATAAATAGGAGTAAGAAGGTCTGCTGAGATGACAAACAGCTACCTCACAAATATCCAAGAAGCCTCGAAAAAGAAGAGAAAATATCGCAAAGGTCCGAGGTAGTAACCTACAAAAAAAATTGTAGAAGCAAGGGGTGAGTACCAAACCACACGGTACTCAGCAAGTAAATCTCTAAACACAAGCTAAGGGAACAGAATACAAGTACTTCTTACTCCCCATTCGAACCTCCACAACTACAACCTGCATCAAACCAGCCCAACCTAACAATTCACAGTTTACAACCACATATCTCAATAACAACATTCTAACAATCATTTGTTCCCAACAACAAGCTCAATATTCATCAACTACAACCTCCACAACTACCAGTTCAACCTAACATCTCATAATTCACATAGCACACAACTCAACAATGATACTCTAACAATTACATATCCTCAACAACAAGCTCAATATTCATCAGTCACAAGTTCCATAGAAAAGCACTCACAAGATCAACAATACACAAGATCAAGTTCACCAATAATGAAGAAGTCCAATACAATGAAATGCAATGTCAAGTATAGTGATGCATTTCTGACCTAATGATACACACATGCTATCTCTCAGTCCAGGACCCATGGGGGACATATCTGTCCATGCACCTGTCGCGGCGTACAACACGACCCTCGATAATAGTATCCATCGTGGCGCGCGATACGTCCCTCGAAATGGTACATCCTCTTATCACATAACACTTATCACAACAATGTGTCAGAACCAATGCAAATGACATGTTTACACAAATAATGAGGAAATGACCATTTTCTTAACAAGGCACAATTCACAACAATGTAACCGTGATACAACATCAACAATTAAGAAATAAGCCTTCAAATCATTCTCAAACATCACACACTAATAATTTATCACATTACCTTTTTATTACCATTTTTCCATCATAGAATTATTCAACATGGACAAGTCAACCCATCACCAATTCCCATTACTCCCAAACACATATTACAAGGTAATACACGAATTCCACACACTTAACATGGGTTTAGAAATTCACTTGCCTCAAATAGTCGAACAATCACTCCGGGGCTTGAGTCTTCCTCTTTCATTAGACTTCCGAATCAATGCAATCTATCCGAATAAATAATCACAATAAGATTCGAAACTAACAACACACATATGTCTAGCTTAGACCCAAATACTCCCTCAAACCTGTAATCAAGTTCCTAAATCTTTATACCAATTAACACATCAACTCTTTTAATTTTTCTTCAAATTTCAAGCCTAGGGTTTAGTCATAATTTATCCAAAACTACAATCCTAATAATTTCCATATAATATAATACACCCATTATTTAATTAGTTATCGTAATATATCAAAACTTGTACTTTTATACATTAATAATAGCAAGGAAAAACAAATAAACGAAAACCAATTTGGTGCAGTTACAAAATCAGTAACTTGACCGATCCTTAAAGCACCCATTCTACCCTTTAATCAATATATTACCTTCTGCAAATTCATACCCAATATCCCCAACCAATCATTACTCCCTCACTTTTATTTAAAATACAACCCACCGGTGAGTAATACTCACGCCTATGGCCGCCCCTTTTTACTCTCAATCCCTTTACACTTGCCAATAATAACACTAATTAACCAAACATATTCATATAATTAATGAAACTAAGATAAGTTCGAGTAACAAAGTTACCTTTAGCATGCGGCAGTTCTTCGTCATACATGTACGTTTTTCCGTCCTTTTTCTCTTTTTATATCTTTTATCTAATTAAATTAATTATTTATTAAATGTGACAAAACCCTAGTAACTTATTTTAAATAAATATGGATCAAATAGTATAGGGTGTTAAATAAATTATCACTTTAGCCCATTAACTATCGATTAATCAACTCAAGTTAAACGAATACCATTTTTCGGTGCGGAACTGGTAGTTGGTGAATTCATGAAAGTGGTAGTGTGGTAGATGTTAGTGTGGTAGGTAAGTATTTTATTTTAAAGATTTTATTATAATATTCTTTTGCTAAGTGTCTTAATCTTGATATCTTTTTAATATTATTTTTTGGTAGTGCTAAATTCATGGTAATATGTAATAATATTTATTGTAATCTTCTTCCGATAGTTGTTTTAATCTGGATATTTCTTTAATATTATTTATGATATATTCTAGATATAACGTATCTTGGGTTTCTTGGTACATATATAAATTTTCCGCCATTAATTGTTCTAACAATTTATGTAAGTTCACGACAATTTGTATATCAAAGTATATGCCTAGCCCGTTTGCACCTTTCTCTTTAAATAAATTTGCAGGACAATATATTTGGAGGCTTGATAGTGTTGTTGTGATAATCTAGTGCAATTTAGAGTTCCTCAAGTTGAATTATTTTCATTTGATTGAAGTATTCTTGTCAAGCTCCTTGGTGCTATGTGCATTCACTTGAGCATATCTTGTTTTCTTTTGTGATTTTATGTATACTCCTCTGTTTACTATGGAATTTATGCTCGAGTATTAGAATATATGGTCTTCAGTTCCTTTTTTATATGGTTTTTAATCCTTTAAATCGTTTCAAAGAATGATTCTTGTGTTTAGGAGATGCTATTTTCAGTGAAAGGGAAGCTAAGTTACAAATCGTGGGAGCCAAGAATTGAGTAATATACATCAAGTATACATTATATACACTGTTGTATACACAGTGATACAGAAACAAAAAATGGGTCAAAGTCCTAGAAGTTAGTGAAAACTCCATTAATGGAGGTTTGAAGCATACTGAATTCCAGAGAGAAATTAGAGAGAAGAGAAGAGGAAGAAGTATTATTTAGCTTGAAAATATGATTCTACTGTTACATTGAATCTAGTCACTTTACACTGTAGCTTAATATCTATATATAGACTGTAGGATTTTAACCACCTTTCTTAACTAACTATGGAAGCTTCTAGAACATTTCTAACAACTTAACTAACTTACACCATACACCTTGCTTAGTCATCAATGCTGATCAACACTTCCCCTCAAGCTTTATGGTTAAAACACATTCTTCATCCCAAGTTGACTCATCAAGATGGTGTATTGAACCTTTCCTAGACCTTTAGTTAGTAGATCATCTAGTTGGTCTTTAGTGTTTATGTGTTGAGTTTTTAGCATGCCTTGACAGATTTCTTTCTCTAACAAAGTGACAATCAATGTCAAAGTGCTTTGTTCTCTCATGAAAGATTGGGTTAGTTGCAATCTGAATAGCTGCCTTGCTATCACATATCATATTTACTGGTGTGGTTACCTTGACTCCCAACTCTTTGTATAGTCCTATCAACCTAGTTATTTCAGTTGTACATACTGTCATGCTCCTGACTCTGCTTCAGTTGAGCTCCTTGAAACTGTCTCCTGTTTTTTTGACTTCCAAGAAATTATGCTTTCTCCAAATTTCACCAAGTATCCAGTACAGTAACTGATCTCGTAGTTTCCACACATACTCCCCAGTCAGAGTCACAGTAAGCTGTAAGTTTAGTAGCGTCTTCTGAGGGCATTAGCAACCCTAATCTAGGTGTTTCTTTGATGTACCTGACCACTCTAAGAGCTTTATTCATGTGTGACTTTTTAGGACAATGCATGAATTGACTCAAGACTTATACTGAGAATGCAATATCTGGTCTTGTCATAGTCAAATACAAGAGCCTTCCCACCAGCGTTTGATACTTTGTAGTGTCTGTTAGTATGTTGTTACTTTCAGCTATCCCTTCTTTGATATTCTTATCATATTGAACTGATGTGAGCTTTTGATTCATTTCTAAAGGTGTACAGGCTGGTTTTTCTCCCCCTAGGCCAGACTCAAATATCAATTCTAATGCATACTTCCTTTATGACATGAGTATGCCTTGATTGGACCTAGAGAACTCAATTCCCAGAAAGAACTTTAACTCTCCCAAATCTTTCATCTTGAACTTCTTCTGAATGTATAGTCTAGTGTCATACATAAGTTGTTGATTGTTACCAGTGATAAGCAAATCATCTACATAAACCAACACAACAACAATATCATTTCCAAGGTGTTTAGTATACAATGAATAGTCATAATGGATTTGATTGAACCCCAAATCTACCAAGTCTTCAGTTAACTTTATATTCCATTGTCTTGGCGCCTGCTTGTGCCCATATAAGGACTTGTGTAGTTTGCAGACCTTGTGAGTCCCCCCCTGTCTGGCAAACCTACTAGGAATAACTATATAAACCTCTTCAAGTAGATCACCATTGAGAAAGGTATTATGAACATCCATCTGATTGATATACCAACCCCTGGATGCAGCAAGGGCCACAATAGATCTAATAGTCACCATCTTAGCAGGACTAAAGGTCTCTACATAGTCAAGGTCTTCCTTCTGTCTAATCCATCTGCAACCGATCTGGCTTTAAATCTTACCACAGCCCCTGAGGAAAGGTATTTGATCTTGTAATCCACCTACATCCAATGGGCTTCTTGCCATGAGGGAGATCCATTGTACTCCATGTGTTGTTTCTCTCTAATGCATCTATCTCCAGTTGCATTGCCTTGACCCAAGCAGGATCAACAGCAACCTGTTGAAATGACACGTGCTCACACAAAGCTGAATAGGCTTGAAGAACATGTTGATAGGACTGAGATAAATGAGAGTATGTAAGATGATCAATTATATGATAGGAACATGTATTCCCTTTGAGCTGAGTGACATAATCATGTAGCTAGAGATGAGGCATGTTGATCCTGCTAGACTTTCTAGTGGAACCATGTAAATCAGCAGGTGGTGATTGGACTGGAGCAACTAAAGCTATTGGAGCCACTAGACAGGGCTCAGCACCCACAAAAGCATCAGCTAGTGAGACACTTGTAGAGGCATCTGGAGGTATTAGAAGATCCAGGACTTGGAACATAGGATTTGAGGATTCATGTACATGCTTGAAAGGGAAGAGGTGTTCTTGAAACACCACATGTCTGCTTACAAAGAAAGACTTAGCATGGAGATCCAATAAGATATAAACTTTATGAGTTGAAGAGTACCCCATAAAGACAGCAAAGATGGCTCTAAAAGAGAACTTGTCCAACACTTTAGGGCATGTAGCATAGAAAACACACCCAAACACCCTTGGATGAGACAAAGAGGGAGGATGCATATAAAGCCTCTCAGTTGGAGTCTGAAACCCAAGTATTCTTGAAGGTAGCCTGTTCAAAATGTAGACAGTAGTAGACACACATTCACCCCAGTACCTAAGTGGGAGAGCAGCTTGAAATCTAAAGAACTTAGCTATATTTAAAATGGTCCTGTGTTTCCTTTCAACCACACCATTTTGCTGAGATGTGTACGCACAAGAGGATTGATGGGCAATACCAAGTTCAGTTAGGAGAGCCTGAAAGCTATGACTAAGAACTCAAAGCCATTGTTTGTTCTCAAAGTTTTAACACTGGTTGAGAACACATTTTGAACTTGAGTAAGAAACTGTTTTAGTACAACTATAGAGTCAGCTTTGGAATTTATCAAAAAAATCAAAGTATATCTGCTATAGTCATCTACAATTGTAACAAAACCCTTTTTCCATTATGAGTAGTCACTTGCCCAAATATCACAATGCAATAGTTCAAAAACAGTGCTGGACATAGTAGTGCTTAATGGAAATGGAACTTTTATGTGTTTGGCAACATGACACACTGTACAATGAGAATGATCCTTTCCATCTAAGGACCTAAGAGACTCGTGTTTCTTTATTATGTCAAGAGGTGCATGACCTAACCTCTTGTGCCATACATCAACTGAATTAGAAGTAATAACATGTACAACAATGGACTTAGTAACAGACTAATCAGAGTTTTTGTCACTAGGACTCCTACTACTATTCACCAGCTTCTTTGGAGCTTGAGTTGGTCCACCTTTTAGTTTGTAGAGTCCATGTTGTTCTTTACCAATCCCCTTCACTTGACCATTAGAGAGATCCTAAAACACACAAAAGTCAGGAAAGAATGCTACCATGCAATTAAGTTCCTTAGTGATCTTGGACACTGATAGTAAGTTAACTCTGAAGTCAGGAAGGTATAGGACATTTGATACATGCTGATTTGTCAACATACATATGCTACCAATGTGAGAGACAATAGTAGTGTTACCATTAGGTAAGTAAACCTTATTGTGTGCATTAGTAATAGATACAGTACTAGTGTTTAATGTGTCAAGATCTGAGGTGATGTGATGAGTAGCTCCAGTATCTACTGCCCATTCACCTGTATCATATGAATACAAAAGAGCAAAAGTATGTATACATGTATCTACAGAGGACATCTTGGCAGAAGATTCTCCAGTGCCATCACCACCAGTCTTGGATAATAGTTGGAGAATTTGCTGATAGTGATCCTGAGTGAAGAATCCTCCAGGAGTTTGAGTTGTATTTGAATCGATTCTTGACTTGAGAGGTGTATCAACCCTCTTTGACTTGAAGTCAACTGGATAACCAACAATTTTGTAGCATTATTCCTTGGAGCGACCCTTGCATCCACAATGATCACATTGCAGTAGGTGTCTCCTATTCTTGTAACTATTGGATAAACTTGCACCACTACTATAACCTCCACTAGCACCTGATGCATTGCTAGAAAGTCCTCTTTTGAATTAGCTGGAACTTGTGTGAGAAGTTGAATTCCTATTACTGTACATAATTGTGCCTTCAATTGAACCAGATCCTGAGTTAAGTGAACTAGTATTTGCTAGGATTCTCTGACACTCTTGGTACATGAGGAGAGCATAAGTTTTGTTCAAAGTAGGAATCAGATTCATCATGAGAATTTGACTTCTAGGAGGTGAATATGACTCATTAAGGCCCATAAGAAACTGAAGAAGTCTCTGGTACTCATAATGTTCACCAAACTTCCTTGATTCTAGACAAGGACATGAGGGACAAGGTATTAGAGCATCATATTCTTCCCAAAGATCTCTTAGTTTGGAGAAGTAGTCAGCAATTGACATTGTACCTTGGATGAGAAGAAGTCATGTTGTCTTGTGCCAAGCCCTTTTGTCAATATATCAGCCAGCTGCATGGTAGAACATATAAACTGAGGATCTATAAAACCAGACTTCACCTTGTCCCTAATGAAGTGACAATCAATTTCAATATGCTTTGTTCTCTCATGGAATACAGGATTCCCTGCAATTTGTATAGCTGACTTACTATCTGAAAAGAGTTTAATAGGAGCTGAGATGGATACATTTAACTCCTGTAATAACCCTGAAAGCCAAATTCAAATGTACAATATTGTCATTAGAAGACAACGTGTAAGAGACTTAATAGGTATAGTGATTTCTTGAAGTGTTAAAAAGTCATTCAACTTTAATAGTGATTTCTTGAAGAGTTCAAAGTCATTCAACTTTAATGATGATTTCTTGAAGAGTTAAAAAGTCATTCAACTTTAATGACTTCACACTTATATAATAACTAGTTTCACAGCACGTGTGTATCGTATATATAGTATACGATGTTGTAAAATAGAATTAACATTACTACATTAAAGTTTTTTAGTAAATAATTATAATTTAAAGAACATAGGACAAGTGCTTTTAAATGATTAATGCAGATTGTTATAGAGTTACTTGTATTTTGAGATCAAAGTGACCAGACATTATTAAAACATTTCAAAATACATTCAAAGTTTAATTATGGGGAGAAAGTGTCATTTGTTTAGTAGTATTATTATTTACTTCACTCAATTTTGTAAACAAATCTAACCAACAAATTTTTAAAAAAAATATCACTACAAAAAATGTCAGCAATAGTCTTTCCTCTTGAGGTTATGAACATAAATTATGACACCATTTAAGTATAATTTTTCTCTTAAATATTCATACTTCAAATTTAGTATGTGCATGGCAGTAATAAGGATTATCATAAATATTTCAAATTTTATCTTTATACGTAATCTATCTTTTACCAATTAATATTTGAGTAAGACTATGACAGAGGTAATTCTACAAAAAAAAAAAAGAGAGAGTATTTTATTGTTATAACAAGTGATGGTTAAATTGAGGTTTGAGTGTATGTCAAATATTTAGCTTGACCAATCTTTGTTTTAGATATACATATATATTTCAGTAGAATAATTAGATTTTCATATATGAACAGCATCACCTTTGGTGAAAAATATTTCATTTCTTTAAGTTTCTACCTTATCTTTGTAGAATTGTAGTCTTCTCCTTTTTCCAACCGCATATATATCATATAGTTGTTGTCTAATGAAATTATCTAGTATCTTATAAAAGTTGTATCGTGATATAAAATATTAAATTTTTTCAATAATAAAAATTAATAGATGAATAAAATTTAAAGTATTGTTTATAGAATCTTTAATTTGATTTACAATTATTTTACGATCAATCACTATTTTCTTATCTATTTTTATATAGCTAACAAGGAGTGTATCTTGTGACATAAAATTTTCTCAAATTAAAATGAACACAAAATAATAGGAAAAAAATCTATGGAGCGATACATAGCAAATGAAGAAGGAAGACAAAAATATATATGTTCATGCTATATTCACTGTAGAGTTCAATTTGATTAAAATCTCTTGTCACCAACAGTTTACTTTCTTCGTTCATTTTTACTTACATATCTATTAAAAAATAATTATTATCATGTCTATATATTATCATATTATAAGTAAAAGTGAAAATCTATTTTTGAAATAGTGGATTTAACATCAAAACTAATGATTCAATGGACTACGTTGATGCTTGTTGTTTTAGCAAAATCAGAAAGAAACTGCTTCATTTGATGGTAAAAAAATAAAAAATAAAAACCCAAAGAAGAATCCTACCCAGATCATGTGACGTTATTCATATTTGTTTGTTATTATTGTCTTTCCCACAACATTTCATCACTGTTAACTCATGGAAATCATAAGAAAAAATACGAGCGTGAATTTATGAATGATTTGCTAGAATTTATTCACCAACTCTTTCTTATGTGGTACCTTGAATTTCGTTGATTTTTTAACTTAATCAACTGCTACAAATAACCCTGAGATTTTTTAAGAAGAAGAAGAGTATAAAATTTTAAAAAATTGTAGTTTAAAAGTGAGAGGATACCCTCTATTTATAGCTAACAAATACTCCCTCCATTTCAAAAAGAATGACCCTCTTTCCTTTTTAATCTGTTTCAAAAAGAATGACCTCTTTCTTTTTTTGGTAAGATTTTAATTTAAGCTTTCCACGTGGCATATTTAAGGCCCCAAGATTAAAGGGCAATTTTGTACATTGGACATAACTTTAATTTAGGACCACAAGATTTAAAAGTTTTCTTTATTTTCTTAAACTCCGTGGCAAATCAAACCAGACTATTCTTTTTGAAACGGAGGGAGTAACAGTATTAATAGGTGCTAATTGTTCCTTATCACAAAAGTTACAACCTTTCCAAAAAGTCACTGCTCATCGGAAAAATCACAACCTTTTGCAAAAGTCACAACTCGTCGGAAAAGGCACAGCCCTTCGGAAAATTCACAACTCTTTGAAAAAATCACAACCCTTTGGAAAAGCGTCAACTCATCAAAAATGTTAAAACCCGTCAAAAAAGTCGCAACCCTTTGGAAAAGTCACATCTCTTTGAGAAAATCACAATCCTTTAGTAGAAAGGGTATCTACATTTAATATAATACAAATAATTAAATTAATAAATAAAATAAATTGAGTTTTTTTAATTGGGGGTACTATAGTAATTCAATATTCAGTTTAGGAGTTCATGTTTTTAAGGTAGTATAGATAGGTAGATATAGATAATTAATTAATTAATTAATTAATAATAATAATAATAATAATAATAATAATAATAATAATAATAATAATAATAATAATAATAATAATAATAATAATAATAATAATAATAATAATAATAGGCCAAACACATATACTGCCCCTCTAACTTGTCTGCATTTTTCATTTTGACACTTTATCTTAGCCTTGTTCCATTTTAACCCTTAAACTCCATTTTTTATGTACCATTTTAACATGAAATACTATTTTTATGATTTCTTTATTTTTATATATAATCTTCAATTGCAACTTCTTATTTTAAATCGACATGTGTCAGTTAATTTTAGTTTAAAAAAATTAAAAATTAGCAAAAAATAATTCTTTTTAAAAAATAATAATTTATTTTTAAGAGTGTTATGTATTTTTGTGTGAAAAATAACCGACGAAATTGTGTTGGTTTTCTTTCTTTAAAATCACCGACAACCTAACAAAGTCAATCGAGTTTTAACATTGTTTAGTAGTGTTATTAGCAATGAACAAGAGTCTTTTTTTAGTAGTATTATTAACAAAGTCAGTCGAGTCTTTTTGAAGATGGGTTTTTTTATTCGTATTGATTTATATTAAAAATTAAAAGTGAGTATTTGCGTTAAATTTAGATAGCCTAGATGATAAGAAAAAATAAATAAGTAGTGTTATTTAATTTAATTGAATGTTTAAGAAAGAAAATCAAAAAACTTTCGTCAATTTATTTTCATGCAAAAATATAGAGAAATCTCAAAAAATAATATTATTGTTTGAAAATTTTTATGTTCGTTCGCAAATGTTTAATTTTTATAAGAAAATTAACAGGCACACGTCTATTTTTTTAAAATAAGAAATTGCAATTGAAGAACATAAATAAAAAAAAATCATAAAAAATAGTATAAGTGTTTAAATGGTACAGAAAAAATGGAGTGTAAGGGTTAATATAGAACAAGGCTAAGTTGGAGTGCCAAAATGAAAAATGAGGGCAAGTTTGAGGGGTTGTGTATGTGTTTGGCCATAATAATAATAATAATATGATAATGATAATTAAAAAGTTGAAGGACATTTTCGTAATCCAACTTTAGACGAAGCACCTTCCCACTTATAACATGATATGATATGATTTGATGATATGATGATATGATATGATATGATATGATGATAATATATGATACATAGACCCAAAATTTCTACCAAACATAGTACTAAATAATATACCATACATAATACATGGACTATTTCTCCTAATACACCCTACCAAACGTCCCCTTAGTCTCAACAACAACGTTTGCTGGCTTATATTTAGAGAAGACTTGACTGTTGACCAACCATTTGTTTTGAGAAGATAATTATGATGCAAATACTATGTGTTTACCAACCATCTGTTTTTGGTATAAAAAATACCCGTTCATTTATTTTTTGGACCACAACTGCCCTCTACGTACGCCCATTTTTCGCTAACATAGCAGTCCAGCACGGCAAAAAAGGAGAGAAATTGCCCTCAAACTATTAGTATTAGCTCAATTTTATCCTCCGTTTACTTTTGGGATTGAAAATACCCTTGTTGGTGCATTTAATGGAATCATTTTCGTTTGGTGCAGGGTTTAATAGAATTGCAAGTTGCTAAAACAACAGGCCCTTCAAGTTAAGTTGTATGTACGGTTGAAGACGACACTTGAAGAAAAATATAGACGACTTTTACTAATACAACCTGTGTGACTTGAATTTGAACCAAAAAAACAATTTGACATGTTCTAACATCATTCCTATGCATTATCAATTTTGAGAAACCTTCTTGGCTTAATTATGGGCAAAAGTTTCATTCTTCTCTTTTTTCTTGCAATTTTCATTCTACCACATGACAATACATTACTTGCTAATATTAGCACTGACGAAGCTGCTCTTCTTGCACTTAAATCACACATTTCTTCTGATATTAACAATATCATAGCAAGCAACTGGTCTTCTTCTACCCCGGTTTGCGGCAGGATTGGAGTCACTTGCAGCTCTCGCCACCATCGAGTCACTGCTTTAGACATTTCTAGCATGCAACTTCATGGTACCATTCCTCCACACCTTGGAAACCTCTCATTTCTTGTTTCCCTCAACATAAGTTACAACGCTTTCCGTGGATATTTGCCACTAGAGTTGGCTCATTTGCAGAAGTTGAAATTGATAAGTATCACAAGTAATAACTTTACTGGATCCATTCCGTCATTCTTAAGTTTGTTACCAAACCTACGCTTTCTGCACCTCTCGAGCAACCAATTTTCAGGGGAAATTCCATCCTCCCTTTCCAATCTGACAAAACTGCAAGTGTTGAGGATACAGAACAATTTTCTCCAAGGAGAGATCCCTCGGGAAATCGGTGATCTTCGTTACCTGACTATCCTAGACCTGCAAATTAATAAACTTACTGGCTCTATACCAACATCAATCTTCAACATTACGACGTTGCAAGTAATTGCCTTTTCGTACAACAATCTTACTGGAAATCTTCCAAAAACTATATGTGATCATCTTCCAGACTTGGAAGGACTTTACCTCGCTATAAACTCCCTAGATGGAGTTATTCCACCAAACCTGGAGAAATGCAGAAAGCTTCAACTATTGGAATTGTCTGAAAATGAGTTTGCTGGAACTGTACCAAGAGAGCTAGCCAACTTAACTGATCTAATAGCATTACGCATTGCAGATCTGCATTTGGAAGGTAGTACGACATTTCCTTAAATTTTCTTTCTTTTCTATCTTTCGCCAAACAAGTAATAATATATCCCCTCAAAATTTACAGGAGAGATACCGATGGAGCTAGGTAATCTTAAGAAACTTAAGGTATTGGATTTCGCACAGAATGAGCTTACTAGCTCTGTCCCTGACAGCATTTTCAACATCTCAGCACTGTTGCTTCTAGTGCTTAGACAAAACAAGCTTTCAGGTACTCTACCTTCAGATTTAGGTCGTGGAATGCCCAACCTAGAAGCATTTTTTGGTGCAGAAAATAATCTAAGTGGTTTTATCTCTGCTTCAATCTCAAATTCCTCAAGACTTCGCATGCTCGACCTCTCCCGCAACAGTTTCACAGGTCCAATTCCTAAATCGCTTGGTAACTTAGAATACCTTGAGGTTCTGAACTTGGAGTGGAATAATTTTATCAGCGATCCATCATTGAGTTTCCTTACATCATTAACAAACTGTAGGAAACTACGCGTACTCGGGATAGGTGATAGTCCGTTGGATGGTGTTTTGCCTGCATCTATTGGTAATTTCTCCAACGCCTTGCAAACTTTTGAAGTACAAGGTTGTAACTTGAAGGGTGTCATTCCAAAAGAAATTAGTAATAGGAGCTGAGATGATTTGTTGATTACTGGCACAAGCTCTAAGATGATTGCTGAAGCTAAGTCCACTTTACACCAACACTTCAAAATGAAAGATTTGGGAAAGCTGAGGTATTTTTTAGGAATAGAGGTGATGCAGTCCAAGGATGGAATCTTGTTGAACCAAAGGAAATATGCACTACAACTCATTGCAGACACTGGTCTTAGTGGTGCAAAACCAATTAGCACTCCTGTTGAATTTAACCACAAGTTCACTAGTCTTGTTTTTGATCAACATACAGGTGATAATTCTGATCCAGAGTTGGATGATGCCACAACATATCAAAAAATCATAGGGAAGTTGATTTACTTAACAATAACAAGGCCAGATATAGCATTCGGAGTTCAAACTCTAAGTCAATTTATGCAATACCCCAAGGTGTCACATTGGGATGCAGCTCTTAGAATTGTGAGATACATTAAAAAGTCTCCTGGTCTTGGTGTTTTTTTGAAAAAAGGAGAAGTTACAGAATTGACTGGGTATTGTGACTCTGACTGGGCTTCTTGTCCTAACACCAGGAGGTCTGTGACTGGTTATGTGATAAAATTGGGAGAATCCTTAATCTCTTGGAAGTCCAAGAAACAACAAACTGTGAGCAGAAGCTCTGCTGAAGCTGAGTATAGGAGCATGGCAGCAGTGGTTTCAGAATTGATTTGTTGCTTAATCATGGAATCATTCACCAAACTAGTTGTCCATATACACCTCAACAGAATGGGGTTGTAGAAAGGAAACACAGACACATCCTAGAGATAGGAAGAGCTTTGAAAATACAATCACACATACCTAGCAGGTTTTGGGGTAATTGTGTGTTGACTGCTGTTTATCTTATCAATAGATTGCCTAGTGTGTTATTGAATGGGAAATCTCCCTATGAGATGATGTATCAGAGGCCTCCTAATCTTGATCATTTAAGGGTGTTTGGTTGCTTATGCTTTGCTACTACATTGCCAAGAGGAGATAAATTTGCTGCAAGAGCTAAGAGGGCAGTTTTCATTGGTTACTCCTCTACTCAAAAAGGCTACAAACTTTATGATTTGGAAACTAAGACTGTATTCATAAGTCGGGATGTCATATTCAGAGAAAACATTTTTCCTTTTCAAGGTGATCAGTCACAAGATCCCCTTCCTCTACTCTCACCTTTTCTGCAGGATGCAACTGTTTCATCTGATCATATCATTGATGTACTCCCTACTGCTGTTGCACAACCCATAAGTTCGCCAGAAAATTTTGAGTTATCTTCTGCTGATCCTCCTCATGATGCTGCCACATTAGAACAAGTTGTTGTTAATGAGACAGAGTCTGCAACACTTTCTCAGGACATACTAGTGCATCCTGATGGAGAGGCACATGAACCAGCAGCCTCACCTCAGGAGGAACACATAGTTACTCCACCTGTATCTAGAAAGACAGGAAGAACATCCAAGCCTCCCATCTGGCACAAGCTCTAAGATGATTGCTGAAGCTAAGTCCACTTTACACCAACACTTCAAAATGAAAGATTTGGGAAAGCTGAGGTATTTTTTAGGAATAGAGGTGATGCAGTCCAAGGATGGAATCTTGTTGAACCAAAGGAAATATGCACTACAACTCATTGCAGACACTGGTCTTAGTGGTGCAAAACCAATTAGCACTCCTGTTGAATTTAACCACAAATTCACTAGTCTTGTTTTTGATCAACATACAGGTGATAATTCTGATCCAGAGTTGGATGATGCCACAGCATATCAAAAACTAATAGGGAAGTTGATTTACTTAACAATAACAAGGCCAGATATAGCATTCGGAGTTCAAACTCTAAGTCAATTTATGCAACACCCCAAGGTGTCACATTGGGATGCAGCTCTTAGAATTGTGAGATACATTAAAAAGTCTCCTGGTCTTGGTGTTTTTTTGAAAAAAGGAGAAGTTACAGAATTGACTGGGTATTGTGACTCTGACTGGGCTTCTTGTCCTAACACCAGGAGGTCTGTGACTGGTTATGTGATAAAATTGGGAGAATCCTTAATCTCTTGGAAGTCCAAGAAACAACAAACTGTGAGCAGAAGCTCTGCTGAAGCTGAGTATAAGAGCATGGCAGCAGTGGTTTCAGAATTGATTTGGCTTTCAGGGTTATTACAGGAGTTAAATGTATCCATCTTAGCTCCTATTAAACTCTTTTCAGATAGTAAGTCAGCTATACAAATTGCAGGGAATCCTGTATTCCATGAGAGAACAAAGCATATTGAAATTGATTGTCACTTCATTAGGGACAAGGTGAAGTCTGGTTTTATAGATCCTCAGTTTATATGTTCTACCATGCAGCTGGCTGATATATTGACAAAAGGGCTTGGCACAAGACAACATGACTTCTTATTATCCAAGCTTGGTGTGTTAGATGTGTTTCAACCACCAGCTTGAGGGGGAGTATTGAGAAAGAAGAAGCAGTCACGTTTGAAGCATTGCAATACAGTGCATTTAAAGTGGTTATAGGTGGTTAAGAGTTTGTTAGAAAGAGCACATGGCACATGTGAGTTAGTTAGGGAGTTAAGTCAGACGTGAGCCTACTATATAATACATGTATGTGTAATCAGATTCATCAATTCAATATAGAAAATACTCTTATCTCTTCAAAGCAAAATAAGTAGAAGTAAGTTCTCTGTAGAATTTTTACAATGGCTGTGTATTGAATCTAAAATCACAATTAGATTTCACATTTTATCACTAAGAACTATCACTTGCATTGTAGTAATGTTAAAAATTGATGGTGGTATATAGCCACTAAGTTGATTATATTGCAGGTCTAGGATAGTCAAGTAACGAAGATCACCGATTTCTCGAGGGATCTCTCCTTCAAGAAAATTTCTCTCCAAGAATAACACTTCCAGCTTTGTTATATTGGAAAGGGAGGATGGAATTTTCCCCGAAAATTGGTTGCTCGAGAGGTACACAAAGTGTAGGTTCGGTAACAAACTTAAAAATGATGGAATGGCTCCGGTGAAGTTATTGCTTGTGACATCAATCAATTTCAACCTCTTCAAATGAGCCAACTCTAGTGGCAAATCTCCATGGAAAGCGTTGTAACTTATGTTGAGGGAGACAAGAAATGAGAGGTTTCCAAGGTGTGGAGGAATGGTACCATGAAGTTGCATGCTAGAAATGTCTAAAGCAGTGACTCGATTGTGGCGGGAGCTGCAAGTGATTCCAATCCAGCTGCGAACCGGGACGGAAGAAGACCAGTTGCTTGCTAAGATATTGTTAGAATGAGAAGAAATGTGTGATTTAAGTGCAAGAAGAGCAGCTTCATCAGTGCTAATATTAGCAAGTGAAGTATTGGCATGTAGTAGAATGAAAATTACAAGAAAAAAGACTAGAGTGAAACTTCTGCCCATAATTAAGCCAAGATGGTCTCTCATTGAGCTAAAACAAGATGTATTTAATGATATCAAATTCAATTCAGTCAACATTTGGAGATGTACTATGTATGGTAGACCAATTTAGTTCTATATTGTATTGTTAATCTTTTTATAACACTAGTTCTGCGCAATGTGCGTTGCACGTGATTTCTAATTCCTAAAAATCAATTTAGGTACTTTGTTTTTTTCCCCTTCTACGAGACCAATTTCGATAAGTAAAACTTTTTAGAGTTATAAATATTAAATTCTATGAAAATATATTAGATTTAATTTGCATATTTAAAAATTGGGAAAAAGGTCTGAAATATTTTCGAACTTTGACCGAAATTGGTGTAATAATCCCAAACTTTTTCTCCAACAACCTTATCTAAGACTCCCTCCCTTCATTCAATATATTGACTACTTTCTTCATATGTCATGGAAAGTCTATCTTTGACACTTATCAGTCATCTAATCTGATATAGGTACACCAATAAAAGAATTTTCTTTTAATAAAAAAAAAAGGATTTTTCCCATTGAGAATAAATGTTGGCAGAGTCTAACTGATTTCATATTTATTTTTAAAAGTGAAAGAAAGAAAATGAAATGGTTGAAATGAATGAATAAGTAGTAATTGTAGGAAGCTAAACGGAACAAATATTCATAATTTAATTCGTTTTATTGTCTATTCGTTAGTTAATTTCTGGACATTCAGGTTCAATAATAACTTATTAGCCATTAAATATAACTCAAGTCTCATACAAAAGCATATATATATGTATGATATGATCTAGAAATGAAATATAAATTAGAACGAAAATAGTGAATAAGAATAATAATATTAATAACACAAATAATATTGAAAAGCTTATTTTATTTGAACAAGAAGTTCAAAGGAAGAAAAAAAAGATGGAATAAAATAATATTTAAACAGACTCAAATTGCTTTCAAGAGTCTTCCATTATAAAAAGGGAAGTGGAAAGGAAACAATAATATCCCCTTTTTTGCAAAAACCAAAGCAATCATTAAAGCAAAAATATTCAATTTCCAATATTATACATTTATCTTATTGTTGAGCCTAAGACCAAAGAATGCTTTACAATATCATATTAAATTGTGTGACTTTATAATGGTTAGTTGCCACTTGGCTTAACCTTTATTATTTGGAATTCTGTCGTCCGAATAAGGCAATTTTGTGGGGGTTATAAATACTTTACATTAAAAAAATTTTATTTCGAGGTTCAAATTTGAAATCTCTAACTAAGACAAAAAAAATTTCACTAATCTCACCGCACTGGTTACTGATATTAGAGAATGAATATATATAATCTAAATTCTCCCCTTCCAAGTATATGAGATATTGACCCCGCGGGTGAGATGAGACCAGAACTAATAAGGTGGAGAAGAAGATACACAAGACAGAATAAACTAATTTATATGGTGATAATTTGTATCTTTAAGCTTAATATTTAACGTAATATTAATTTATTTAGCTTTGTCACAATGAAATTATTTTTCCATGTGGAGTGCTACATGTCAAAAAATTTAACAGAAAAGAGAGTGTACTATACACACCATTATAAATTAGTCAAGGTGTGTTTCACTTGAGTGATAGTTAAGATAGGAAACTCACACATTTAATAGTTCAGGTATAAAATTCAAAAACTGAGATAGTTTAGATGTATTTTTTACCATTAACTCTAAATAATAGAAATGTTTTTATATAATTTTTTTTTAAAAAAAAGAAACATTAACATTAACCAAATCATATCATATCATATCATATATCATATATCTCATATATATATATAAAAGAGAACCCTAGGCCCGCCTACGTGGCGTCACCACAAACCAGGATTCCCTTTTAATTTATTTATTTCCAAAATTAGTCTTCCCTTTCATGAAAAGTTGTGAATATTTTATGAAAAGTTGCGACTTTTATGAAGAGTTGCGACTTTTATGAAGAGTTGTAACTTTTATGAAGAGTTGCGACTTTTATGAAGGATTGCGACTTTTGTGAAAAGTTGTGACTTTTCCAAAGAGTTGTGACCTTTTCGATAAGGCACAATAAGTATTTATTCACACTACCCTTTGTTGTCTATAAAAAAAGGGATTTCTTCTTATTTTGAAATAACGAAAATTCTGAACTTCTTCTTCTGCTTCTGCACAACTAAATATTTGTGTACTTTGCTCTTGTTGAGTGGTTCACTAACATCATTGTTTTTGTATCAATACAATAGTGAATAGAATCGTTTTATCCTGAGAGGATCTATTCCTTTAAACCTCGGGTAATGTAGGGGAATAATTTCCTTAAGGGGACAATGTGCATTCAGTGAGCTCGATTTTTTCCTTTCTATTTCATTCTTTTGTTACAAATTCTGGTATGATTTTTGCAGTCATCAATTTATGCTTATGTTATTAATTGTTGTTTTTGAGTACATGTTTTAAACTTTGTTGTTTATGCTTTTGATCATTATGTTGAAGTAAAGATATGTTCATCTATCTTTTCTAAAGACTTTGGTGATGAATAACTACAGTAAAATGAAGAATTACTAACAAAATGCATAAACACTTGGAATCAAATCTTTTTGGTTTTAAGATTAAAAAAATATTTCATTTCATCTTGGGATAATATATTCTTGACAATTTATCGTTGGGTTGTACCCACTCGAAAACACTTATATTATCAAATGTTCAGAAGTAAATTATTGACGTAGTACACCACCACGCGAAGCGCGGGCAGTTTACCTAGTAATATAATAATCTCAGCACATAAAAATATGTTCTTATTAGAGGGCGATTGCTTCCTTTTGTAGGTATGCTCAAGTCTGGAACTGCAATAGTTTTAAGACTTTTCACTACATCAAAATGATCTTTAGCGGCAAATAATTAACGACAATAGCTCAATTGCCGCTAAATATGTATTCTTAGCGGCAATTAACACTCTTTGTTTATGTCCCTAAAGCCTTTAGTGACATTGAATCTAATGATACTTAACTAATGTCGGTAAAGACTTTAACACTCTTTATTAATGTGTCTATTTATTGCCGCTAAAAGTTGTTTTTGTTGTAGTGGATCACTTCCTATTTCAAATTGATATTTACTCTGTATTATTTTGAACTAGAGTCTACTTACTTTGGGTGTGCACAAGTGGACACTTAAACTTGTATGAAATTGAACAAATAGAGACTATATCAAGGTTAATGTAGCGAAAGAGAGAGAGTTGAGACAAAGAAAAATATTCTAAGTCTTCAACTATATTCACTATACAAAAGAGAGTAATTATATGTTGAAGAAAGTATTCTTTTAATTTGTGGATCTTTGAACTCTTCAATTAATCCGGAGTTGTTTGAGTTGTATGACGTGTTGGGTTGTTGTATTCTGGATGGGACAAGTCAAGAGATATACTGCTGGATAGGTGTAGATTATGTTGCAGTAGGCTTGCTCCCTAAAAAGAGTCAGATATCCGCGCCTCAACCTAAAGATTTGTTTATTCATTTTTTAATTTTATTTTTAACTGTAATATTTCGTATTTGTGGTATATTGTCACGCCCCGAGCCTACACCCTGGACGTGGCCAGCACTCGAAGACCATTGCTGGTCCCCAAGTGAACCCTCATCCTGGCTGACTCCAAGCGGAAGACTAACTTAAGCATACAAGAGCTTAAAACTGAATAAGAGTTTATAAACTCAACTTTACAAATCTTTAACTCTAAAGAAAACTCTGTATAATAGAATATATATATACAACTCGCCATAAAAGGCAACTTTAGTCTTCAAAACATTTAACAAAATAAATGAAAAGACTTCTGAAATTCTACTGTCTATCTATGAAGCCTCTAATTGATAAAGATGGAAGCCGGGACAAGACCCACGACCTCCTAACAACTGATACAACTGAAAGGTAAATGAAATCCTCCGGAAGCAAGGAGGCTTGTCATAGCTAACTGGAACTCCCGGATGTATCAACGAATCTCCTGTTGATGATCCTGAATACCTGTGTCTGCATCATAAGAAGATGCAGGCCAAATGGCTCAGTACGTGGAATGTACGAGTATGTAAGCTGGAAAGCTAAACAACATAGGCTAGAAGAAAAAAACTGGAATAAACTGAATAACTTACCTCTGTTCAAACTTTCTCAACTCAAGGAATACTCAAAACTACTCAAACTTACTCAACTCAGAAGATAGATACTGGACTCAGAGATAGATACTGGACTCAGAGACAGATACTCAACTCAAAGATATATACTCAACTCAAAGATAGATACTCAACTCAAAGATATATACTCAACTCAAAGATATATACTCAACTCAAAGATGCTTAACTCAAGGATACTCGACTCTTGAATAACTGAGCTCAACTCAACTCAACCTGACTGACTTCTTTCAATATAAGGCAATTTAAAACAAGTGCGATATAAAGAAAGATTGTTTAAAACATGTTATAAATTCTGTGTGTATACAAGGATACAATAAGCCTGAGATGTATATAGAAATACAATTGAACTGATGTATATAGAATACAATAATTTCTGTGTATAAAAATACAATAACTGTTGTGGGAGTTTCTCTAACCGACAACCATCACATAAGAGCTATAGTGATGATACAACGATCGACCTCACGCTGCTAGAGCATCTTATACCCGGCCAAAGGTATAAGACCTGAACTGCCTAATGGATCCACTAGTCTAATCTGAAAAGGATTCATCTAAAAAGTATGATCTTTTTCTACCCATGGTGGCTAACATGGTTTTATGGGGGCTGTGGGTTCTTTGAACGCTCCCCCAATTCGGTGCTCGATACTACTCCCAAAAATGTACTGGCTCTTATGTTTTTAAAACATATGCTTTCCTGCTGATTGAGATAATTACTCAAAAACTAGCCCGAAGGCTCTTTGGAAATCTCAGTTTCCAACCTTGTTTAAATGTAAAAACATTTCTTTAAAACTTCTTTGGGAATACATAGTTCCCTAATAACTTTGAGAAATGAACTCAACTCTTTACTCTTTACTTTACTTGAAACTCTTTACTCTTGACTTAACTTGAAACTCGATACTTTGACTTGACTTGAAACTCTTAACTTAACTTGGAACTCTTCATTCTTTACTTAACTTGAGCCTTAAAATGAAGTTAAAACGATCAATGAAGACTCTTGGAAAACCTTAAAGACTTGTTTTGACTTACTTACTTCTAAGCTTGACTTCACTCGACTTGGAAACTAACTTCACTTGACTTTGAAACTAACTTCACTTGACTTGGAAACTAACTTCACTTGACTTTGAAACTAACTTCACTTGATTTGGAAACTAACTTCACTTGACTTTGAAACTAACTTCACTTGACTTGGAAACTAACTTCACTTGACTTGGATTTATGAATTCAAGGTATTTGATCACATGTTATGGAGGGATTCTTGACTTTTAACTTTACTCTCCTTGAATTGGAATTATGAATTCAAGGGTAATGATTTGTGTTTGGAAGGACCCCATGATGATTAGGAATAATTTAGGACAGCTAAACTTAAGAAGAATTACAAAATTAAATTCTGAAAACAGTGGAGTCCGCGACGCAGAGCAAATTCTGTTCACAAAGGGAACAAATCTGTGACGCAGACTTGCTTCAGGCAAGCTGCCCGACTTTTCTCCTTCATGTTGCCAACTCTAAACCCTCTTAACTTCAAAGGTTCTTTTCCCAAACACTTGGGGTCATAAACCCCTCAACATACAGTGGATTCCACTCAAAAACGCAACTAGATCCTGTCCCAAATCAGCAAGAACTTCAACAACACAACCAACAACTTCAACAACCAAAATAAATTTTTTCTTGGAATTAAAAACGAGTTGGTGTGTGGGGGTATGAACCAACCAACACTAAGGATCATAAAATCCCTCAATATACAATAGATTTCAGCTCAAGAACACAACCAATCATGTCCCACAACCAACAATAACTTCCACAACACAACTAACAACATCAACAACAACTAACAACTTCAACAACTTCAACAACAAATCCAATCTTTTCTCAAATCATAAAATGAGCTTGGTGTGTGGGGGAAAGGATCAACCCACACTAAAGAACTCACATACCTGATTAGGGATCACCCCCGACGAAAATCCACGACGATCCTTAGCTTCTTCTTCTCTTTCTCCTCTTCTTTTCCTCTTCTTTCTCTCTTATCTTCCAAGCCCTAACTCTCACTCTTACTCTCACTCTTTAAAATGGGATAAAAATGATCCAAACATCAGTCTAACACCTCAATATAACCCAAAGAAAAGATTAGGGAAAAGACCAAAATACCCTTAAAATTTTGGGACTAAACAAACTGCCCTGTGCGACTGTGCCAACAGTCCAACTTCCAAAGGGCATAACTCACTCATACGAACTCAGAATCAAGAAAACTCGGCGGCGTTGGAAAGATCATTCCAAGGGCTTTCCAGACATAACTGGAAATTTTCCTAAATCATTTTGATCTAGGAGTTACGACTGCTCAAATTTGACCAAAAACACATTTTTTTTCCATACTTAGCCAAATTTTCCAGATTCTTTCCAAAATGACTATTTCCAATTCAACTCTTCTTGGAACTCAATGTGCTACATCTAGGGACCTTAACTTAACACTCAAGAAATTTTTATTCCTCGGTAAAATCTCACTTCACATGAAGGATGGCTCGAGTCTTAGTTCGAAAAATTCTCTGGGGTGTTACATATATTACACCAACAATTTTAAGGAGATTCATGTTTTGGTACAGTTTGAAAAAGTGCGGATATTAAGATAGGGATCTCAACATAATTCCGCTCAACGTCGCTCTCTTCAAGAGGTGAAAGGGAAGAGGTGTATGGTAAAATATTTTTTTACTTGCTCAATTCAAGTGGTGAAATTGTAAAGGGTAAAAAAACTTTTTTACCTAATATTTCATGAATAAAGTGATTCTAGTTTTCATGAAAAAAAATGATATTTAAATTCTTAAAATAGTGGGGGTTCATGAAATGATAAAAAAAATATTTGTGAAATTGTGCATCTTTGAGAAATGCTCTAAAAAGAGAGTATTACAAATGCATATATTTATTGTGGAACATATCACATGTTGTTGTTTGGTTATAATGGAATGACTTTTGGCTGTAACGTGAGAGTTATAAATAAATTATGAAAACATGTCGAGTAGCCATTTAACATGAAATGTTTTGGGTGAGAAAATTTTCATTCTGGAATGAAAAATACTATAAAACATGTGATGGAGTTTTCCTTGTCAAGTCACATAATATTGAAATAATTGTGAAATACAATTTTATCGGTTGTGTGAGTCTTGCAACTCCTTTTGGTTTAATTGTGTGAGAAAATTGTGACAAATAAAAAATGGGAGTTTGCTAGCCTAATAAAAATATAAGTTATGTGACTAACAATCTGACTTGATATTATGTTTGCAGAAAAACTACTTAGCAGGTACAAGCATACAAGCAAACAAGATGGAAAAATAAGTGCTATACTTTGGAAGAGAGAAAATCAAATGATATTGCTTGCAAACTCTACTATGGAGGTTGAAGTAAAAAAAAAATTAAGCTTCAACTAGTGAAAAATGTGATTTTGATTTTATTATATCAAACACTTTAATTTGAGAAATTAATATTTCTAATTTTGATCAATTGTGAAGCATCAATATTGTTGGTAGAGTACAAAATCATTATTAAAACGGTAAATTCAGACTCAATGGGAAAAAACACAATATTATGAGATCATATTGATTACCGGTATACATTCATATTAATTGTGATAATCTTGCAGAATCATAAACTAAGGGCCTTAGCAAGATAAAGGGTCCGAAGCATATCAATGGGGATGAAATTGAAGCTCATAAATTTCTGAGTCATATATGAGGAAACCAACCTAGAGATTAGAGATCCTAACACCAGGTTCGATAAAAATGAATTATATGATGACTTAGTATGAAATGCATTAATATTAATTTTATTCAATCCCTATGATGTGAGTGCATTTATCCTATAATGAATTGTAGAGGTTGAGTCTTTGAACTCTTAATGAAAGTTTGTACCTCGTATGAGTGGGGTGTCAAATTATAGGAGCACCCTTGACAAATTTCACCTATGTGTGAGTGTGAAAGTAAGCCGCTTTCTACGAGAATAGGCTTGTTCTCAAAAACACTCAAGAAAACTGGGATAGCGCAAGGCTGTAATGTACTTGCTGGCTAATGAGTTAAGTTTAAATTGTCTTAAATTTGGTTGGTAGACGAATCTCTAGAAATGCAGGAATGAAAAAGAAATGGAAGGGAAAGAATCTAGGAGTTGCTTCATACTTGTTTGATAAAATGTCTGAAAGAAATCATGTCAGAATAGTACATGTATTCATAAGAATTAAGGGAAAGTTCTCTCTTGTTTTAATTGGAAATGGACTTGTTGTTCCTGTATGGGATCCAAGGATAGGTTGGATGATCGTGAAGTTAGTTTGTCACACAAATAGTGTTCGAGAATTATTGATGCATATTACTAACATGTTTTATTTGTGTACATCTTTTGATAACATTAGTCGAGTGTCAATACTGGATGTTTGGGGTTTATGCATTCTTCTGTTGTGCATAGTGATCCTGTCTGTTCAGATGCTATCATTCCAACATATAGCCCTGTTTACAGTGATAAATGAGACCTCTCTGCTTTCCATACTCTTGAAGAACTCAAGGTAGAATTCGATTCTCGTGTTCTTATTGATATTAAAGAGCATCATATGTTTGGGAGTAATAGTGTATACGGAAATAGTATGATATCTCGATATATAATTCTTTCGGGTGTTTTGCTTAGTGTTCCGTTTGATATTGACATAAATTTGCTCACTACAACCTGTAGCAAGTTCTCGTTCCTTCTGGCCAAGGTATTTGGCATCGATTTCCATTTGATAACTAATAGTTATCGCTTGCTTGTCTTTTATAGTAAATGTCTGAGAACAGCATGTGCAGTCAAATTATATGAAAGAATACTATTCCTGGGAAGTTTGCAAATTCCTGTTATTGAAGGTTCAAAGTACATTGCATATACCCAAAAAATGATATAATAATATTTGTTCAAAATTGTTTAGTGGGTAATAGTGTTGGGTTATGAAGGTGATTAGGGCATCATGCGAAAGCTTACAATTGCAAATCATAAGACGATAAATTAGATGACACATAAAACTATACTAAAAGACATAATATTATTATATGATATGACCAATTGGTCTACATAATTAAAAAACTAATAAAAAGCATAAAAATTGTAGAGAGAAAATCTCCAATAAACAAAACTCTCTAAAAAAATTACATTGTGAATTCTATTGTGTTATGTTATGTTATGGATCTTTAATTTATAGATCTCCAAATTTCTCCTCTAAAGAAAGAATAAACCAAATATGGAAGAAAATTATATTTTCCTTTCAGAAAAAGTTCAAGCATTTATGATAATACTTTGACTTTTCTTTAAGAAAAAAAATAAATTTCAAACAAGGAAAGAAAATCAAGGCAAAACCCTAACAAATCTCCCATTTTGGCTAGATTTTGACAAAACTTGATTCACCTTCTTCACATGTATGATAATCTTTGTTCTTCACATAGTCTTCATCACTGCTGCTTGTCATGGTTAAAAATAAAATTTAAAATATATGGGTTAAAAATGGTTTTAAAATATTTTATTTTTATTTTCAAAGATGCAGTAGCAGAAATGTTGAAAATATGGTTTTAATCTCTTCTCCACATATAGCTAGACGAAAATCTTCTTTATCATCAAATTAGTTGCAAATTGATTTGAAACCATGTTAAACCTGTCTTCAACCTCGATGAACCTGGGTCATTGAACCATTAGCTTTAATACCACTTGTTGGGTTACGAAGGTGATTAGGGCATCATGCGGAAGCTTACAATTGCAAATCATAAGACGATAAATTAGATGACACATAAAACTATACTAAAAGACATAATATTATTATTATATGATATGACCAATTGGTCTACATAATTAAAAAACTAATAAAAAACATAAAAATTGTAGGGAGAAAATCTCCCCATAAACAAAACTCTCTAAAAAAACTACATTGTGGATTCTATTGTGTTATGAGAATATGGATCTTCAATTTATATATCTCCAAACTTCTCCTCTAAGGAAAGAATAAACCAAATATGGAAGAAAATTATATTTTCCTTTCAGAAAAAGTTCAAGCATTTATGGTAATACTTTGACTTTTCTTTAAGGAAAAAAAAATAAACTTCAAATAAGGAAATAAAATCAAGGCAAAACCCTAACAAATAGGATGGTTGCAAAGTTAAGGTGTCTTTTTGAAAATTCGAGACAACTTCAGTGGTGACTTTATGTCTTTTCACTTTTTGAAATAACAGGTTTAACTAATTTTTTTCAAGTTCAAATGAGTCTGAGTATAACAACTCTATTAGCTAACACACATACACACTAATTAAGAGTTTTCTACCACATATTGAAGAAAGTACACTTAGATGCACGTATTTCTGTTACAAGATACACAAAAATAGGGAGAAAGGCGAGTGAGATTCGTATGTATCCCAAATACATACGATACACACTAGATACATGTACTTGTATGTATCTGTTATGATTCACATGTATCTCGGATACGAGCGAGATGGGAGAGAGACGAGTGAATTTTGTTATGTATCTCAGATACATGCGAATTTATTTTGATACAATGTATCTAGAACAAATTATACATAATTTTGACCCCATGTATCTGAGATACATGTATTTGGATGTATCTGGAGATACCAAAATCTTATAAGATGTGTAATATTACAAACTAGAATAAATTTAAGTAATTAGCTCCTAAAATAATTGGATTTATGTAAGTTCATGACAATTTGTATATCAGAGTATATGCCTTGCCCATTTGCACCTTTCTCTTTAAATAAATTTGCGGGACAATATATTTGGAGGCTTGATAGTGTTGTTGTGATAATCCAGTGCAATTTAGAGTTCCTCAAGTTGAATTATTTTCATTTGGTTAAAGTATTCTTGTCAAGCTCCTTGGTGCTATGTGCATTCACTTGATCATGTCTCGTTTTCTTTTGTGATTTTACGTATACTCCTCTGTTTACTATGGAATTTAAGCTCGAGTATTAGAATATATGGTTGTTATTGCTTTAAATCATTTCAAAGAATGATTCTTGTGTTGAGGAGATGCCATTTTCAATGAAAGGGAAGCTAAGTTACAAGTCTCGGGAGCCAAGAATTGAGTAATATACATCAAGTATACATAATATACACTGCTGTATACACAGTGATACAGAAACGAAAAATGGGTCAAAGTCCAAGATGATCAACAGTTGAAGGCCCAAAGTCAGTCTAAGCGAGCAGAACCTGACTTCTGGTGGGAGCAAAGAAGTTGCCCAAAACCCAGGCATGAATAGTTCCACAAGTATTTTTCATGAACCCTGTATCATCTCAAGTATTCATGTTCTGTGTTAATTTCATGTCCACGGGTTGGTAGATAATGGGATTCTCAAAGTTATGTAAATACGAAAAATAAATCTTGTGTTGAGCATTTTAAATCTAATTTTCAACTTCCATATATCAAGAAATGAGTTTCTTCCAACAACCAAGATAAAATACACTGAAGTACTTGCGCGAAATTGAATAACATACAAGAGCAGACTGGTAACTAAAATAACATACAAGAGCAGACTGGTAACTAAAATAACATACAAGAGCAGAATGGTAACTAAAATAACATACAAGAGCAGACTGGTAACTAAAATAACATACAAGAGCAGACTGGTAACTAAAATAATATACAAGAGCAGACTGGTAACTAAAATAACATACAAGAGCAGAATGGTAACTAAAATAACATACAAGAGCAGAGTGGTAACTAAAATAACATACAGAGCAGACTGGTAACTAAAATAACATACAAGAGTAGGCTGGTCCGATTCCACCTAGTGCCGACTACTGACAAGCTGGAGCCTCATCTTTTTGAGTGTTGAAAGAGCATCTTTCATGCTAATTCTTGCATCAGGTCTCACTATAGTGCAGTTCAAAGCTAATTCCACAATAGAAAACAAACAATGCATCTTTGCATCGATTTGTTCATCTCCTGGCTGCACCAAATTAGAATCCACCACCTTGTGAATTTCACCCGGAAAGGAATCACTAATCCAACGTTGTATGCTCAAGTCCCTAGTAAATATTTCATCACTTGGTCTTGTTCGTGTGAACGTCTCCATCATCAGGATACCAAAACTATAAACATCACAACCCGTGGATACTACACCATCTTGTCCATACTCTGCAATCATGGTCAACAATGATCATAAATCAACTTATACCTAGGGGAAGGAATTGTTTTGAGTATTTATATGATTTGAGAACTTTAAAAAGTCTTAATATACCTGGAGCAATATATCCAATGGTTGCAATTGTCCTTGTCTGAACAAAAGCCTCCCCTGCACCTAACATTTTTGCAATGCCAAAATCACTTACATGAGCAACCATTTCTTGATCTAGCAAGACATTGCTTGGCTTCAAGTCACAATGCACCACAGGCGTTGAATAGCCATTGTGGAGATAATCCATTGCAGATGCAACATCTATCATTATATCCAGTCTCTGCAATAAGTTCAAGAACAAGTTGTGAGAGTATAACCATTTATCAAGTGTCCCGTTGGGCATGTATTCCAACACTAGGGCCTTGAAATCAAGATTGGAGCAACTGGTGATGACTTTGGTCAGATTTCTGTGGCGAAGGTTCCTTAGTATCTCACATTCTGTGTCAAAACTGTTGAATGCACCATCCAATTGCACATTGAATACCTTTGCTGCAAAAATGATACCATCCTTAAGTATCCCTTTATAAACCATGCTGAAACTCCCATTACCAAGCACGTTGGTTTCGTTGAATCCTTTAGTTGCCTGTTCAAGTTCATAATATGAACTTCTTTCATGCCCTTTTACGAGAGATACATCTTTTTGACTTGCATTCTTATTTGTGTTTCTCAATCTTAACACCACAATTCCAACAGTCAACATGAAGAGTGATCCAATCCCTAATAGAATATATAAACCTGTAAGCACTCTTTTTCTTGTTGACTTCTTTGTAGATTTGGTAAGGCATGATTTTACGTTAAATCGGGAGTCACCACAAAGTGCATCATTGGACAAGAAAGATTGACTGGTGACATTTGCAAAGGGACCACTTGTGGGAATTTCTCCACTGAGTTCATTGAAAGAGATATTTAGGTATTTGAGATACACAAGAGCTTCTAATGACTTTGGAATTTCACCACTAAGATTGTTATATGTCAAATCCAAGTATTCCAGGGACAACATTTTGCCAAATGATTCTGGAACAGGCCCCTCTAATCTATTATGTGCTAGAGAAAGATTAATCAATCTATCTAGACTCCCTAGAGTACTAGGAATCTTACCAGAAAAATAATTATTCGACAAACCAATGAGTGTTGCGGCCTTTAAGTTTCCGCTCTCCAGTGGAATTTCCCCACTCAATAAATTGGATGAAACATCGAATTATATGAGATCTTGAAGGCTCCCCAAGCTTGAAGGTAATCTAGAATCCAGCTTGTTGTTATCTAGATAAAGTTCCCTCAAACTGGTCATGTTACCTAAGCACGAAGGCACTGAACAAGAAAAATGATTTTCTGACAAGTCTAATGCACCTAGATTCTTTAAATTGCAGATAATATCTGGTATGGATTATTGAGAATGAATATTATTAACATTCATTTATACTTATTGGTCAGTTATGTTAGTTAGCCTGATTAGTTACAGCTGGCAGTAGTTAGTTACTAGTTTGTTAGATTGCTAAGTGCAGTATAAATGCACATGTACTCATACGCTTTCATTTGAGAAGTTTTATTCAAGTAAACAAGTTCTGTTTTTCTTCTCCGCCATTGATGCTCACTTTAGGGCTTGTAATTGGATCGTCAATTGCTGCGTTTTGATATGGTATCAGAGCCATTGTCGCTTACTTCCAGTTTGTAAGTCTGTTCGTCCCCTATATTCGATTAACGTCGATTTTTGTACTTGCTTCCGCTGATCCTACAATGGCTGTTTCTCTCGATGAACCTGCGTCTTCTTCTGCTTCCACTGTTACTGGTTCTATTGATCCAAACAATCCTCTATACGTGCATCCCTCAGATAGCCCTGCACTAATGCTTGTTCCCGTTCCTTTTGATGGAATGGGATATCGATCCTGGAGAAGGAGCATCATGCGATCTCTCTCAGTGAAAAACAAATTAGGCTTTATTAATGGTGATTTCCCAAAGCCTACTGCGAATTATCCTCAATTGCGTCTTTGGCAAAGATGTGATGATATGGTCACATCGTGGATCCTCAATTCTCTTGCTAAAGATATCGCAGATAGCGTTGAATACGTTACTGATTCAGTTGAATAGTGGAAGGAATTGGAGGATCGATATGATCAAACTAATGGCGCGAAGTTATACCAAATTCAGAAAGAGATTAATGATCTAACTCAGGGTGTTCTGGACATTACTTCTTACTATACTAAAATGAAGAGATTGTGGGAGGAACTTAGTAATCTAAATGCCAACAATCAGTGCACCTGCACATGTCTCTGTGGAGCCAAGGATGGTACACACAAAGCTGAACAAGACAGGCGTTTGATTTTGTTTCTAATGGGCCTTAATGAGGTTAACACCATTATCAGGGGCAGTGTCCTCATGATGAGTCCTTTGCCTTCAATGGCACAAGCCTTTTCCATCTTAATACAGGAAGAAAAACAGAGGGAATTTAAGCCAAAAGGCCAGATGTTGATGGAATCTGTTTCCTTGAATGCAGGAAGTCACTCTACAGGGAATTACTCTGCTGGTGCAGGCCCTTCAAACTCAAAAGGTTTTAAAACTAACTATTCTGCAGGAGGCAGCAGTAGCATGACTAGTACAAACAAGTCAAATTTGTTCTGTGACCATTGCAAGAGGTCAGGACACATCATGGCAAAAGTGCTACAAGTTGCATGGATATCCTCAGGATACTCAGAATCAGACCTATGGCAGGAATAGATACAACAATAACAATGAGTATAGAAACCCTCCAAGGCAGAATCAAAGCAACAATCCCAGGTTTAACAAAGGAAAAAGGGTAGCAGCTAATGTTCATGGATCAGATGTGTTTTCTGGAAATGATGAATACATTGACAAAGGAAATCAGCCTATGAGCCTCACCAGGGAGCAATATAGGCATGTGATGAATTTGCTTCAACACTTTCATAGTGGAGAAGCCTCCAGTAGCAGTAATAATCCCACAGAAGGAGCAGTAGACCTTGCAGGTATTGTGGTTTGTAGCTCTTCTTTAGATTTTGACAAATTTTCATGCAAACATTTTGACTCCAAAGCTGACTTGTGGATCATACACTCAGGAGCTTCCAACCATATGACTTTTAACAAAACATTATTGACAAATCTTAAGACCCTACCATATCCACTACTTGTTTCTCTTCCAAATGGATACAAGGTAAAGGTGACACAAGTTGGTGATGTGATACTTACATCTAGCATCATTCTGCACAATGTGTTGTTTGTGCCCTCTTTCAAATATAATTTGATTTCTGTCCATTCTCTAACAATACATCTTAAATGTGTTGTGTCTTTTACTGATGCCTTATGTTTGTATCAGGCCCCTTCACTGAAGAGGCCTCAGGTAATTGGTAACAACAAGGATGGACTTTATTTCCTGTGCACAAAGTGTCTCAAGACTGATTTCCAGCCTGAACATTGCTCTTCTAAGCTTGAGAGTTGCTCTTCTAAGAATTGTTCACCTGTTTCCAATTCCCATGCTTCATTCAATTCTTTTAATTCTTGTCATCTGCAAAGTACTGTAATGAATCCTATCTCATGTAATAAAAATGAATTGCTTTCTATGACTTCTTGCTTATCTCATGGAAATAATGTAGATCTATTGTGGCATACTAGACTAGGACATGTTCCTTTTGCCAAGATGAGAGGAATATCATCCATACCAGCAAAGTTTTCCCACAAACAACCTTTTCTGTGTTCAGTGTGCCCCCTTGCCAGACAAACAAGACTTCCTTTTAGCCAAAGTACCAGAACTTCAACTAAGATCTTTGAACTACTCCACATAGATTTATGGGGCCCTTATCATGTAGCTACTTATAACAATTACAGATATTTCCTGACTATGGTGGATAATCATAGTAGAACCACTTGGACTCACCTCCTAAGTTGTAAGAGTAATGCTCTGCAGACTATTAAAACATTTATTACCCTAGTTGAAAATCAATTTTCTACTATTGTCAAGACCATTCGATCAGACAATGGTTTAGAATTTACTAGCAATGAGGCCTCCCTTTTCTTTCAATCAAAGGGCATAATCCATCAAAGGACTTGTCCCTACACACCACAACAAAATGGTATAGTAGAAAGGAAACACAAATACCTTCTTGAGACAGCAAGGGCTCTGTTGTTTCAATCTAAATTGCCCACTAAATACTGGGGAGAGTGTGTGTTAACAGCCACATACATCATTAATAGACTCCCTAGTTCTTACTTGAATAACAAATGTCCTTTTGAAATCCTGCACAAAACACAACCAGATTATTCCTCCTTAAGGAGTTTTGGCTGTTTATGCTACCCAACTGTACCAAAAGTCTATAGAGACAAATTTGAACTTAGAACTGGCCCTCATATCTTTATAGGATACCCTTTTGGTACCAAAGGCTACAAGGTCCTATGTCTAACCACAAAAAAGAATACATATTTCTAGAGATGTGATTTTTCATGAGAATGTATTTCCTTTTGCATTACCTACACATAAAGGCACTTTTCCATCTGTTTTACATTCTATTCCTTTTGTAGAAACAAACATTGACATGCATGATGCTGTAGATTGTAATGTTCCTAATGCCTATTTGTATCAACCTTACCTTATGCCATACCTACCTAATGATAATACCATCATTGAGTCTTCTTCCTTGCCAGTTCCTACACCACAACCAATAAATCCAATAAGGAAATCCCATAGAACTCCACAGGTTCCCAAGTACTTAAATGATTACATCTGCTCTTTACCCTCACTTAGAAACACCAATGCGACATCAGTCCTCACTCCTATATTACCTCTTCATACTGTTTTCTCAAACAATAGTCATATTGCTCCTGATAATCTGAGTCCTAATAGTCAGCTACTTGTTAAAAATGTCTGTCATGATCATGAGCCATCATCTTTTGAGGAAGCAGCCCTTTATCCTACTTGGCAAGCTGCAATGACACAAGAGTTTGAGGCTCTTCATAACAACAAGACTTGGGATTTGGTTCCATTACCAATAGGTAAGAAAACCATTGGATGCAGATGGGTGTACAAAATAAAACATAAGGCAGATGGAAGTGTGGAGAGATATAAGGCCAGATTGGTGGTGAAAGGGTACACTCAACAAGCAGGGATAGATTACACAGAGACCTTTTCTCCTGTTGTCAAGATGACAACAGTGAGAGCATTGATTGCTACTGCAGTAAAGAGAGGTTGGGACATTTTCCAACTAGATATGAACAATGCCTTCTTACATGGAGATCTTCATGAAGAAGTATACATGGACTTACCTCCTGGTCTTGAAGTAGCTGGTACCACTACAGTGTGTAAATTGAACAAGTCCTTGTATGGACTGAAGCAGGCCAGTAGGCAATGGTACGAGAAACTATCAGCTGCTTTGTTTTCGAAGGGGTACAGTCATTCCATGAGTGACTATTCACTGTTCATAAAGAAATCCAATCAGTCCTCCATTTTTGTCGCGGTATATGTAGATGATGTGATTATTACTGGAACTGATCCACTAGAAATTCAGCACCTTAAGCAGTTCCTTCATGATACTTTCAAAATAAAGGATCTTGGCAAGGTTCATTATTTTTTGGGCTTAGAGGTGTTGTATAGAGATGGAGGTGTCATAATATCTCAGAGAAAGTTTGTCTTAGATCTCCTGAAAGAATATGGTTGCATTGAATGTTCTAGCTTTTCCTCACCACTTGATCCTAATGTCAAATTGAAGGCCAAGGAAGGACCTGCTCTTCCTGATCCCACATTTTACAGAAAGCTAGTAGGAAAGTTGAATTTCCTTGTCAACACTCGATTGGACATAGCATATGGTGTTCAACATCTGAGCCAGTTCATGCAGGATCCTAGGGAACCTCATTTACAAGCTGCCTATCATTTGCTCAGATATCTCAAAGGTGATCCAACTTTAGGGATTTTTATGTCTTCACAACCAGACTACTCAGTTCATGCTTATTGTGACTCAGATTGGGCATCATGCCCTGATTCTAGAAAATCCGTTTCTGGTTATCTTGTTCTTCTGGGACAAACACCTATTAGTTGGAAATCTAAGAAACAAGAGACTATATCTCTATCTTCAGCAGAAGCAGAATACAGGTCTTTGAGAAAAGTTGTTGGTGAACTCGTTTGGGTGGATAGACTTCTGCAGGAATTAGATGTTCCTTTTTCAAAACCAATTGCAGTGCATTGTGATAGCCAGTCTGCCTTACACATTGCGAAAAACCCAGTTTTTCATGAACGGACCAAACACATAGAGGTTGATTGTCATTTTGTTCGCAATAAGCTTCAGGATGGTCTTATCTCCCTGCATCATGTTGTCACTATAGAGCAATTGGCTGACCTACTCACTAAAGCACTGACTGGCGTTAAGCAAAGTAGCATCATGTCCAAGTTGGCTGTGAAGGCCTCACATCCTACTTGAGGGGGGGTATTGAGAATGAATATTATTAACATGCATTTATACTTATTGGTCAGTTATGTTAGTTAGCCTGATTAGTTACAGCTGGCAGTAGTTAGTTACTAGTTTGTTAGATTGCTAAGTGCAGTATAAATGCACATGTACTCATACGCTTTCATTTGAGAAGTTTTATTCAAGTAAACAAGTTCTGTTTTTCTTCTCCGCCATTGATGCTCACTTTAGGGCTTGTAATTGGATCGTCAATTGCTGCGTTTTGATATGGATCCTTCTATCTTGTTGTCAAATAAGTAAAGTTGTTGAAGGTTCAACATGCCTTGGACAGTATTTGGAATATGTCCAGTCAACTCATTGTAAGACAGACTCATCTTTGTCAATCCAGTAAGATTACCAATTTCTTGAGGAATGACGCCCATCAGTTTACAACCATGTCCTCTAAAAACAACTAGAGAGTCGGAGAAATTACCAACCGATGGAGGCAAAACACCACCTAACGGATTATTACTAAAATCGAGTACTCTTAGATTCCTACAGTTTGTCAATGATGCAAGGAAGCTCAATATTGAATCGCTGACAAAATTATTCCCCTGCAAGTTCAGAAACTCAAGGTATTCTAAGTTACCAAGTGATTTAGGAATTGGACCTGTGAAACTGTTTTCTGAGAGTTCAAGTATTCTGAATTTCGATGAATTAGAGATTGAATCAGACATAAAACCACTCAGATTATTTTCTCCACAAAGAAATACTTCTAGGTTGGGCATTCGACGACCTAAATCTGAAGGTAGAGTACCTGAAAGCTTGTTTTGTCCAAGCTCTAGCATCTGCAGTGCTGATATGTTGAAAATGCTTTCAGGGACAGAGCCAGTAAGCTCATTCATAGCTCATTGCAGTACCTGAAGTTTCTTAAGATTACCTAGCTCTCTTGGTACAGGTCCAGTAAACTCGTTATCAACAAATACCAATGTTTGAAGCTTTCTGCATTTCTCCAGGTTTTGTGGAATAACTCCATCTAGGGAGTTTCTTCTGAAGTAAAGTCCTTCCAAGTCTGGAAGATGATCACATATAGTTTTTGGAAGCTTACCAGTAATATTGTTGTCGCTAAGAGCAATTACTTTCATCGTCGTAATGTTGAAGATTGATGGTGGTATTGCTCCAATAAGCTGATTAATTTGCAGGTCTAGGACAGTCAGGTAACGAAGATCACCAATTTCCCGAGGGATCTCACCTTCAAGAAAATTTCTCTCCATTCTCAACACTTGCAACTTTGTTAGATTGGAAAGGAAAGTTGGAATTTTCCCAGTAAATTGGTTGTTCGGTAGGTACACAAAGCGTAGGTTCCGTAACAAACTTAAAAATGATGGAATGGCTCCGGTGAAGTTATTGCTTCTAACTTTAATGAATTTCAACCTCTGCAAATGAGCCAACTCTTGTGGCAAATCTCCATGAAAAGTGTTGTTACTGATGTCGAGGGAAGAAAGAAATGAGAGGTTTCCGATGTGTGGAGGAATGGTACCATGAAGTTGCATACTAGAAATGTCTAAAGCAGTGACTCGATTGTGGCGGGAGCTGCAAGTGTTCCAATCCAGCTGCAAACCGGGCTGGAAGAAGACCAATTGCTTGCTAAGATATTGTTAGAATGAGAAGAAATGTGTGATTTAAGTGCAAGAAGAGCAGCTTCATCAGTGCTAATATTAGCAAGTGAAGTAGTGTCATGTAGTAGAATGAAAATTACAAGAAAAAAGAGAGGGGTGAAACTTCTGCCCATAATTAAGCCAAGAAGGTTTCTCATTGAGCTAAAAGAAGATGTATTTAATATAGATATCACTGATATATATATATATATATATATATATATTGTACTATTATTCTTTTTAAATCACTAGTTCTGCACAATGTGCATTGCACGTGATTTCTAATTCCTGAAAATCAATTTAGGTCCTTTGTTTTTTCCCTTTCTACTAAACCAATTTCGATGAGTAAGCATAAAAAATCAATTCAAGTACTTTGTTTTTTCCCTTTCTACTAAACCAATTTCGATAAGTAAGCATAAATGACACTCAATAAAAGTAACATTAAAAAGAAAAAAACTTTCTCCAACAATCTGTCCGATTGAGAATAAATGTTGGCAGAGTCTAACTGATTTCATATTTATTTTTAAAAGTGAAAGAAAGAAAATATATATAATTGTAGGAAGCTAAAAGAAACAAATATTGAATCCAATGAGGGTGAGGACCTCCAAGTCTTCTTTTTTAATGTTCATAATTTAATTCGATTTATTGTCTATTCGTTAATTAATTTCTGGACATTCAAGTTCAATAATAACTTATTAGCCATTACATATATATAACTCAAGTCTCATACAATGCATATATACGTATGATATGATCTAGAAATAAAATATAAATTAGAACGAAAATAGTGACATATAATAACAACAACACAAATCATCTAGTTAGATCAACTTTCAGGATTGAAAAACTTATTTTTATTTGAACAAGAAGTTAAAGGAAGAAAAAAAAGGTGGAATAAAATAATATTTAAAGAGACTCAAATTACTTTCAAGGTCCTCCATTATAAAAAGGGAAGTGGAAAGGAAACAATAATATCCCCTTTTATGCAAAAAGCAAAAAAAATTCACTTTCCAATATTTTACATCTATCTTATTGTTGAACCTAAGACCAAGGCAGATAATCAAAGAATGCTTTAAAATATCATCTTAAAATTGTGTGACTTTATAATGGTTAGTTGCCACTTGGCTTAACCTTTATTATTTGGAATTCTGTCGTCCGAATAAGGCAATTTGTGGTTGTTATAAATACTTTACATTAAAAAATTTCGTTTCAACGATTCAAATTTGAAGTCTCTAATTAAAACGAAAGAAATTTCAATAATTACACCACACCGGTTAATGATATTAGAGAATGGATATATATAATCTAAACTCTCCCCTTCCAAGTATATGAGATATTAACCCCGCGACTGAGATGAAACCACTACTAATAAGGTGGAGAAGAAGATATCATATGTTAAAAAAAAGAATAAATTAATTTATATGGTGATAATTTGTATCTTTAATCTTAACATTTAACGTAATATTAATTTATTTAGCTTTGTCACAATGAAATTATTTTTCCATGTGGAGTGCTACGTGACAAAAATTTTAAACAGAAGAGAGCAATGACATAAGCATAATTTTTTGTAAGCGGTCGATATTTAAAAATGAATAAACAATAAATAATTGATATAATATATAGCATTATATTAATAAAAACTATTTAAAACGTACTAATAAAACGTAAGTCAAGTAAACTACTAAACTTTCCTCAACGAGTTTTCATATTAAGTACTCCCTCTGTCCCAATTTATATGACTTACTTTTTTTTTAGTCAGTCTAAAAAAGAATGACACATTTCTATATTAAGTAACAAGTTAACTATAAAATGTCTATTTCCCCCTTAATGAAATGATTTACAGCCACACAAATTTCTATCATTCATTTTGGACCACAAGTTTTAAAAGTCTTCCTTTCTTTCTTAAACTTCGTGCCGAGTCAAACTATCTCACATAAAATGGGACAGAGGGAGTACTAAATATTCTAGTGCAATTGATTTATTTTAGCTTAATTTGATTATAAATACGAGGTTGGAGGTTCGATCCCTATAATATTAAAAAAAAATTTCTGAAAATGTCTCAAAAATAAAAGACAATTTGACCTCGCTGAGGCTCGATCTTGGGCCGTGCCTGGCAAATAACCATTCATTTCACGTTGCAAACCAACGAGCCAAAAGGCTCAATTGTTCAACTAATGTCATTAATGTTATTTGTAAGGATATTTTTATTTTTTCAGATTTTTATACATATAATTAAAATACGAAAAAAATTCAACGAAGCAATGTCGGTCGACACCCCATGACATAGGGTGGGTCTGCCCCTGGAATATAGAGTGCATTACACACAACAATATAAATTAGTCAAGGTGTGTTTCATAAATCATTGAGTGATAGTTTAGATAGGAAACTCACACTTTCAATAGTTTAAGTATAAAACTCAAAAACTGAAATAGTTTAGATGTATTTTTTACCATTAATCATGGGCGGACACCCATTAACCTCGTTACGAAATATATATATATATATATATATGTAGAAATTAAGAGGTATTAGTATAAAATTAACATAGAGCACCCAATGAATAATTGATCTGGTTGGCCCAATGACTCTTGGGTGGGTGCTTAAGACTCTTTTAGTGTTGTTGAACCAGGGTTCAAATCTCATTATTAACATATATTTTTTATATTTTTGACTCCGCTACTTTTAGAGCACCCACAACCTTAAAATCCTAAATCCGTCACTGTCATTAACTCTAAATAATAGAAATGTTTTTATATAATTTTAAAAAAAATAAGAAACATTAACATTAACCAAATAATATAATAATCGAAGCACATAAAAAATGTTCTCATTAGAGGGCGATTGCGTCCTTCTGTAAGTATGCTCAAGTCTAGAGCAGTAGTTTTAAGACTTCACAATAAATAAAAAATTTAGCGGCAAATAATTAACGACAATAGCTCAATTACCGCTAAATATGTATTTTAGCAGCAATTATCACTCTTTGTATATCTCTAAAGCCTTTGGCAACATTGGATCTAATGACACTTAACTAATGCCGGTAAAGTCTTTAACACTCTTTATTAATGTGTCTATTTATTGCCGCTAAAAGTTATTTTTGTTGTTGTGTCACTTCCTATTTCAAATTGATATTTACTCTATATTATTTTGAACTAGAGTCTACTTACTTTGGGTGTGCACAAGTAGACTTTTAAACTTGTATAAAAGTGAACAAGACATGTGTCCTGCATAATACACATAGGAATCCACGTAGGACATAAAATTACCATGTAGAATGTCATGTTGGACGAATGTGTCTATTTGTTCAATTTTATACAAGTGTAAATGCCTACTTGTGCACACCCAAAGTTAAATGTCATAGTTGCCAGCTGAAGCCAAGTTAAGAGTCACGTTTATGTATTACGCTTATATTAACTTTTGGACATCCTTAACCAAATTTCTGATTTCACCACTGACACATCTCATCAAATTGAACAAATACACACATTAGAGGGTAATAGGACCCTAGTTAAGTTTAGATGTGTCTTTGTGATTTTGGTTATAGTCTAGAGGGTACTTGTGCCTTATCCCAAAACGTAAAGAAGATTTTTTAATCTTGTAGTCTTAAATTAAAGATATTTGGAATGTACTAAAATGCTTACATTTAATTTTGTGATCTTAAATATGTAGTGGAAAATTGAAACTAAAGAAATATCAAAAAGAAAAAGAAAACATTCTTTTTGAAAATAAATTAAAAATAAAATATAACAAACAAATTAAAATAGAGAGTTCATTAAAAAAAAAGAGAGATAAATATCGAACACAATCCTAAACTTGAGCTGAACTATTACTTTAGTCCCCCAACTATTGACAGTCTTAAAAACATCCTTCTACTTGATTAAGTAGTTTAAAAGCACCCACTTATGCCACATGTCACCCACATAAACATATATGTGGAATTTTGTGAACACACACACGCACGCACTCTCTCCCTTAAGAGGACAAAAAGAACGTTTTTTATTTTTAAAAAACTAGGAGTAATTTTTTTTCTTACCTCATCCCACCCTAATCAAGTACCCAAACCCCACACCTCACTACGACCCAACCCAAAAAAACAATTTTGTTTTTTCTTTTTAAAATTTTAAAGTTATAAAATATTTCTTATAGAATTTTCCAAAAAAAAATAAAATCAAGTTCCTTTTCTATTAATTTTTTTTGGGATGGGCTGGGATGGGGGCGGGGGTAGGGTGTAGAGTTGGGGTAAGATTTTTTTTAAAATTTTGTTTTAAAAGTAATTTTAACTGTTTTTGAAAAGGGGGGGGGGGAGAGAGGGTAGGCGGTGGTATGAGATAAGAATATTTTTTAAAAAGAATTGGGGGGGGGAGGGGTATTGGGTAGGGGATGGAGTAGGGTAAAAAAGTTATTCTCTTTTTTAATTGCTAAATTATAGCATTTAATTATTTAAATATTTTCTTTTTACTAATTATATTTATGTGTACGTCATATTAATAGAAAATTCCATATCTATGCATATGGGTGGATGACATGTTGAATAAAAGGAGTGTTCTTAAATTACTTAATCAAATAGAAAATTGTTTTAAGATTGTCAATAATTGAAGGACTAAAATAATAATTCACTCTAAGTTAAGGGATATTTTCAATACTTACCTCTTAAAAATTAAACTATCATTTTACCCTTAAATTTTGATATACACAATATATATTTCCCAACAACCTTATTTATATTTGGAATATTTTAACTAATATAAACCAACTGTTTTCATTATTAAGAGTGTAAAAAAGTCATTGTTATATTTACTACCCCAATCTTTCAATTTACTTATAATGAGAAATCTAAAAGTTACTATTGTAATTAATATGCATAATACATAAACATGATCCTTAACTTGTCTTCAACGGATAACTATGCCCTTCAACTTTGAGTGTGTACAAGTAAGCACTTAAACTTGTATAAAATTGAATAAGTAGACACACGTGTCCTACATGACATAAAACACATAGGATGCCATGTAGGTTACAAATTGCCATGTAGGGTGCCATGTAGGACTATTGTGTCCATTTGTTCAATTTTATACAAGTTTAAGTGCCTACTTGTGCACACCCAAAATTAAAGGTCATAGTTGCCAACTGACGCCAAGTTGAGGGTCATGTTTATGTATTATGCTTAATTAATACGAAGTAAAATCTTTATTATATGCATATATCACTATAGTTTTAATTACTAATTAAAATATGCAGTTACACATGTTGTATCACCCATAACGAAGTCTCAAATAACAATGTGTATATAAAATTATAAATTTAATTACATCAAAATAATTAATGAAATACAAAACTATGAATTCATTGTAATAGTCAATATTATTAAATTGACATATTGCTCTAACTTAGTTGGGCTTAATGGATGAATTTAAATTTTAAAACAATCATTATACAATAAAGCGAGCCAATCGAATTTAACCAAGCTATATTTAACCAAGTTTGAGCTTGACCTAGACAAGCTTTAATCGAGCTTTAACCGAGTTGAGCCGCCGAACATAATTAAATTTGAGAAACTTTTAAAAATGGCTATAGTTTGGGTTTAATGAGTGATTCATAGATATAATTTACTTAATTACGATTCATAGCTACATGTTAGATGAATGAGAGAGACAAACGGGATTGAGAAAGGGAGTAAAGTAACTTGCGATATTTGGGAGAAATGAGAAAGAGAGAGGGGATGTATGTATACATGTTTTATTTGTTGTACCACAAATATAATTGATACATTGGATTTGTATCAACGAATACAATCGCATCAAGTTGCATCAAATCCAACTATTTTGTTGTTCTTGTTATTTCTTTTTGTAGGTATTGTACTGCTCTCTTGTTAATTGCTATGTTTTCTATGTTGTTTTCTTCTTCTTTATACTTGAATTTGTTGCACTTGAGCCGAGGGTGTTTTGAAATAACCTCTCTATCTCCATAAGATAGTGACAGTTGACAAGATTTGCATAAACTTTATCCTTCCCAAACTCCATTTTAGTGGTTTTAATTTGGTGATGTGGACCTCTAACAAGAGGCCACATGGCAAAGTTAGTTTTACAAAATCATCATTAAAGAAATAATGATATAAATGAGTGTTTTTTTTTTTGTTATAGCAATGGCATAAATATGCCAAATTTTTAATGGATTATGTTATGTAAAGGATCCATTTTTAATAGTTGAATAACAAATTTCACGAAGGACGAAACTTGCTAAGTTTTGAATACATTAAGGATGATTTTTGTTCAATAAATTAGTTGAAGGATGTACATTAAGTTTTGAATACATTAACTTGCTCGCTAATGAGTTAAATTTAAATTGTTTTAATTTGGTTGGTAGACGAATCTCTAGAAATGCAGTAATGAAAAAGAAATGGAAGGGAAAGAAGCTAGGAGTTGCTTCATACATGTTTGATAAAATGTCTGAAAGGATGTTTGTATGCATTCTTCTGTTGTGCATACTGATCCTGTCTGTTCAGATGCCATCATTCCAACATATAACCCTGTTTACAGTGATAAATGAGACCTCTCTGCTTTCCATACTCTTGAAGAACTCAAGGTAGAATTCGATTCTCGTGTTCTTATTGATATTAAAGAGCATCATATGTTTGGGAGTATTAGTGTATACGGAAATAGTATGATATCTCGATATGTAATTCTTCCAGGTGTTTTGCTTAGTGTTCCGTTTGATATTGACATAAATTTGCTCACTACAACCAGTAGAAAGTTCTCGTGTCCTTCTGGCCAATGTATTTGGCATCGATTTCCATTTGATAACTAATAGTAATCCCTTGCTTGTCTTTTACAGAAAATGTTTGGTCAAATTATATGAAAGAATAGTCTACTTAAATACTATTCCTGGGAAGTTTGCAAATTCCTGTTATTGAAGGTTCAAAGTACATTGCTTATACCCAAACACCCTGCCTTCTTCATCTCACTTGCACCGCCATCTAACACAACTGGCAAGCTCCAGGTACTTTCTCTCTTGCTCATCTGCTTCTCTTCTCATAGCTAATTTACCTTATTGAGGTTGATTGTTATAGCATACAAATTGTGACTAACAAATTGAGAATCACAGTCTCTATCTTAAAATTCTATTCATATTGAGTTGCTTGTTACAATTCTTGATACAATGAATTCCTGTCTTGTGAAGTACATAAAAGTACTCGTGCTAAGCTGAAACCTTAACACAACCAACATAGGTAATCTAACAACATATAAGAGACAATGGTTCAATTATATTCCACCTAGTAGCGACTACCAACAAATCGGAGCCTAATCTTTTCAAGTGTTAAAAGAGCATCTTCCATGCTAATTCTTGCATCAGGTGTCACTAATGTGCTGCTCAAAGCTAATTCCATGATTGATAACAAACATTGCATCTTTGCATCGATTTGTTTATCCCCTGACTCTATCAAATTAGAATCCACCACCTTATGAATTCCACTTGGGAAGGAATTACTAACCCAAAGTTGTATGCTCAAGTTGCCAGTAAATATTTCATCAGTTGGTTTCATTCTTGTAAAAGTTTCCATCATCAAGATACCAAAGCTGTAAACATCGCAGCTCGTGGATACTATTCCATCTTGTCCATACTCTGCAATCATGGTAAATAGTTGTCAAAAAAGCTTCCTACACCCTAGTTATCATTGAATATGCTAACTAAGAGTTCTAGTTCATATTTACGGCCAATAATTAATTGGGTATATATTCTCTAAGGATATGAGAAAACTTTGAAAAGTTTGAATACCTGGAGCAATATATCCAATAGTTGCAATTGTCCTTGTTTGAATAAAAGCTTCCCCTTCACCTAACAATTTTGAAATGCCAAAATCACTGACATGAGCAACCATTTCTTGATCTAGCAAGACATTGCTTGGTTTCAAGTCACAATGCACCACAGGCGTTAAATAGCCATTGTGGAGATAGTCCATTGCTGATGCACCATCTATCATTATATCTAATCTCTGCAACAAGTCAAAGAACAAGTTGTGAGAGTATAACCATTTATCAAGTGTCCCATTGGGCATGTATTCCAACACTAAAGCCTTAAAATCAAGGTTGGAGCAGCTCGTTATGACTTTGGTCAGATTTATGTGTCGAAGGTTGCGAAGTATCTCACATTCAGTGTCAAAGCTTTTGAATGCACCCTCCAACTGCACATTGAATACCTTTGCTGCAAAAATGGTACCATTCTTAAGTATCCCTTTGTAGACCATGCTGAAACTCCCATTACCAAGCAAGTTGCTTTCATTGAATCCTTCTGTTGCCTGTTCAAGTTCATAATAGGAAATTCTTTCATGTCCTTTTGCTGGAGACACATCTCCTTGACCTTTATTCCTTTTTGTCTTTTGAAATCTTACAGATATGTATACGAGGGCTAATACAACAAGTAACAGACCCACTCCCAAAATGATGCACAAAATCAAGATTGTCTTTTTCCTCTTTGAAGATTGGATGACACATGGTGACACATTAAACTTAGAATCACCACAGAGTGCATCATTGAATAAGAAAGATTGACCTGTGGCATTTGCAAAAGGACCACCAGTGGGAATCTCTCCACTAAGTTTATTGAATGAGAAGTTCAAGTATTTGAGATACACAAGAGCTTCTAATGACTTTGGAATTTCATCACCAATATTGTTATAGCACAAATCCAAGAATTCCAATGCCAACAGTTTGTCAAATGAATCTGGAATAGGCCCATCTAGTCTATTATGTGCCAGAGAGATATTAATCAATTTATCTAGACCCCCTAGAATGCTAGGAATCTTACCAGAAAATTTATTTTTGACAGATCAATGAGTGTTGCAGCCTTTAAATTTCCAATCTCAAGGGGTATTTTCCCACTTAATAAATTGGATGAAATATTGAATTCTAAGAGATCGCGAAGGCCTCCCAAGCTTTCAGGTAATATTGAATTCAGCATGTTGTAACCTATATAAAGATACCTCAAATTGGTAACGTTTCCTAAGCATGGTGGCACGGAACCTGAAAATTGATTTCCTGACAAGTATAATGCACCTAGATTCTTCAAATTGCAGATAGCATCTGGTATGGTTCCTTCTATTTTGTTGCTTTGTAGGTAAAATTCTTGAAGGTTCAACATTCCTTGGATAGTATTTGGAACATCTCCAGTCAACTCATTGTATTGCAGACTCATATGTATCAATCCAGTAAGATTACCAATTTCTTTTGGAATGACGCCCTTCAGTTTACAAGCTGGTGCTTAAAAAATTTCAATGAGTTGGAGAAATTACCTACTGAGGTAGGAAAAATACTATCCAATTGATTACCACCAAACGCGAGTACTCTTAGATTCCTACAGTTTGTCAATGATGTAAGGGGTCTGAATGTTGTATCACTGAAGAAATTATTCCCAGCGAAGTTTAGATGCTCAAGGTATTCTAAGTTACCAAGTGATTCTGGAATTGGACCTGTGAAATTGTTGATTGAGAGATCAAGTATTCTAAGTTTTGAAGAATTTGAGATTGAAGTCGAGAAAAAACCACTTAGATTATTTTGTGCACAATAAAGTTCTTCTAGGATGGGCATTCCGCGACCTAAATCTGAAGGTAGAGTACCTGAAAGCTTGTTTTCTGACAATGCTAGGAACTGCAGTAGTGACATGTTGAAAATGCTTGCAGGGACAAAACCAGTAAGTGCATTCCGGGATAATGCCAAACGTTGTAGTTTCTTAAGATTACCTAGCTCCACTGGAATCCCTCCTGTCAATTTTCAGAAATATATGAGTACCAGTTTGGCAGAAGAGAGACACGGAAGAAAATTTCATCTCCCGTAAGGAAATATCATACTACCTTTCAGCTGCAATATATAGTTCTGTCAGATCTGTTAAATTGGATAGCTCTCTTGGAACAGTTCCAATAAACTCATTGTAAGTCAATGACAAGATTTGAAGCTTTCTGCACTTGTCTAAGTTTGGTGGAATAACACCACTTAGGTAGTTTACTGAGAGGTGAAGCCCTTCCAAGTTTGGAAGATGGTCACATATAGTTATTGGAAGCTTTCCAGTAAGATTGTTTTTGGTAAGAGCAATGTTTTGCAACGTCATAATGTTGAAGATTGATGTTGGTATAGAGCCAGTAAGTTTATTAACTTGCAGGTCTAGGATAGTCAGGTAACGAAGATCACCAATTTCCCGAGGGATCTCTCCTTGGAGAAAATTGTTCTGTATTCTCAACACTTGCAGTTTTGTCAGATTGGACAGGGAAGATGGAATTTCCCCTGAAAATTGGTTGCTCGAGAGGTACAGGTAGTGTAGGTTGGGTAACAAACTTAAGAATGAGGGAATGGCTCCAGTGAAGTTATTACTTGTGATACTTATCAATTTCAACCTCTGCAAATGAGCCAAATCTAGTGGCAAATCTCCATGGAAAGCGTTGTAACTTATGTTGAGGGAAACAAGAAATGAGAGGTTTCCAAGGTGTGGAGGAATGGTACCATGAAGTTGCATGTTAGAAATGTCTAAAGCAGTGACTCGTTGGTGACGGGAGCTGCAACTGATTCTGATCCAGCTGCAAACAGGGCCGGAAGAAGACCAGTTTCTTGCTAAGATGTTGTTAGGGTGAGAAGAAATGTGTGATTTCAGTGCAAGAAGAGCAGCTTCATCGGTGCTAATATTAGGAACAAAAGCAAGTGAAGTAAGGTGATGGAGTAGAATGAAAACTGCAAGAGCAAAGAAAAGATTGCAACTCCCGCCCATAATTACTTATTGATCAAATTAAGGTGATGGAGTAGAATGAAAACTGCAAGAACAAGAATTTCTAATGCAAAACAATGAAGAAATATGTCTCTAGGGAAATATTTGTATTTGGGCAACATATATTACAAATTTATAATCAAGCAGTGAAGAAAATTTCAAAGTAAACCAAGTCAACAATTCACGCACTAGGCATTCTATTGCCTTTATGAGATGTGCCAAAAAATTCAACTTCATACTCCTCTTTTTGTGGTCACGTATGTCATTTAAGAAAAAAATAGTCATTGACAACATATATTAAAATCATGTATTCGTGAGATGTACCTTCTCTTCTTTCATCTCATTTTAGACTTCCATTTATTATCAAAACAACCAATAAGCTCTCTAAAAAGAGGGAAAGAAGTGAATTTTCAAAAAGAATTTCCCCTTAAAATTTGTTGGTCCAAAGATACTTTATTCTTATGAATTTCCCTATCAAAGGAGGGAAGTTATGATTTATCCATATTAATCTCTCTTTTAGCTTCTCTTGGTGTCTGGTGAAAATTATTGAACCATTTGATGGAATTACAGTCCCGTCTATGGTTAGCACGTATAATCGCAGCCCAGTTGCATTCTGTGAAGCAATGTTTCAATGTGAAATCCTTAAAACAGTGCAATTTTGTTCTAATTTCTCTCACAGTTTCTTCAAGTTTTATGGCATTGATTTGTAATCCATTTCACCAGCATCAAACAATCATTTTCCACTTCCAATCTCCTTATGTTGTTGTTGTAGCACCATTCTTCATAGCCCAGGCCAAAGTAAGTGGCATATGCAGAAATCAACTTTCGTTAATCATCTCGAATAATGCCCCCTCCTCCACTTTCTCCGAGGTGCCTTTAGAGCATCTGTCAGAATTCAACTTGAATCCTTTTGTTGCTTGTTCAAGTTCATAATAGGAAATTCTTTCATGCCTTTTTACCAGAGACACATCTTCTTGACTTGCACTCTATCTTTCTCAATCTTAACACCACACATCCAACAGGCAACACAAGGAGTGATCCATCTCTAACATAATATACAACCCTATAAGAACTCTTTTTCTTCTTGACTGACGATCTAAGTGCACCTTGTTGAAACTAGGACTATCATGTAAATATATATATCTTGGAGTAGGGGTCAAGTATTAGTCCTAAGTCTACTCTAATTCTACTTGTCAACAAAGTATTATTTGTATCTATATATACCTCTATTATGAGATGAATAAACGATGCAAAAGGAAAAATATTCTCTAAACCTAAAAGCCTAAATGGTATCAGAGCAATCAGATTCATTAAAAAAAAAATTGAATCCCCAACCTCATTTTTTCCAAGATGGGCGATACTACGCCTTCCTCTGGCATAACGACAAACTCTACCTCAATTATAGTTCAACAAGACAACTCGCCCTTTCCAACGGGAGTTATCCTTGATGAAACAAATTTCTCATTATGGTCTCAATTGATGGAGATGCGTATCGGAGCTCGAAACAAGGTTGGTTACCTTACCGGTGAAGCAAAGAAACCTGAACAAACTGACTCGGGTTATGCAATATGGATTACAGTGAATCATAAGGTGAAGAGCTGGTTGATTGACTCGATAAGTCCCACCATGATGCAGCGGTTTATCAGGCTTTCCGTGGCAAAGGAAATTTGGGAAGCAGTTGCCAAAACGTTCTATGATGGTTTTGATGAAACCCGATTGTTTGAACGAAATAAAAAATCCTTCACCACTATGCAGAACGGAAGACCCCTGTCCACGTACTATAACGAACTGGTTGCTATTTTTCAGGAAATTGATCACCGAACAAATACATAGGATGAATCTGTTGAGGGTATTCTTCAGATGCATTCTATGATGGCAAGGCTACGAGTTCATATATTTCTCAATGGACTTGATGCAGAATTTGATCAAGTTCGTGGTGAGATTTTAAGAAAGGATCCAAAGTTTGACCTTGGAAGTACATATGCTTATGTCTGAAGAGAAGCTCAACAGAGGAAGACTATGGGCAGTGCTCGGCTAATTCCTGAGAGTTCTGCCATGGCTGTCCATCGTAGCAGTTTTGTTAAAGGTCGAACTAATCAGTCATTTGGTAAGCATACTAATCTTATTTGTAGTCATTGTGGTGAATCAGGACACTCAAAACAACGATGCTACGAGATCATTGGCTATCCAAATTGGTGGGATTTCTCGAACAAACCTCGCAAAGTCATTCAAAACAGAGTTGTAGACACGACTAAATCAGGAACCAATCAGCCAAACAATGATGGTAAAATAGAACCTCGTGTCAATATGATGCAGCCAGGTATTACCGGTAATAACAATGTTAATGCTAATGTTAAAGTTACTGCACTTTCTACGAATAATACTTGGATTATAGATAATGGAGCATCTGATCACATGACCAAAGATCCAACCGAATTACAATCATTAAAACCATCTTCTCAGCCCTTTATTTTTACCGCTAATGGTGGTACTTCTCCAGTTATCGGAGAAGGACCAATTGTCTTAACAGATGCTTTAAGACTTGACACTGTTTTGGTTGTACCTACTTTAGATCATAATCTTCTATCTGTTAGCCGAGTTACCTCCTCTCTCAATTGTACTGTAACCTTTTGGCCTCTTTTTTGTATCTTTCAAGACATTCTGACTCGGGGGACTCTTGGTTATGGTGTTAAGCGACACAATCTCTACTTTCTGGAATTGACTAAAGGCACAGAGAAGAAATTCAGCCATGCATTCCACATATATGGGGTAGAGAAAGCACAGGACAATGTATGGTTATGGCATAGAAGGCTCGGACATAGCTCGTTTGGTTATCTTCAGAAACTCAAACCAGATCTGTTTTTAGGTTTAGATAGCTCAGTTTTTCATTGTGACATTTGTGAATTAGCGAAAAATCATCGTGTTCCATATTTACCAAGTTTGAATAAATGTTCTGAACCTTTTGTTGTTATACATTCTGATATTTGGGGCCCTGCGAAAGTTGAAACTGTCTCAAGCTCGTTATTTTATTACTTTCATAGATGAATGTACTAGGATGACATGGATATCATTACTTCGAAAGAAGAGTGATGCGTATATTGCATTCAAAGATTTTTATAATATGGTAGGCACTCAACATCAGCGACAAATCTGTGTTTGGCAATCTGACCATGCCTTGGAATTTATGCAATCTACTGTTGACGAATACCTTCGGCAACGAGGTATACGTCATCAAACATCCTGCACATACACACCGCAACAAAATGGCCTAGAAGAAAGAAAAAATAGACAGATTATGGAGATTGTCTGTGCATCTCTCTTTGGCATAAATATGCCAACTATTTATTGGCGGGAAGCGTTTAAGTCTGCGACTTATCTTATTAATCGGGTTCCATCTCGAGTCATTAATTTTGAGACTCCGCAGCAAAAGCTCCATTCTCTTTGTTCTCTTCCGCATCTACCAAACTTAGAGCCAAGGGTGTTTGGTTGCACAATATACACGAACATTCAGAAAGCTCTACGAGGAAAATTGGATCCGTGTGCAAGACGGTGTGTGTTTGTTGGCTATTCGAAATTTCAGAAAGGATACCGGTGTTATGATCCACAAAATAAGAAACTATATGTTACTCTTAATACATCTTTCCGTGAGTCAGAACCATATTATAAAGGTGGAGTTACATCCTCATCTATTCAGGGGGAGAATGACATAGACGAGACTAGGATGAATGGAGCTTTAGGGGGAGAAACTGAGTTCTTGGTGTTTTACTCGAAAAGATAAATAAAAGAAAAATGACTGAGTTTTTGAAAAATCGATTAAACTTATGATTTAAGAGAAATCGAATTTCCAAAAGAACAGAGTCACCACTTAATTTTTTTTTTAGTAAAAAATCAAGAAAAAAACTCAAGGTTTTCAAAAGATTCAAACAGATAAAATCGATTGAAAATAAAGGGTTCGAAGTTCAATGTACATTTCGAGAAGGTATTAGGCCCTCGGAATGTCCGCTAACTTGCGGTTGACCGGCGATTTGCCTAAAAATGACTTTGACTAATTTTGAAATATTAACTAAGTAAAAAAATAAAATGAAATTCACTTTTTATTTATTCACTATTTTTATTTATTTATAATCATCTTAAGGGGAATAGGACTAAGGGGGTCATTCTAAAGGGAATAATTTAAGAAGTGCAAGTCAAACTAAAAGAATATAAGTAAAATTAAGTGATAAGTGAAAATATAAATATATTTAAATTAGGGATAAGAAAATAAGAAATGACCTTTGTAACATCCGACAATTTAAAATGAATATGAAGAAGCTTGAAATTGGAAGTAGTCATTTTTGGAAAAATTCAGAATTTGGAAATTTGGCTAAGTTCAGAATCTGGAAATTTGGCTAAATTCAAAATCTGGAAATTTGGCCAAGTGTGGAAATCAGTGAGTTTTTGGCCAACTTTGAGTAATCATAAGTCCTAGCTCAGGATGATCCAGGAGTAGTTCCAGTTATGTTTGGAAATCCCTTGGAACGATCTTTCCAACGCCACCGAGTTTGCTCGATTCCAAGTTCGTATGAGCAAGTTATGCCCTTTGAAAGTTGGGCAGTTGGCAGGGAGTCCGTCCGGAAATTGAAGGGCATTTTGGTCTTTTCACAAATCATTTCTTTTGAGGTTATATTGTTGTGTTAGGCTGATTGTGAATCATTTTTGTTCCATTTTAAAAGAGTTAAGCTTAGAAGTGAAGTAAGTCAAAGCAAGTTTTCAAAATTGTTCAAGAGTCTTTAGTGAATGTTTTAGCTTTATTTTTAAGACTCGAGTTTCAAGTCAAGTCAAAAGTTAAGAGTTTCATGTTAAGTTAAGAGTTTCACATCAAGCCAAGAGTTCAAGTAAAGTAAAGTAAAGAGTTTAAAGTTGAGTTCATTTCTCAAAGTTATTAGGGAACTATGTATTCCCAAAGAAGTTTTAAAGAAATGTCTTTACATTTAAACAAGGTTGGAAATTGAGATTTCCAAAGAGCCTTCGGGATAGTTTTTTTTGAGTAATTATCTCAATCAGCAAGAAGACATATGTTTTAAAAACATAAGAGCCAGTACATTTTTGGGAGTAGTATCGAGCACCGAATTGGGGGAGCGTTCAAAGAACCCACAGCCCCCATAGAACCATGTTAGCTACCATGGGTAGAAAAGGATCATACTTTTTAGATGAATCCTTTTCATATTAGACTAGTGGATCCATTAGGCAGTTCAGGTCTTATACCTTTGGCTGGGTATAAGATGCTCTGGCAGCGTGAGGTCGATCGCTGTATCATCACTATAGCTCTCATGTGATGGTTGTCGGTTAGAGAAACTCCCAGAGCAGTTATTGTATTTTTATACACAGAAATTATTGTATTTTATATACATTAGTTCAATTGTATTTCTATATACATCTTAGGCTTATTGTATCCTTGTATACACACAGAGTTTATAGCATGTTTTAAACAGTCTTTCTTTATATCGCACTTGTTTAAATTGCCTTATATTGAAAGAAGTCAGTCAGGTTGAGTTGAGTTGAGCAGAGCAAGGTAAACTTTTCAGTTTCTTCCAAATTTCCTTCTAGCCTATGTTGCTCAGTTTTCCAGCTCGCATACTCGTACATTCCATGTACTGATGCTAGTTGGCCTGCATCGTCTTATGATGCAGATACAGGTACCCCGAATCAGCATCTTGCACGTCGTTGATCCAGCTGAGCACTCCAGAGTCAGTGGTGAGCCTCTTTGCATTCCGGATGACTCAATTATTTTGTGTTCTTAGTTTTTGTTTTATTAGGATGTTGCGGGGTCTGTCCCAACATCCATCTCAATATTTTAGAGGCTTCATAGACAGACAGTCAGTCAGTTAGTTTTGAGTTTCTCATCTATGTATATATGTAAATATTCTATTTTGGGACTCGAGTTGCCTTTTTGGCCAGATTTTTATAAGTTAAGTTGTTTTATAACCTTGCATTGCATTGAGTTATTCTGTTGAGTTAGGTTTCCGCTGAGTTAAGAAAGCCAGACCAAGGGTTCGCTTGGGGCCAGCAATGGTCTCCGAATGCCGGTCCCACCCAGAGTGTAGGCTCGGGGCGTGACAAATTTGGTATCAGAGCACATAGTTCAAGAGTCCTAGGGAGTCTATGAAGCCGTGTCTGTAGAGTCCTAGTTATCGGTGTGAAGCACGCCACATCTATAATTGGGAGGCTGCAACATTTAGGAAGATTTCTCATTTCTTTCACACTCATTTCATGCGTTAGAGTTGATCTCTAAAAAGTTTCTTTCTAATCCGTGCTTGCGCGTGTTTTCAGATAATCATGCCTCCACGAAGAGTTGGTAGAGGGCGTCTTCCTAGACGTTATGTTGATGAGCAAGAGTTACCTTATGCCCTGGGAGTGCAAGATCAAGGGGAAGTTTCTAATGCCGAGTTCAGAGAGGCAATTAGAATTATGAGTCAAGCTGTGACTAATCAAATTGGTCAGCAAAGAGGAGCTCGACATGAAGGAGCTGACACTTCAAGGATTCGTGAGTTCTTGGGGATGAATCCTCCGAGTTTTATGGGTTCGAGTACTACTGAGGATCCAGAGAACTTCATTGAGGAGTTGAAGAAGATTTTTGATGTGATGCATGTGGCAGATATTGAGCGGGTTGAACTAGCTGCGTATCAATTGAAAGATGTTGCTAGAACTTGGTTCGATCAGTGGAAAGGGGACAGAGCTGAGAATGCACCACCTGCGAGTTGGGTCTGTTTTGAGGAAGCTTTCTTGGGGAATTTGTTTCCTCGAGAATTGAGAGAGGCCAAGGTACGTGAGTTCCTCACACTTAAGCAGGAATTCTTGAGTGTTCATGAGTACAGTTTGAAGTTCACACAATTATCCCGCTATGCTCCGGAGATGGTTGCGGACATGAGGAATAGAATGAGCTTGTTTATTGTTGGGCTGTCTCGGTTGTCGAGCAAGGAAGGTAGGGCTGCAATGCTTATCGGGGACATGGACATATCAAGGTTGATGGTTTATGTGCAACAGGTTGAGGAAGAGAAGCTGAGGGACAGAGAAGAGTTCAGAAATAAGAGAGCTAAGACCGGGAACGAGTCCGGGCAGCAGAGAGGTAATTCAAACCGTTCCTTCTTTCAGCAAAGGCAAAAGGGACCTGCTGTTGACACCCAATTTTGACCCTCCTTTCTTCTAATTCATTGTTTTCGAGTTTCTAAATTAATAATATATAAAATTATCTTCTTCTTTTTTCACAAAAATTTTACTACTACGACTATTTATCTACTAAAATTTTATGTTTTATTATTGAAATTACTATTCTCATTTCTACACCTTATTTTCTTAAAATAACTATTTGTTGTCGCCTTCTCTCAAGTTTCTAACCTATTTAATTAATTATAAAATCTTATTTTTGTATTTGTACCTTATATTAGTGTTAGGTTGTAATATTGATATTTTGTTATGTAGATCATTAGTTATCACTTTTTAATATGTATTGTATTAGTTATTAAGTTAGAAGCCCAAAATAATTTAAAAGAAGAAAGGAAAAGGCTAAGAAATTCGGCCCAAAACCCCTCAAATCAGACCAACATTTCAGCCCATTTGCTACACTAAAATCTGTCTGAAAGAAGCCCAAAATTCAGTCCAAAGCCTCCAAAAGAGACCAAAACGCTTCAGCCATTGTTATATTAAAATAGCCCAAAAAAGTCGAGCCCAAAAACAAAAATTTTCGGCCCAAATTTGGACCTAATATTGAGAGAACAACAACTGCCTCATCTCTCTTCTTCCCTCACATTTTCAAAAAAAAAAAAAGGAACAACAATGTCTGTCAACCATTGACAGAGCTCAACTACCCCATTTCCGTGATATATGCATATCAATAGCGTGAAGGCTGCTATGTTCAACTACTCACGTCATTCAAGTTTGAACGGTTATCTTGACCAAGTTCAAAAATCTGAAATTTCAAAGTCTCGCCCAAAACACAGCCCTAGCTCTAAATTGTCTATAAATACTCGCATTCAACCCTATCTTTAGGGGGATTCTTTTTTTTTTTTTGTTTTACCTCTAGAACTGACGTTCAACTTCTTTTTAGCTTATTCTATTGCACCCGAGTACTGCTAGCTACTGTTTTGGTTCTAAAATATTTCCTTTATATTCTCTCCCGATCTTGGATGAAGCTCTATTTTTGAAGCTTATTTGAGTTCGTTGTTGTTCGAAGTTTGACCTTGGATCGAAGCGCCCTTGTTCACTGCCCTATAGCAGGTAAATTCATTCCCTGTTCTCTCTGTTTTTCTTTGTTACTATATTAAAATGTTACATATGTCGTAGTAATCTCTGCTCATTTTAGCTATAATAAGAATAACATTTCAGATGTGTTTCGGCTTAGTTCAAGACTCGTAATAATCGAAAGTTCTCCCTCTTTCATGTTCAACTATCTTGTAGCTAAGAAATGATTTCTTTTTGTGCTTAAATCTTTATTTTAAGTCAAGTTAGTGTTGTTATGATTTAATGACCTCCTATGTCTTTACTTGGTAACCAATCTTGAAGTTCTGTCGCAAGCTACTCGTTTCCTAGGAAGTAATTGCAAGCATACTAGATGTAGTTTTCCGTTATATATGATATGAATTTTTGCTAAGCTTATTTCCTGTTATATTTCCTTTTAGCAGAGATGTATGTATTATGTATGTGTTTCTTTTCAAATTGTAAATAATGTCATATTGAAATCTCAAATCTTGTTTGATGTCATATCTCTTTAGATAATGATAATCTCCTTATAGTTAATTAATGGGTTGATTTCATATCTTATTAGAAAGATAAATCATGTTTAGTAAATAATTCTATTTAGTTTAGTCATAGTGGCAATGAATTATTTCGATATTGGTATAGCTCTTAAGCTCTGTTTCTTGGCATATTAGACAACTTGATAATATTACTTGAAATCAGTTTTTTTTTTATTAGTTAATGTCCCTCTGATGTCTTTTGTATGATGAAATTTTTTAGCTTGTTTTTTTTTTTACCTTAAAAGTATGCTAAAAAGAGTTGATAGTTGTTGTTGATTATTTTTAGAAATGATATGCAGGTTATTTTTAATTTGCTTTATGTCTTTATTTTGTTTATTTATTTTTTGTTAGAGTAAGAAAGATCATGATCCTTGGCATGTTATCTAAGATTCCGATATTATCTCTATGTGTACAAAATATAGATTTTTAAATCCTTTTGCTTAATTCATTAGTTAGTACAGTTGGATTTTTTTATTATTATTTTTTTTATTTTCTTCCAAGTGTTTCGTAAGGGCTATTTAAAATGTCTTAATATCTTAGTTTGAGTTTTTCCGTTCAACATTAGTACGCTTTTTATGTTAAATATTATATTTGATGTATGATGTTACTTAATTAGTATTATCTATTTTTATAATATTGCTTAAAGTCGAATATCTTACTAATTCATTTTATCTTCTCTTTATTTGCATGAATACTTTGGAACAAAAATGGAGTCTCGATTAAGGACTCTCGCAAAATCGAGTCTCATAGACTCAACATTATCCTCATACCCGTACATGAAGTTTTCACTACATATTTGACCATTCAAAATTGCAAGCGAAATTAGTGGCCATGTCTTGGAGTCACTTATGGCTACTTACATTTTTTCATTATTTGTTTACATGTTTTTCTTTACATGTTACACGAGTTTACGTGACTTGAAGATGCTCTTATCTTTGAATTCTCAAATAGGTAACTTAATATAGATGTTTGGGTACCTTTAGCTAGCAATAAACCTATTAGTTGCTTTAGCTTTTATTACTTCACTTGAAAAATCTTTTTAAACACTTCATTTCGCATCACTTTAAACTCACTAATTTTTCAAGTTTTGTTCAAACTTGGCAATGTCTTATAAAGAAAATATTTCGTTTTAAACCTTTTTTTAAAAAAAAAAAACTTTTTCTAACGGGAGTATCTTGTCAATCAATGAACAAGTGTCTATTTTTTTTAGTACTTATATTTAGTCATGGATTTATCTAAATGGATCTAAAGAAATTATTCTTCCTTAAATCTTTTTCACTCTAATACAATTGTAATAAGAGCTTTAAAATAAATAATGTTTTCCAACTTGGCTACTCAATTACTTAATCTTTAGCATTCATTTCTTTTAAAAGTAATTAACCTAAGTTTGACCGGTTAATAGTTTTAAAACTAATCTTAAAGGATGCCTTACCTCTTCCCTTTAGGATAAATTAGAATTCTTACCTAGAATCACATAAGTTAGTGGACCTTAATTGAAGTCATTTTTAGCATTACATAGTTAATAATTTAGGTATCCTAATTTGCCTTAAAAATAATTAGGTGGCGACTTCTTAAATTAATTAATTTGGAAATCACCAATATGTTGTACTGTAATTTGACCTGAGTTAAAATGGGGTATAACAGCTTGGCGACTTCACTGGGGAATTTAGGTTCTAAACCATAACAGACTTAGGTTAATAATTAAATTTTTAACATTTGCTGGTTTTGTTTTTGTTGTTTGTTTTATTTAAATGCCCAAATACTTTACTTATCATGCTTATGTGATATAAACTGGTTATTTTTTTTTACTGTTTTATATAACTTGTTTATTTGTTATTGCTTTATATAAAATGTCATTCCGTTCATAATTCCTCTAATTCTGGAAATCTCACACTATCACATGTGCACGTGAGGTGTGTTTTGCGCACCCGCAAATTTCTTTCAAAATCCAAAAGTTAGGAGAGTCGGCATATGCGCGGGGTGTTCGGATCTTTTTCCGTGTGACCGCGTAGCCTTCTCACTCGAGTTGTCCACTCGGGAACCTTGTGTCTAGTAAGCCAAATCTTAGAAAACATAAGATAGAGCTAAACCACCCTTTAATTTAAGTCATGCATGCATTCACCTTAGGTGGATCGATCCCGGGTATCGAATCCACATTTAAGAAATCTACCTTTTTGTCGACGGGTTTCACGACCCAACGACCAACAAGCATGTTTTGTGCAACGTGATAATGATAGATAGATCCAAGCCTAATTTTGACATAGTGAGTTTGGAATTTATGTGTTCATTTCATTTCAATTTGTAATGTAGGATGAGTTCAGTCCCCCAAGTGCCCAAAGTTAGGATGGTCGAGGGTTTCCCGCACAAATTGAGGACACGGTGGGAAAATTTCACTCCAACTGAGAAATTAGCAATTACAAGAGGGTTGGGGTGCCTCCCTCTGCTATTCAAAATCACCCCCGACAAACATGTGATTAGAGCACTAATTCAATTTTGGGATCCAGACCGTGTTGTGTTTGCCTTCAAAGACTTTGAACTAACCGCTACATTGGAAGAAATCCTCTATTTCACCAGTTTGAAGTATCAAAGAATGGGTCAAATTATTCCACACAGTCAATCAGGGAAGAAATTCCTTCGCTACTTAGGGTTGAAAAATGAAAAGAAACTTCGGTGCTTCGAAAATAATTGGGTTTCTTTGGACTACCTATATGAGAGGTATGGACGATCAGATAGTTACAAGCTGTTTAGGAAAGAATTCTCTTGTACTCAAGTTCATTGGCAAGTTAGACGTCCTATTGCATTTGCTGTGGCTTTACTAGGGACTTTGGTATTCCCACGAGAACACGGATGCATTAGCACTTGCATATGTTCTGTGGCTCGAGTACTTTTTGAGGGAGTAGATGGCGAAGAACTCACTGTGGTTCCCATGATTTTAGCAGAAATATTTCGAGCTCTTGGGAAATGTAAAAGAGGGGAATCAAACTTCTTTGAAGGTTGCAATCTTCTTTTACAAATGTGGGCAATGGAACATTTTCACCAACGTAAAAACATGGATGACATATGTTTTAGCAACATAAATCATATTAATAGTTTTTACGATAGGATGAAAGAGTTTGTGTATCCGGTTGGTACTGATGATTGGTATGAGTTTCTGGCCCACCGCACTAGTGACCAAATTCAGTGGAAATATCCATTACTCCCACGTTCCCCTGCCTATATAAGATGTAGAAGGTTTTATTACATCGAGCTTATTGGGTTAAAAGGTCTCCAGCCATATGCTCCAGTGCGCGTGCTTCAACAGTTTGGTCAAGCACAAGTAATTCCTCTTCGAGCAAATATGAGGAATTCTGAAATTTCCTTTGGACCAAACTTTGAAGTCCCTAGAGCCAAAGAGATTCTTCATGAGTGGGACAATATCCTCACGATAGATATCGGAAATGGGCCTGAAAAGGAAATTCCAGAATACCAGGTATGGTTTCAAGAAGGTCGCAATAGCATAAGTTCAGAAGGTGAGCAAGGTTTTGAGGATATTGGAACGACGATTTGGATAAGACATTCTCGTCTTGGAACCAAAATAGTTACTCCTGAAATGCGGGCCCAAATGGAAAATATAATGCGATATTTGGACAATGCGGGAGCAGGACCTAGCAACGTGGGAGCATCATCTTCACTTCCTCCACTAGCGTGATTGATAGCAGTTTAGGCCAAGTCTTAGATTTGTCTTTATATTATGTCATCTTTTATGTATTTCTTAGTTTCTTCGTTGTACTCTTTTATTTGTATTAATGAAAGCTTGGCCTTTTGTTTCCCAAAACTCGAGTTGTCACAAATTAATGGCTTGGATCAATCTAACATAATCACGTTATGTTTGACATTTAGGCCCACCTCTGGCAAAAAGAGGTCCCGTGCATATTAGGATGCATTTTCTTTTGAATATTTTGTTTATAATTTTGTTATGTGATTTACTTGCTGCGTAATACATGCTTATTCTCTATTTATTTATTGTTTAATTATCTGCCTAACTATTAATATCATTGAAACAACAATCACCCACTTGATACTAATATTTTTCTCTTTTTGAAGGTTTTCTTCCTTTTGATTTATTTCCCCAAAGGTTGATTTGCGTTGACTACGAACTGGCGGATCATCCATACTTTACGAGATCAAAAGCACGTGCAGACATGACTGATTCAGGTGCATCTGATCAAAATGGTTTGGAACTTGTTACTGTCCTGAGAGATGAACCCGAGACTTCGGAAGGAATGGAACCAATCCCTTATGAGGTACACACCGCCAATTTGATGCAAAAAATGGCCGATATGCAAAGTGAGATTGATCGACTTCGAAACCTCACCAATTTGTCCATCACTTTGAACACGCCACTTTCCGAGCATGGAACAAACCCAGCTACTCCGCCTCTTTTTCCACATGTTGACTCTCCTACTCCTCAATACTTTCCACCAAACCCTTCCCTTCACAAGACCAATCCAACTGCTTCCAAACAATCCACCAACCCTCAACAACCCAACTTTCCACAAAACAATCTGCAACAAGCCAACCCTTTACCCTTCACTACCCCATATGCACCCCAAACTTCACTTACCCAAACTCCAGTCATCCAAACTAGCCCACTTACCCAAACTACCCCACTCACCCAAACCGCCTTACCTACCCAAAAACACCAAACGACCCAACATATACCGGTGGCACACACTGCAATCCCTAACATGCAATATGTGCCTCAAGTATATGTAGCGGAAGCTCAACCTTTCCTTAATCCAATGCCAACCATGCCAGAAGTCGATCCATATGAAGAGATGGAGAAAGAAGCAAGGTCAAGAACAGATGACAATGTAGCAAGGGAGATTCGTAATTTGAAGGAAGCTTTCAAAAGTATCCAAGTCCATAAGGGGGTTGAAGGTCTTGAATATGAGGATTTATGTGTTCATCCCGATGTTGAATTACCCGTGGGGTATAAGGTACCAAAATTTGATGTATTTGATGGGAATGGAAATCCTCGAGCTCATTTAAGATCGTATTGTGACAAGTTAGTTGGAGTGGGGAAAGATGAGGTCATTAGAATGAAGTTGTTTATAAGGAGCTTGACGGGAGAGGCCCTTGATTGGTACATGAGTCGAGACCCACAAAAATGGAATAGTTGGGGTGCGATGGCGCAAGAATTCATGGATAGGTTCAAGTTTAACACTGAGGCAATTCCGGACAGGTTCTACTTGATGAAGTTGGAAAAGAAGTCAACAGAGTCATTCAGAGAGTATGCAATGCGGTGGAGAGAAGATGCCGCAAAAGTTCAACCTCCAGTGGCAGAAAGTGAGATGACCTCTCTTTTTATACAATCCCAAAAAGATGCAACGTACTATGAAAAGATGATAAGTGTTGTTGGGCAAAAGTTCTTTGCGGTTGTCAGGATGGGAGAATTTATTGAAGAAGGTATTAAAACTGGGAGAATCACTAATTTGGCAGCCCTGCAAGCGACAAGTAAGGCAATTCAGTCGGATTCAATCGGAGGAGCCCTTAAGAAGAGGAAGGATGGTGTGTCTGCTGTCATGACCATCCAGGAACGTAGGCCAAACCAAATGTTAACCTACCAAAACCCATTACCCCAAACTTCATACTATAGTCAGTATACCCAAATTTCTCAACCATATTATCAACCTTCACTTGCCCCTTACCCAGTTTACACCACCCAACCAACGTATTGTCCACCTAGAGCACCTGTCTATCCAAATCCATCACGATACCAACCCGCATATCCAGCCCAATCCCACTACCAACCACAAAACCGTCCATCAAATGCACCCAGACCCCGCCTAAACTTTGAAAGAAGACCAGCCAAAACTTATACACCTTTAGCCGAACCTTTAGCCCAACTATATGAACGTTTGAGAACTGCAGGAGTACTCCAACCAATCCAAGGACGAATTCCCAATTCCCTTCCTGGATGGTATGACGAGACCAAGCACTGTGCATATCACTCTGGAGCTGCTGGACATGATACTGAAAGTTGTCTTACTCTTAAAGACAAGATTGAGGCATTGATCAAAGGTGGAATCATTCAACTCAAAGGTGTTGCCCCCAATGTAAACAACAATCCATTGCCAAATCATGGCAATGTTCACATGATCACCGTTGATGAAGATTGCAATTTGGAAGGGACCATAGTACCAGTCGAGATAGAGAATAATGTTGAGACATCAGCCTTTATTTCTCCTGTAATCACAATCCAAGTACGAGCGCCAATTGAAGTGGAAGCTTTTCTTCCTAAGTCTAAGATCGTGGCCCTATCATCCCCTTTTGACACTAATGCAGTTCCTTGGGATTACTCGATTGATGCAAGGGACAAAGGAAAAGGAAAGATAGTTGTAGAAGCTGCTGCTGCAGGAATGACAAGATCCGGGCGTTGTTATGCCCCTGAAGAAGTTGTACGAGGAGGACCAAACAAGGAAAACAACCAAAAAAGGGTTGTGACAGAGGCTGAAATGGAAGATTTCTGGAGGAAGATGCCAACTAAGGAATATTCAGTTGTTGAACAGCTGAAGAAAACTCCCACTCAAATTTCCTTAATGGCCTTATTGATGAATTCTGCAACTCATAGGAACGCTTTGGTGAAGGTTTTAAATGAAGCTTATGTTCCAGCTGAGACCACTAGTGAGAACTTTTCTACTATGGTAGGACAAGTTTTGGAAACTAACAAAGTCACCTTTCATGAAGATGAGTTGCTGCCTGAAGGTTTGGGACATAACAAAGCGTTGAACATTACTGTCAGGTGTAGGGATAAGTTTATTTCCAAAGTTCTGATTGATAATGGTTCAGTTGTTAACATATGCCCTTTCACTACTCTTCGAGCTTTGGGAATTGACATTGGAAAGATTCGTGAAAGTCATGTAAGGGTTAGAGGATTCGGTGGGACACAAAGAGGAGTCATTGGAGAAATTGATCTGCCATTGCAAATTGGACCTGTGGAGTTCATTGTGGAATTCCAAGTGTTGGATATATCTGCTAGTTATAATTTGTTACTTGGAAGGCCATGGATTCATATGGCTGGTGCGGTCCCTTCCACTTTGCACCAGACTTTGAAATTTGTTTGGAACCATCAGGAAATTGTTGTTCATGGAGAGGGTAACAACTCAATATATCCTGAAAATTCAGTCCCTGTTATTGAAAGTATGGAAGAGTTGGATGGGTCTGTATTTCATATTAGGGAAATTGTGTGTGCTACTCAAATTGGAAAGGCAAATTTGCCTCGTGTGCTTATGATGGTGGCTTGGGAAATGTTGAAGAATGGTTTTATCCCTGGTCAAGGTCTTGGAGCGAAATTGGATGGAATAGTGGAACCAATTCAATTGCCTGGTCAGAAATACACCTTTGGTCTCGGATACGAGCCTACTCCTGAAGAAATCTCATCGGCTAATCTCAAAAGGAAAAGTGACATTCCCTTACCAAAACCTATCCCACCCTTGAATCAGTCATTTTCCAAGGCGTTTGCTGCACAAGGATTAGAAGAAGCTGTTGAAGATAACCTCACAGAAGGACTCAAAAACTTGTTCATTGAAGAAGCTGAATGCAATATGATTTTGGAAGACTGCACCAAGGCCCCGACCAGATGGGATGCTATTCCTGGAGATGCTTTGAACAATTGGACTTGTAACCCGTCCCCGGTTCTCCGAGAATCTTGGTAGATGATTGTATTAGAATTAACAAAACAACATGATTCAAATTGAGGCCTGAATCGTGTTTTTGAATTTGATGTGTTTTGCCTCCATCTTTTGAAAGCTTAAATGTTAAATCTATGTTACCTTTTTTCTGCTTTAAATTTAAAATTGTGTCTTTGATTATTTATTTTATTTTTTATTTTTTATTTCTTTTCTCTCTTTCAGCAAGCAAACTAATAAATCTGTCAATGCCGAGAATGTGACATGTAATGAAACGAGCGAACAAACCCCGAGCAGTGAACAAACTTTTGCAGAATATGAAGAAGATGTGCAGCCTGGAGAGTTGACTAAGGAGTTTGAACATTTTGAGAATAAAGAAAAGCCAAATTTGGAAGAAACTGAGACGATAAATTTGGGAGATTCAACAGAATTGGTGAGGGATACAAGAATTAGTGTCCATTTGACTCCGTCCCAAAGAAAAGAACTTATTGATCTTTTGAGACAATACATGGATGTGTTCGCATGGTCTTATGATGATATGCCGGGTCTAAGCACGGATATTGTTTCACACAGGTTGCCAATTGATCCCTCTTGCCCCCCAGTAAAGCAAAAGCCGAGAAAGATCAAACCTGATTTGAGTTTAAAGGTTAAGGAAGAAGTCTCCAAGCAATTTGATGCCAATGTCATCCGGGTTACCAAGTATCCCACGTGGTTGGCCAATATAGTACCAGTGCCAAAGAAGGATGGAAAGATTAGAGTATGCGTAGATTATCGAGATCTCAACAAGGCTAGCCCGAAGGATGATTTTCCTCTTCCAAACATTCACATACTTATTGATAATTGTGCAAAGCATGAGTTGCAGTCATTTGTTGATTGCTTTGGAGGATATCATCAGATTCTAATGGATGAAGAGGATGCGGAGAAAACTGCATTCATCACTCCTTGGGGAGTGTATTGTTATCGGGTAATGCCTTTTGGACTCAAGAATGCAGGGGCAACATATATGAGAGCTATGACTACCATATTTCATGATATGATCCATAAGGAGATTGAAGTTTATGTGGATGATGTCATCATCAAGTCACGGAAGAGCTCAGATCATATAACAGATTTGAAGAAGTTCTTTGACAGATTAAGGCGGTACAATCTGAAGTTAAATCCCGCGAAGTGTGCATTTGGTGTCCCTGCCGGGAAGCTGTTGGGTTTCATCGTGAGTAGGAAAGGGATAGAGCTGGATCCTTCAAAGATAAAGGCTATTCAAGACTTGCCTCCTCCAAAGAGTCGAAAAGATGTAATGAGTTTTCTTGGTTGCCTCAATTACATTAGTCGATTCATTGCACAATCCACTGTAATTTGCGAGCCAATCTTCAAGCTGCTGAGGAAAGATGCTACAACTAAATGGATGGAAGATTGTCAGAAAGCTTTTGACAGAATCAAGGAGTATTTATCTAGTCCACCAGTCTTGGTGCCCCCAGAATCTGGAAGACCATTATTGTTGTATTTGTCAGTGTCTGACAATGCATTTGGATGTGTGCTGGGACAACATGATGAAACTGGAAAGAAGGAGCAAGTTATATATTACCTAAGCAAAAAGTTCACTCCTTATGAAGCTCGGTATACTTTATTGGAGCGCACTTGTTGTGCTTTGACTTGGGTTGCACAAAAGTTAAGACATTATTTATGTGCGTATACCACTTTTCTCATCTCAAGGATGGATCCACTCAAGTATATATTTCAGAAGCCTATGCCCACTGGAAGGTTGGCGAAGTGGCAAATTTTGCTATGTGAATTTGACATTATTTATGTCACTCAAAAGGCCATCAAGGGACAAGCGCTAGCTGATCATCTCGCCGAAAATCCCGTGGATGAAGAGTATAGGCCTCTTAAAACTTATTTCCCTGATGAAGAGGTTTTATTTATTGGAGAGGATATTTCTGAAAAATATCCCGGGTGGAGAATGTTTTTTATGGTGCTGTGAATTCCAAAGGAGTCGGTGCTGGAGCAGTGTTGATTTCACAATCAGGTCAACATTATGCTATCTCAACAAAGTTCAGATTCTTATGCACAAATAATATGGCGGAGTACGAGGCTTGTATTCTTGGGCTTAGAATGGCTATTGACATGAATATACAAGAATTGTTAGTTATAGGTGATTCCGACTTATTGATTCATCAAGTTCAAGGCGAATGGAGCACTAAGAATGTGATGATACTCCCATATTTGTTGTGTGTGAAAGAATTGTGCAAGAAATTCGTCAAGATAGAATTCAAGCATATTCCACGAGCTCAGAACGAGTTTGCAGACGCGTTGGCAACCCTGGCTTCTATGATTCAACATCCAGACAAGAACTATATAGATCCAATCAAGGTCAATGTGCAGGATCAACCAGCCTATTGTTTCCATGTAGATGAAGAACCGGATAGAGAACCTTGGTACTATGACATTAAGAGGTATCTCAGAGAAGGAGACTATCCAGAAGGAGTAAACAATGTTCAAAAGAAGACACTTCGGAGACTTGCAAATCACTTTTTCCTAAGTGGGGAAATCCTTTATAGGAGGACTCCAGATTTGGGATTGCTAAGATGTGTTAACTCTCAAGAGGCAAGCAAGTTGATTGAAGAAATACATGGGGGTACATGTGGGCCGCACATGAATGGTTTCACTTTGGCAAAGAAGATTCTACGAGCTGGATATTTTTGGATGACCATGGAAACAGATTGCATCCGTTTGTGAGAAAGTGTCATCAATGTCAGATTCATGGTGATTTGATTCGGGTTCCACCGAATGAGCTAAATGTGACAAGTTCTCCTTGGCCGGTTGCAGCTTGGGGCATGGATGTCATTGGCCCTATTGAGCCAGCCGCCTCAAATGGACACAGGTTCATTCTGGTAGCTATTGATTACTTCACAAAGTGGGTAGAAACATCTTCATACAAGTCTGTGACAATGAAGGTGGTGACAGATTTTGTTCGCAATAACATCATTTGTAGATTTGGGATCCCCGAGTCAATTATTACAGATAATGGAGCTAATCTCAATAGTGGTTTGATGCATGAGATATGCGAGAAGTTCAAAATTATTCACCGCAATTCCACCCCTTATCGACCTCAGATGAATGGAGCAGTTGAGGCAGCTAACAAAAATATCAAAAGGATATTACGGAAAATGATTGATAACTACAAGCATTGGCATGAGAGTTTGTCATTTGCCCTTCTTGGCTACCGCACCACAATCAGGACTTCGACTGGGGCAACACCTTATCTTTTGGTTTATGGAACAGAAGCAGTATTACCAATGGAAGTTGAAATACCATCTCTGAGGATCATCCAAGAAGCTGAGTTAAGTGATGCCAAGTGGACGCAGAGCCGATATGAACAATTGATGCTCATTGATGAAAAAAGAATGAATGCAGTTTGTCACGAACAACTTTATCAACACAGGATGGCCAAAGCTTTCAACAAGAAAGTAAGATTGAGGCAGTTTGAACCGGGACAATTGGTGTTGAAGCGAATATTCCCACACCAAGATGAAGCTAAGGGGAAGTTTGCACCTAATTGGCAAGGACCTTACATAGTTCACCGAGTACTGACTGGAGGAGCTTTGATTCTAGCAGAAATGGATGGCAAGATATGGCCAAAAGCTATCAATGCAGATTCGGTTAAGAGATACTACATCTGGAGGTTTCTTTTTCATTTTCTTGTAATCTTTTTGTCATGTATTGGAAACTACGTCTTGACCTGATTCCCATGGCAGGATACGTAGGAAATCCACATCGGATTTGGTCCTTTAGTAGGTTTTGCGAAATTTCCTTTCTATGTAATATGAACTACGCTTGGCCTGATACCCTTGGTGGGATACGTAGGCGGCCTATATCGGCTTCGGTCACGTTATTATAATTTATTTTTTCTCTCCATTTCTTTGTATGTAGTGAACTACGTATGGCCTGATTCCGTTTGGATACGTAGGCAACCCGAGAAGGGTTCGGCCCCTTTATTTCATTTTTAATTGTATCCTTAGGTTATGTTTGGCTTGGTGCTTTGATATGATAGTGTGCAGCCTATAGAAGGTTTGGTATCATCGTGACCAAAAGACGACGTATCTCTTTCGCCAAAACTGGGACAATTTTTAAGGGGCATCATTGCAAGAAGATATCAAGATATTTGAAGAGTATATGGTCAATCGAATCATTCGACAGAAGAAAGACTTCAGATAAAGGACGTTCGCTTTGTTTCATGACATGTCACAATTTGAAGTTCGACAAAATTCTTCATTGATATATATACGTATATAATTTTATCTTATTTTCAAATATGATTTTCAATCAAATGTTTTCGTTTTATTTATTTTCTTGTTATTCATTTAACCAAGATTTAGAATTGACGGAGGTTATGAGTCCAACCAAAGCTGGAAGAAAGAAGTATGAAGAGCCAGACCTTCAAAGTAAACGCGAATCAACCTCCCCCAAAACTTATAGATTTTCTTTGATTGCAGGTTTGTCAGGATTAATAGAAGCTGAGAAGTCAATAACATCTATAGCATCGAAAGGACTATATGTCGAGTGGTTTGAATTACTTACTTATAAATTTATGATTCGAAAACTTATAAGTAAGGCTTTATAAATTTTCAAATGTGTTGATAGCAAATACTATTTAATAAAACATTGCACATGATTTTGCTCTACATAAATGCCTTTAAATGCACTGCACAAATGCTTTCAGATATTTCCAAGCGCACTGCACATTTGCTTCGAGATATATTTCAAAAGCACCGCACAAATACTTTCAGATTTTTCGCATGCATGCTTTCAAATACTTTATATGCACTGCACAAATGCTTTCAGATATTTTCAAATGCACCGCACGAATGCTTCGCACAAATGCATATTTCCAAATGCACTACACAAATGCCTTCAATTGTTTTCAAACGCACTGCACAAATGCTTCTAAATATTTTCAAATGCTTTATATTTCGCATAAAGGCATATTTTCAAATGCACAAATACTTTCAAATATTTTAAAAAGGAATCCCACATTTCTTTATCGCTTTTCTAATGCATTGCACAAATGTTTTCAGTTGATTGCACATATGTTTTCAAATATTACTGCACAAATATTTTGCCAGTCCGCATTGCTTTCAATGACCTCCTTTTCACAAATCACCTGACTTAAAAAGTCTCATTTTAAAATCATTTGGCTAAAAGCCTCATATACATAATTTATTTGGTTAAGGCCTCATTTTCATTAATCATCACTGAAAAGCATCATTTCTCATGAATCATCGGCCTTAAACCCTTTTTCATAAATTTTGCAAGATTTCATCTCATTAAGTCATTTCGGCTTGCAAGGCCGCATTTTCATAAATTCACACCCAGGAGGTGTTATTTCCATATATTTATCGCACCATGCTTTATGTTTAATATTATTAACTGTTTTGTCAAGTTTGAGTTCTGCAGGAGCTTTAGCACAACGTGGAACTTCATCTAAGCAGTGAACTAGGGCAATTTATTGAGAAAGTTTAGCTTTCCAACAAAGGTCAAAGGTCTACCTCTAACTCTACTCGACTCCAATCTTGAAAATTCTCCTAGATCACAATATCAGTAACACCATAATTCAATACTGGGGCAACTTTTGTAAGCTCATGACTACCTTGTCTTCAAAATCCAATGATAATATTTTCTCATACTCTCCAAGGTCGTATTTATGGGTCGGGACAAAATTGGCTAATAAGTCAACTTCTTTGCCCAAAAACTCTTACATCGTCTCTGGTCAAAGAGGGACAAGCTGTTGACACCCAATTTTGACCCTCCTTTCTTCTAATTCATTGTTTTCGAGTTTCTAAATTAATAATATATAAAATTATCTTCTTCTTTTTTCACAAAAATTTTACTACTACGACTATTTATCTACTAAAATTTTATGTTTTATTATTGAAATTACTATTCTCATTTCTACACCTTATTTTCTTAAAATAACTATTTGTTGTCGCCTTCTCTCAAGTTTCTAACCTATTTAATTAATTATAAAATCTTATTTTTGTATTTGTACTTTATATTAGTGTCAGGTTGTAATATTGATATTTTGTTATGTAGATCATTAGTTATCACTTTTTAATATGTATTGTATTAGTTATTAAGTTAGAAGCCCAAAATAATTTAAAAGAAGAAAGGAAAAGGCTAAGAAATTCGGCCCAAAACCCCTCAAATCAGACCAACATTTCAGCCCATTTGCTACACTAAAATCTGTCTGAAAGAAGCCCAAAATTCAGTCCAAAGCCTCCAAAAGAGACCAAAACGCTTCAGCCATTGTTATATTAAAATAGCCCAAAAAAGTCGAGCCCAAAAACAAAAATTTTCGGCCCAAATTTGGACCTAATATTGAGAGAACAACAACTGCCTCATCTCTCTTCTTCCCTCACATTTTCAAAAAAAAAAAAAGGAACAACAATGTCTGTCAACCATTGACAGAGCTCAACTACCCCATTTCCGTGATATATGCATATCAATAGCGTGAAGGCTGCTATGTTCAACTACTCACGTCATTCAAGTTTGAACGGTTATCTTGACCAAGTTCAAAAATCTGAAATTTCAAAGTCTCGCCCAAAACACAGCCCTAGCTCTAAATTGTCTATAAATACTCGCATTCAACCCTATCTTTAGGGGGATTCTTTTTTTTTTTTTGTTTTACCTCTAGAACTGACGTTCAACTTCTTTTTAGCTTTTTCTATTGCACCCGAGTACTGCTAGCTACTGTTTTGGTTCTAAAATATTTCCTTTATATTCTCTCCCGATCTTGGATGAAGCTCTATTTTTGAAGCTTATTTGAGTTCGTTGTTGTTCGAAGTTTGACCTTGGATCGAAGCGCCCTTGTTCACTGCCCTATAGCAGGTAAATTCATTCCCTGTTCTCTCTGTTTTTCTTTGTTACTATATTAAAATGTTACATATGTCGTAGTAATCTCTGCTCATTTTAGCTATAATAAGAATAACATTTCAGATGTGTTTCGGCTTAGTTCAAGACTCGTAATAATCGAAAGTTCTCCCTCTTTCATGTTCAACTATCTTGTAGCTAAGAAATGATTTCTTTTTGTGCTTAAATCTTTATTTTAAGTCAAGTTAGTGTTGTTATGATTTAATGACCTCCTATGTCTTTACTTGGTAACCAATCTTGAAGTTCTGTCGCAAGCTACTCGTTTCCTAGGAAGTAATTGCAAGCATACTAGATGTAGTTTTCCGTTATATATGATATGAATTTTTGCTAAGCTTATTTCCTGTTATATTTCCTTTTAGCAGAGATGTATGTATTATGTATGTGTTTCTTTTCAAATTGTAAATAATGTCATATTGAAATCTCAAATCTTGTTTGATGTCATATCTCTTTAGATAATGATAATCTCCTTATAGTTAATTAATGGGTTGATTTCATATCTTATTAGAAAGATAAATCATGTTTAGTAAATAATTCTATTTAGTTTAGTCATAGTGTCAATGAATTATTTCGATATTGGTATAGCTCTTAAGCTCTGTTTCTTGGCATATTAGACAACTTGATAATATTACTTGAAATCAGTTTTTTTTTTATTAGTTAATGTCCCTCTGATGTCTTTTGTATGATGAAATTTTTTAGCTTGTTTTTTTTTACTTTAAAAGTATGCTAAAAAGAGTTGATAGTTGTTGTTGATTATTTTTAGAAATGATATGCAGGTTATTTTTAATTTGCTTTATGTCTTTATTTTGTTTATTTATTTTTTGTTAGAGTAAGAAAGATCATGATCCTTGGCATGTTATCTAAGATTCCGATATTATCTCTATGTGTACAAAATATAGATTTTTAAATCCTTTTGCTTAATTCATTAGTTAGTACAGTTGGATTTTTTTTTTTTTTTTTTTTTTATTTTCTTCCTAGTGTTTCGTAAGGGCTATTTGAAATGTCTTAATATCTTAGTTTGAGTTTTTCCATTCAACATTAGTACGCTTTATATGTTAAATATTATATTTGATGTATGATGTTACTTAATTAGTATTATCTATTTTTATAATATTGCTTAAAGTCGAATATCTTACTAATTCATTTTATCTTCTCTTTATTTGCATGAATACTTTGGAACAAAAATGGAGTCTCGATTAAGGACTCTCGCAAAATCGAGTCTCATAGACTCAACATTATCCTCATACCCGTACATGAAGTTTTCACTACATATTTGACCATTCAAAATTGCAAGCGAAATTAGTGGCCATGTCTTGGAGTCACTTATGGCTACTTACATTTTTTCATTATTTGTTTACATGTTTTTCTTTACATGTTACACGAGTTTACGTGACTTGAAGATGCTCTTATCTTTGAATTCTCAAATAGGTAACTTAATATAGATGTTTGGGTACCTTTAGCTAGCAATAAACCTATTAGTTGCTTTAGCTTTTATTACTTCACTTGAAAAATCTTTTTAAACACTTCATTTCGCATCACTTTAAACTCACTAATTTTTCAAGTTTTGTTCAAACTTGGCAATGTCTTATAAAGAAAATATTTCGTTTTAAACCTTTAAAAAAAAAAACTTTTTCTAACGGGAGTACCTTGTCAATCAATGAACAAGTGTCTATTTTTTTTAGTACTTATTTTTAGTCATGGATTTATCTAAATGGATCTAAAGAAATTATTCTTCCTTAAATCTTTTTCACTCTAATACAATTGTAATAAGAGCTTTAAAATAAATAATGTTTTCCAACTTGGCTACTCAATTACTTAATCTTTAGCATTCATTTCTTTTAAAAGTAATTAACCTAAGTTTGACCGGTTAATAGTTTTAAAACTAATCTTAAAGGATGCCTTACCCCTTCCCTTTAGGATAAATTAGAATTCTTACCTAGAATCACATAAGTTAGTAGACCTTAATTGAAGTCATTTTTAGCATTACATAGTTAATAATTTAGGTATCCTAATTTGCCTTAAAAATAATTAGGTGGCGACTTCTTAAATTAATTAATTTGGAAATCACCAATATGTTGTACAGTAATTTGACCTGAGTTAAAATGGGGTATAACAGCTGCTCCATCATCTGCTAGAGCACCTGCACCCAGATACAGAGGTGAATTTAATGTTCAGAATTCGAAGGACTTCAGGGCTAGACCAGCACAATCTTTGGGTAGTGTGGCGCAAGGGAGTAGTAAACCTCCTGCCTGTGCCAAGTGTGGTAGAAACCACTCAGGTATTTGTCGAGAGGGCTCCATTGGTTGTTTCAAGTGTGGTCAGAATGGACATTTCATGCGAGAGTGTCCAAAGAATAGGCAGGGTAATGGGGGCAATAAAGCACAGTCTTCTTCAGTTGTTCCCCCAGACAGGACGGCACCTAGAGGAGCTACTTCTAGTACCAGTGGAGGAGCAAACCGCCTTTATGCAATCACCAGTCACCATGAGCAAGAGAATTCTCCAAATGTTGTCACTGGTATGATCAAGGTCTTCGCTTTTGATGTGTATGCTTTGCTACATCGAGGAGCAAGTTTATCTTTTGTAACTCCTTATGTTGCAAATCAGTTTGAGGTTCTTCCTGAAAGACTTTGTGAACCCTTTTGTGTTTCTACACCTGTTGGGGAGTCTATTCTAGCGGAAAGAGTTTTTCGTGATTGTCCTGTTTCTATCAATCACAAGAGCACCATGGTTTATTTGGTTGAGTTAGACATGGTAGATTTTGATGTCATTCTAGGTATGGATTGGCTTCATGCATGTTATGCATCATTTGACTGTAGAACTCGAGTGGTCAAGTTTCAGTTTCCGAATGAGCCAGTGTTAGAGTGGAGTAGTAGTTCAGCAGTGCCTAAGGGTCGTTTTATTTCGTACCTTAAGGCAAGAAGGTTAGTTTCGAAGGGTTGTATCTATCACTTAGTCTGAGTTCATGACTCTAGTGTTGAGATACCTCATTTCCAGTCAGTTCCTATAGTAAGAGAGTTTCCAGAAGTTTTTCCTGATGATCTACCCGGAATTCCTCCTGAGAGAGAAATAGATTTCGGCATAGATCTCATTCTAGATACTAATCCTATCTTTATTCCGCCATATAGAATGGCACCAGCAGAGTTGAAAGAGTTGAAAGAGCAGTTGAAAGATCTCCTAGATAAGGGTTTCATTCGACCGAGTGTCTCACCTTGGGGTGCTCCGGTCTTGTTTGTGAGAAAGAAAGATGGTTCCCTTAGGATGTGTATAGACTACCTGTCACGACCCGGGAGCACCCCCTAGTCGTAACCGGCGTATTCGACCTCGAAGAGGTCTAATACAAGCCTCTTAGCATTCATTAATCGCATAGACACAAAACGATAAGGAATTAAAAACTTTCTTTACCAAGAAAACATTTCATAAAAAAAAAAAAATAGCAAGCGGAAGACTTTCTAGACATTATACATGATGTCTCAAAACCATCTAATACTTTAGAGTACAAAATTCGGGACTAATCTCATACACAACTTAAACAATACTAAAAAGACATAAAAGAACATATGGGGTATTGTCCTCGAATATATGAGGACTCACCAAGTCTTCATCTTCAACACTTAGAAACCTATCAAATAGCCATAACATGTCATCATCTCCAAATCCCTACACTTTAGTCCAAAAAGGGAAAGAAAGGGGTTAGCACAATTAAGTACTAAGTATGGAGACCATGCAAGAAAATATGCACAACAGACATTTACAAGAAATGTATACTTTCATATCTTTTTGATAAAACCTTCACTTCACAAGTATAAGAGACATAATACAAGTCAACATTAACATATAAGACCATAGACAACCATACATATACTCAACATATGTCCATAAACAACCCATGCTTAACTTTAAAAGAACACATGTCATTTCATTACCATAGGACCTCTACCTAATATAACCTTAAGACACACTTGAGTGAGACAAGAAGTGACCGCCCATACAACCTCTTCAAGCACACTTAAGTGTTCCTCAAGATTACCTTAGATAAGGACATTTCATTTACAACATAACATCAATAAGCCAACATTCTTTAAGAAACCATTTTGGAGACATTCAAGCACATAAGGGGACTTTCACATAATAGTCGTTAGACTTAGGGAACTCACTTTAGTATCTTAAAAGCCTACTCGTGTCATGTGTAGATAGCATCCCATACAACTACCTACACGTTGTAGAACCTATCCAATAACTAGAGTGCACATCCCACATGATGGGAATAGGCATAACCGACATAGACCATACTAGCTAGGTATGGAATCCGGAGTCTATCCTACTCCGTGGAGGTTGTTCTACTTGCCAAAGGTAGAACTAGTAAGCAACCCATGTAGGCACATGGTTTAGGGGATGTCCAAGGAAGTTCATTGTGCCTAAACTCATACTCAACTAGGCCACCTTCCTAACCACATCCACTCGGTGCTAGCCTTGTTTCCCATAGAGTATTCAATCACATATGTACTTAGAGAAGGTTCCTTTTCTAGTTTAACCAACTCATAGTACCTCTTCCCAAGAAAGGCCCCATTTCTTAGTCATGGCCAATCAAGGTTCATAAGGATAGCTCATTTGACTTTCTTAGATAAGGATTATCATGCCGTTCTGGCTCCATCCATCTCTAAGTCTATCATCTCACTCAAGAAGGGAACTTCACCCTAAGGCCCATCCTTCAAGGTTATACATTTACATAGGAAAGCTAGACTTATGAAAGGGCACCATTTCTTAGTTCTGCCGATTCAAGTCTTGGCCTAGAATTCCTCTTTTAGCATTTATAGAAAGGGCACCATTTCTTAGTTCTGCCCATTTCACACATTCATGCATTCAAGACTTTAAGTAACAAGGAGGGACACTTTAGTCTACCAACCAAGTCACAACATTTTCATTTAAGGATACTTCATAATCCAACATCATTTCATATATACATCATGAGAAATCATATTTTAACTCACAATGCTATCCACTTTACATAGGATCATCACAAGATCACATAAAACTCATTCACATCATAGCTTCACATATAGCTTCACCTAAAACTCATTCACATCATACTTTCACATATAGCTTCATATAAAACTTATTCACATCATACCTTCACATATAGCTTCATATAAAACTTTACATATAGCTTCATATAGGACTTTACATATAGCCTCATATAGGACTTTACATATAGCCTCATATGTGTATAATAATACAACAATATAATAACATTCACATAATGCCCTTCATGGCCTCAATTCACAATAATACAACAAATAACCACCTCCACCAAAGGTGGATCAAACCAACCAATAACAATTATATTAATACTAAGAGATCACGCCATCTTACCACCCTTTTCAAAGGCCATAAGCCACAATACTCAATTCCATGGCAAATATACAATATTTATCAAGTTTGATCAACTTACCCTCTTTCCATGGCTATCTTCATCATCCTCATATTCCAACAATTAACAATACAATAACAATGATAATAACAACATTCAACTATACAAGCTAAGCTAAGCATAAGCCAATAATCAACATGAAGACCAATTCACAATTTTGTCCATTCAAGGCTAACATCCCACATCCTTCAATTCACTAACAATTCTTAACAATTCCACATAGATAAATACATATATGAACAGTCCACAACAATCTACACAATAATTGTCCATCAATTGCACAAAATCAATACACCCACTTTAGGCCAAATTTAGAGAATTTGAGAAGACATGGGTTCATGAGGATTTCTTTCTAAAAACCATTAATAATCATTAATAACCATATAAATCATCATTTAAAACCTTTTTATGCAGGAACCCATGCTAGAATCGAAATAGGTTTTTGTGTGTATTTGAAAAACCTTGAAAACCTTTTGACTGGGTTCCTTGAAAGAAAGAATAATCAAGGATAAGGATCCCCATACCTCTAAGTTGAAAACCCACGAAAATTGAAGAAGAAGCACTCGAAATCTTCAACCCTAGCTCCAACTCCTCTTCTTCCTTGAGTTAGAGAGAAATATTTGAGAGAGGGAATGATTTGGAAATTCTAAGAAGAGAATGAAGTTATAACCCTCATTTAAATGGTCTAATATACCTAAAATAATAAAAACAACTAAAAATAAATAAATTCCCAAACTACCCCTCACTTAGTTGGACCCACAAAGTCTTGACTTAAAAATGTTCATTAAACCCGTCTAAACTCGTCCTTTTGGACAGTGCTTCACTATTTCGGGCATAACTTTTTACTCCAAAGTCGGAATTGGGAAAACTCGGTGGCTTTGGAAAGAGGACTCAGAGACCTTTAATTGGATAAGTTAAGGTCCACCTAATTCATTTTGAGCTAAAAGTTATGACCATTTAAAGTTGACCCTTACAACTCACTAGTTCAAATGACTAGTTTCCGGACGTCACGGTCATTTCTCATCATTTCATCAAGTTCTCAACTCCAAACTCACATGTGAGGCTCTAGTTTCACTAGTTCATTTTTAGGGTCGTTACACTACCGCTAGTTGAATAAGGTTACCATCAAGAACAAGTACCCTCTTCCGAGGATTGATGATCTTTTCGATCAGCTTTAGGGTGCCACTTGTTTTTCAAAGATTGACCTCCGATCAGGCTATCATCAGTTAAGAGTAAGGGAATGTGATGTCCCAAAGACAACTTTCAGAACCAGGTATGGTCATTATGAGTTTTTGGTCATATCCTTTGGTTTGACCAATGCGCCGACAGCTTTTATGGACTTGATGAATAGAGTCTTCAAACCTTATTTAGATATGTTTGTTATTTTCTTTATTAATGACAGACTAATCTATTCAAGGAATGAAGAAGATCATGCTAGTCATCTCAGAACAGTTCTCCAGACTTTGAAAGACAAGGAGTTGTATGCCAAGTTCTCTAAGTGTGAGTTTTGGCTTAAGTCTGTGGCGTTCCTAGGCCATATTGTGTCCGATGATGGAATTAAAGTTGATACTCGGAAAATTGAGGCAGTGCAGAATTGGCCTAGACCCACATCTCCAACTGAAATTAGGAGTTTCTTGGGTTTGGCTGGCTATTATAGAAGGGTTCTCGACTATTGCATCTCCTTTGACCAAGTTGACTCAGAAGACAATGAAATTTCAATGGTCTGAAGCTTGTGAGAAAAGCTTTCAGGAATTGAAAAAGAGATTGATTACAGCTCCAGTTTTGACGCTACCAGAAGGTACTCAAGGTTTTGTGGTGTATTGTGATACATCTAGAGTTGGTTTGGGTTGTGTCTTAATGCAGAATGGCAAGGTTATAGCTTATGCCTCCAGACAGTTAAAGGTTCATGAGAAGAACTACCCAACCCATGACTTAGAATTGGCTGCTGTAGTATTTGCTTTGAAGATATGGCGTCATTACTTGTATAGTGTGCATGTCGACATATTCACTGATCACAAGAGCCTTCAATATGTGCTTACTCAGAGAGAGCTTAATCTCAGACAAAGGAGGTGTTTAGAGTTACTCAAGGACTATGACCTTAGTATTCTTTACCACCCAGGTAAGGCTAATGTTGTTGCTGATTCTTTGAGCAGGTTGTCTATGGGTAGCACCGCCCATATTGAAGAAGGAAGGAGAGAGTTAGCAAAAGATGTGCACAGACTGGCATGCCTGGGAGTCAGATTTACAGATTCCGCAGAAGGAGGAATAGCAGTGATGAGCAGGGCCGAGTCATCATTAATGTCAGAAGTGAAAGAGAAGCAAGATCAAGATCCCATTTTGCTTGAGTTGAAGGCAAATGTTCAAAAGCAAAGAGTATTAGCTTTTGAACAAGGGGGAGATGGTGTTTTGAGATTTCAAGGTAGATTGTGCGTACCTATGGTAGATGGACTCCAAGAGAGGATTATGGAGGAAGCTCACAGCTCCAGATATTCTATTCATCCGGGTTCCACCAAGATGTATCATGATTTGCGTGAAGTTTATTGGTGGAATGGCATGAAGAAGGGCATTGCTGAGTTTGTTGCTAAGTGTCCAAATTGCCAACAAGTGAAAGTCGAGCACCAAAGGCCCAGTGGTTTGGCTCAGAGAATAGAACTTCCGAAATGGAAGTGGGAGGTGATCAATATGGATTTCATCACAGGGTTGCCAAGGTCTCGCAGACAACATGATTCTATTTGGGTAATTGTCGACCGAATGACAAAGTCAGCTCATTTTCTACCGGTAAAGACTACCAATACAAAAGAAGATTATGCCAAGTTGTATGTTCAAGAGATAGTGAGACTTCATGGAGTCCCAATCTCCATTATTTCAGATAGAGGTGCACAGTTTACTGCACAGTTCTGGAAATCTTTTCAGAAGGGCTTGGGTTCAAAGGTGAACTTAAGTACTGCCTTTCACCCTCAGACTGATGGGCAAGCAGAGCGCACTATTCAGACCTTAGAGGATATGTTGAGGGCTTATGTAATCGATTTCAAAGGGAGTTGGGATGATCACCTACCTCTCATTGAGTTTGCCTACAACAACAGTTATCACTCTAGCATCCAGATGGCTCCATATGAAGCTCTTTATGGGAGAAGATGTAGATCTCCTATTGGATGGTTTGAAGTTGGTGAAGCACAATTGATAGGACCAGATTTAGTTCACCAAGCTATGGAGAAGGTGAAAGTGATTCAAGAGAGGTTGAAAACGGCACAGAGTCGTCAGAAATTGTACATTGATGTTAGGAGAAGGGCGTTAGAGTTTGAAGTAGATGATTGGGTATATTTGAAGGTTTCACCCATGAAGGGGGTTATGAGGTTTGGTAAGAAGGGGAAACTTAGTCCCCGGTATATTGGACCTTACCACATAGCCAAGAGGATTGACAATGTTGCTTATGAGTTGGAGTTACTACAGGAGCTAGCAGCGGTCCATCCGGTATTTCACATCTCCATGTTGAAGAAGTGCATACACAATCCTTCATTGATCCTGCCAACTGAAAGTATTAGGATCAATGATAACTTATCTTATGAGGAGATTCCTGTTCAAGTTTTAGATTGGCAAGTTCGTAGGTTGAGAACAAAGGATGTAGCCTCAGTCAAGGTCCTTTGGAGGAACCAATTTGTTGAGGAAGCTACTTGGGAAGCCGAAGAAGACATGAAGAAGAGATATTCATATCTCTTTGAATCCGCAGATCAAGGTATTAATATCCTTCTTAGTGCTCTTTAAATTATAGTGGGCATGTTGTTGTTGTTGTTGTTGCATGATTGCTTGTTGGGTGTTTGAATTGATGTTACACCCTTAGCCTTATAAGAGTAACTTCATTCGAGGACGAATGTTCCCAAGGGAGAGATATTGTAACATCCGACAATTTAAAATGAATATGAAGAAGCTTGAAATTGGAAGTAGTCATTTTTGGAAAAATTCAGAATTTGGAAATTTGTCTAAGTTCAGAATCTGGAAATTTGGCTAAATTCAAAATCTGGAAATTTGGCCAAGTGTGGAAATCAGTGAGTTTTTGGCCAACTTTGAGTAATCATAACTCCTAGTTCAGGATGATCCAGGAGTAGTTCCAGTTATGTTTGGAAAGCCCTTGGAACGATCTTTCCAACGCCACCGAGTTTGCTCGATTTCGAGTTCGTATGAGCAAGTTATGCCCTTTGAAAGTTGGGCAGTTGGCAGGGAGTCCGTCCGGAAATTGAAGGGCATTTTGGTCTTTTCACAAATCATTTCTTTTGAGGTTATATTGTTGTGTTAGGCTGATTGTGAATCATTTTTGTTCCATTTTAAAAGAGTTAAGCTTAGAAGTGAAGTAAGTCAAAGCAAGTTTTCAAAATTGTTCAAGAGTCTTTAGTGAATGTTTTAGCTTCATTTTTAAGACTCGAGTTTCAAGTCAAGTCAAAAGTTAAGAGTTTCATGTTAAGTTAAGAGTTTCACATCAAGCCAAGAGTTCAAGTAAAGTAAAGTAAAGAGTTTAAAGTTGAGTTCATTTCTCAAAGTTATTAGGGAACTATGTATTCTCAAAGAAGTTTTAAAGAAATATATTTACATTTAAACAAGGTTGGAAATTGAGATTTCCAAAGAGCCTTCGGGATAGTTTTTTTTTGAGTAATTATCTCAATCAGAAGGAAGACATATGTTTTAAAAACATAAGAGCCAGTACATTTTTGGGAGTAGTATCGAGCACCAAATTGGGGGAGCATTCAAAGAACCCACAACCCCCATAGAACCATGTTAGCCACCATGGGTAGAAAAGGATCATACTTTTTTGATGAATCCTTTTCATATTAGACTAGTGGATCCATTAGGCAGTTCAGGTCTTATACCTTTGGTCGGGTATAAGATGCTCTGGCAGCGTGAGGTCGATCGATGTATCATCACTATTGCTCTCATGTGATGGTTGTCGGTTAGAGAAACTCCCACAACAGTTATTGTATTTTTATACACAGAAATTATTGTATTTTATATACATCAGTTCAATTGTATTTCAATATACATCTCAGGCTTATTGTATCCTTGTATACACACAGAGTTTATAACATGTTTTAAACAGACTTTCTTTATATCACACTTGTTTTAAATTGCCTTATATTGAAAGAAGTCAGTCAGGTTGAGTTGAGTTGAGCAAGGTAAACTTTTCAGTTTCTTCCAAATTTCCTTCTAGCCTATGTTGTTTAGTTTTCCAGCTCGCATACTTGTACATTCCATGTACTGATGTCAGTTGGCCTGCATCGTCTTATGATGCAGATACAGGTACCCCGGATCAGCATCCTGCACGTCGTTGATCCAGCTGAGCACTCCAGAGTAAGTGGTGAGCCTCCTTGCATTCCGGAGGACTCAATTATTTTGTATTCTTAGTTTTTGTTTTATTAGGATGTTGCGGGGTCTGTCCCAGCATCCATCTCAGTATTTTAGAGGCTTCATAGACAGACAGTCAGTCAGTTAGTTTTGAGTCTCTCATCTATGTATATATGTAAATATTCTATTTTGGGACTCGAGTTGCCTTTTTGGCCAAATTTTTATAAGTTAAGTTGTTTTATAACCTTGCATTGCATTGAGTTATTCTGTTGAGTTAGGTTTCCGCTGAGTTAAGAAAGCCAGGCCAAGGGTTCGCTTGGGGCCAGCAATGGTCTCCGAGTGCCGGTCCCGCCCAGGGTGTAGGCTCGGGGGGTGACAAACTTGGTATTAGAGTACATAGTTCAAGAGTCTTAGGGAGTCTATGAAGCCTTGTCTGTAGAGTCCTAATTATCAGTGTGAAGCGCACCACATCTATAATTGGGAGGCTGCAACATTTAGGAAGATTTCTCATTTCTTTCACACTCATTTCATGCATTAGAGTTGATATCACATGCAGGAAATGAGTCCAAAATAAACTCGAATTGGTATCACATGCAATAAGAAAAAGTTAAAAATTAATAACTTACTAATGCTCTGTCAAATCTAACATGAGGCAGTGGTAGAGAGCTTAAGACTTAAATAATCAAGAATTATATATATACCAATGGACAAATGATGTTTCCGTAATTTTTACTAGGATGATATTAAATAAAATTAGAAAAAATAGATAAGCTCCAACACATGATAAGCATTTAGACATACAAATGAACATTAGCAGGGAAGTGAATTACAAGGCAAACTAAATAATGAAACAAGATTGGAGGAAGAGAAGACTAAAAATATTATCTAATTCTCTAACAACAACTACAAAAGAAACTTCAATGGTATAATTCCATCAAAAGGCAGTAGCAAGTCATTTAATATTAATTTGAAGGCAAATACCAACATGTGCCCTATGCGATCAAGTAAAGAAGTAAAACAAGAGACTAAATTTTAGACTAACGACACTCTTTCAGTTGAGGGAAACAAAAAAGGGATAACATAAATGAAGTGCAATAAAGGCAAAAATTTATGTATATCGATAACAGAAGCTAGTTCCTTATTTAAGATTTTTAAAGGAGTGAGCAACCAAATGGATCTTGAATCGATAGAATATATCTAGATTAAAATAGGCAGCCAACTAAGGAATATAAAGACTCGAAATGAACTATAATCTGGAAGAAAAAAAATATCTTGAACGAGAAACAAAATCACAATTTCATTTAAATCAGTTCAATCACAGATGACAGCAAACTTCAAAGCATTTATGTTGGATACTACCAACAAACAATAACTAATTTGGACTATTAAAGCTTCAGCACACAATGAGGTTAAGATTGAAGAAAACTGAATAATATGCACCCCGAATCTAATACACCAACAGCACACAGAGAATACCACACACTGAAATATTCAAGCCATATTAAGAGGTATACCGAGCCACTAATCAGCACATGAAATCGCAAAGAAAAGACTACTAGAATAGTGGCAAAACAGAACATGCATTATTTGAAAATATAGAATGAAAGGTAAGAACGAGAATGTTACCTTTTCCTGTGCAGCGATACCAGGACGAACGAGCAAGTAGTAGTGATTTCCTCACCTTCAAGCGGAGCTTCACCCAATTCTGAAATCCCCCGAAGGATTCGAGTAAAAGAAGCTGAAGAATGTCTATGTTCTAGAGGATAAATCCTCCTTCTTTTGATGAAATTCCTCCGTTTTAGAGTAGTAAATTAGTGTCTAAAAATTTCATTATTTTCTGATCGAAAATCCACCCCCCCCCCATCCCAAATAGTAAAAGACATGGGTTTATATAGAGGGGATAATGGAATCGAAAAGGGGGGAAAACGGGAGGGACTTTGGGATGAAATTTGAAATTCGAAATTAAAAAATCTCTAGGATAAGGCTGCCAGCCAGCTCGATTTAGAACCAAACTTTTACCAAATGAACGGATTTCTTAATGGGAAATTGATAAGAGCCGTGCGATTTTTGAGCAAGGGCGATCTTGCAAGGAGATTGCTCCATCTGGATTATTCCTGAAGAGGATAAGGAGAGAGGGAGAGGGAAGCGCGGGCTGCTGATTCGGGTTGCTGGTTCGGGTCATCTTTTCTGGGTTTGCTTCTGGGAAGAAGACATTGTACAGGAGTATTGCTGTTGTATTGTTACTGTTGCTGAATGGAATGGACTGTTGAAGCTGAAAAACGAAAGGGGAATGTTGAATTGGGCTGGAATTTGGTACTGCATGTATTGGGTTTACTAATTTGAGAAGTGGACTACTGTAAATGGCACTAAAAAGCCCAAAATTGGTCTCCAAATTGGTTTAAAGTGAGGTAAGAAAAGAGGTTAGATCTTGGAGTTTATGAAATAGTCAAATTGAGTTAAATAGTGAATTCGACCAAAAAACTTAAATAAGACGAATTAATATTAATTAATTAACGAGCTTCTTAATTTTAACAAAATAAAAATAATTAACTTAATTATAAACTAATAACTCAAAAAATATAAGCTATTATATACCTAAACTAATTAACCAAATATTTAATTAAAACAAAATATTTTTGAGACAATTTTCGAATATTCATAAAATATACTAATTATATACGTAATTATCTAAAACATATTCATTATTTGAAAATTGTAAAAAGGCGACAAAACTATTTTAGAATGACTTGTAAATTATATATATATTATTTTTATCTTGAAATTTTATAAAACTAATTTTTTGAAATCATTTGAAATTTAAGAAGCTCGTTGATTAATCTATATGTGGAGGTCCAAAATTAGGTGTCAACACTTGGAATTAGAAGCTCACGAGGAAAGATTAAATACACACTCTAATATTTCGGAACAAGACATTGTCACACATGAAGACAATGAAAGAATCAGGGAAGAAGGAGATAACAATAAGGAAGTCGCAAATGAAGACAATGAAGGAATTATTCGAGAAAGTACAACAATCACTCCATTAACTAATGAGTCCTCTCAGAATGTTCAACTTGATCACATACCTCAGGTACCTCTTAATTACTCTTCAAATGAACTTGAAACTATGTCTAATGATTCTCATTCTCCTACTTCCCGTTATCCAATCAGAAAAACTAAAGGTATACCGAGAATATAATATGAACCTGATCTTAATGCCAATTCAAAATATCATATTAGCAATTATACCTCCACCAAAAGATAATCAACCTCATATGCTCTAACTGTTAATCAATTGTCCAAAGTATCTATTCCTAGTTGTGTGCAGGAAGCATTAGCAGAATCATAATGGAGAAAAGCGATGAATGAAGAAATGGAGGCCTTGCAGAGAAATCGAACTTGGGAATTGGTTCTGCTACCCGAAGGAAAGAGGACTGTCGAGTGTAAATGGGTGTATACTGTAAAGCTTAAAGCAGATGGAAGTATTGATAGGTATAAGGCGAGGCTGGTAGCAAAAGGATACACGCAGAAATATGGAGTGGACTATCATGAAACATTTGCACCAGTAGCTAAACTTAATACTATTCGTATCCTTATATTAGTTGCAGCAAACAGAGATTGGCCATTGCGACAATTTGATGTAAAAAAAGCATTCTTAAATGGTGACTTGGAGGAAGAGGTTTACATGGATCTTCCACCAGGAATAATGCAGGAGCACACTTACAGAAACAAGGTATGCAGATTAAAGAAGGCATTATATAGGTTAAAACATGCAGTCACCACGGGCATGGTTTGGACGTTTCACATCTTCAATGACATCGGTGGGTTATAAACAAAGTAACTCTGATCACACTTTGTTTATCAAACACAACGAAGGGAAGGTAACAACGTTGATTGTATATATTGATGACATGCTCCTGACAGGAAATGATTCCAAAGAAATGGATCAACTTCAGAAGTTTTTAGCATCAAAATTTGAAATGAAAGACCTAGGACAATTGCGATATTTCCTAGGCATTGAAGTATCAAGGTCTTCCACGAGATGATTGGCAAGCTGGGCATGATAGACATATATGCACCGCCTTGAGGGGGAGTGTTGAAACTAGGACTATTATGTAAATATATATATCTTGGAGTAGGGGTCAAGTATTAGTCCTAAGTCTACTCTAATTCTACTTGTCAACAAAGTATTATTTGTATCTATATATACCTCTATTATGAGATGAATAAATGATGCGAAAGGGAAAATATACTATAAACCTAAAAGCCTACACACCTGATTCAAAGGACCAACTTGAAGAACCTGTTTCATAGTCATAGGTTTTACAGTCTTCTAGTCTATTTACCGTGTATCAGGAAGTTCAATTGAGTTGTAATTTATTGCTTTCCTAGACTTGTGTTTAGGGAACAATATTGAAGTATGTGTTAACTTCAAGTTGGGGATAACTTGAAGTGGGTTCGACGATCGGTTAATTGTTGATTTTAGGAATTAAAAATAGTTCCTAGATTGTAAGAGTTGTAATCTGAATTTTGTTGAGGCTCATTGATTTTAGTGAAGATTGGAAGAAATCCTGCAAATGTGTAGGTCGTGGTTTTCCCATCCTTGTCCCTTTATAGTGTTTATATTTTTTCGCCATCTAATGGGATTTTAGAAATTAAGGTGCCTTACTTCAAGGCTAAGACAACCTTGGAAAAGAATTTTCATTTACCATGGTCCTCATGTTCAAGGTTTAATGGAATTATTGAATCGAGACTAGATCTACTTTTATGTTTGATCTCTCAATGGAAATAGTTTTTTAGCAACTGTTGAGTTGTGGTGGGAGCGATGGAGTTTCCCAAAACCTAGGCGTGAATCGTCCCACAAGTATCAACTCAACTATTCAAGTTATGTGTTATTCAGTGTAGTTAATTGGAAGGATTCTCAAAGTTATGTAAATACGAAAAGAAAATCTTGTGTTGAGCATTTTAAATCTCATTTTCAACTTCCATATATCGAGAACTGAGTTGCTTCCAACAACAAAGATAAAATACACTTAAGTACTTGTGCGAAATTGAATAACATAAGAGAGCAGACTGGTAACTAAATAACATACAAAAGCAGGCTGGTCCGATTCCACCTAGTGTGCCGACTACTAACAAGCTGGAGCCTCATCTTTTTGAGTGTTGAAAGAGCATCTTTCATGCTCTAGTATTTGGATGGCAGGGGCACCAATGTCCCAAAAGTATGATGAAGGGTATCTACATATCATTTACGATAGTTCGGGGGTATTTTTGTCCTTTTTCCATAAAAGAAAAAAGAAAATGCTATTCTGGAAATTTGAAATTAATATGAATACAACCACAATCCAACGAATATTAAGTACATATTTTCACCTTAATTTATTATTCAACCATGTACATGAATATAATTCTCCATTATATTCGATCTCAAACAAGCATAAACATTCATTTTTAACATAACCAAAACCATAAAATCATTACTAATAAAAATAAATGTTGAGGCGTTATTTTTAAAGGCTTGATGCCTTTAAAAATGAGTCATCCGTCTTAGGTCCCCAAATTTGAGGGGCCTCATATTTTTTTTTAGTAATAATAGAATTATTATAAGTATTTTTTGACAAAATAAATTATATTTTGTCTTTCTTTTAGTTTGTTTTGAAACATTAAAGAATATTTCTTTCTTTTTTGTCAATTTTTAAATTTAACTTCCACATGACATGTTTAAGACCACAAGATTAAAAAATATTTTGGTATATATATATATTAAGACCATAGAAACAATAAAGTATTTTCATTAAAAAGAAGAAATAACTTTGGATTTTAAAAATAAAAACTAGAATTTTATTCCACTTTCTTCTAATTATTTTCGTGGCAAACATGTTCGTTGATATCCACTAGGAAAATTAAGAGTACAACATTCACGCTAATACCGAATTTAAGGCGGAAAATAAAATGAATCAAAATCAATGTAGCATAAGTGGTGGGGAGAATGTTCTCAAAATTTTAACCAGTACCAAACACATCTTAAATCAGATCTATTAAGAGCAAATAAGTAATAAATGCACACAATTAGTTAAGCTGTGAATCCTGATTCATCGGGCCAAATTGATAAAATGAGAATACAGTCATAATTACACAAGTTTTATCACAATAACACCTATAAACTCATGTATACACAGAAACTTTAATGAGTCTTTAGTATCACTAAGATCCCAACTTAAATTCAAAATCACTTGTAGTTTTGCAAGTACAATAAAAAAAATAAGCGGTCTTCAGAGACATTCTACATAGCCCACCAACTGAACTTAGTATCTTCTTTTAGTTGGAGAACTAAAGCAAGTTGAACCTATGGACTTAAATCGTACTCAATACTCCCCAAATAGTAGATTACGACCTGAACATGCGTACAGGAGCCTAACACGTCTTTGAATTGTTGTTGTATGATCTTATTATTTTCAAGATCATCTAGCATTCCAGCATAGAGTTTAGACTTCTTCACATGCTGCATTAGCTATCTAATCCTTCCAACTAGTTCTACTTTATTTCCACTTTTTGATTCTATGTCACGCTCCGAACCTACACCCTGGACGTGACCGGCATTCGAGAACCATTGTTGGTTCACAAGCGAACCGTTGGCCAGACTCATTACTCAGCGAAAGACTTACTCAAGCAAAATGGGAACTCCAAATGCATAATTAAACTTTAAACACTCAATTAAAACTTAACTCCAATAATTGTCTAAAAATAATTTAACAAATATTAGTTAAATGCCTCATGACCTTAAAACATTACAACAACAAAGGAAGTAACGATAGACTCCTCAACCTTTAAATTATCTATGAAGCCTCTCGGGACAAGACCCACGACATCCTAACAACTAAAAGTAAAAGTGGAACCCTCCAGAAACAAGGAGGCTCACCAAAGCTAGCTGGAACTGTAAGTGGTATCAACAGAGCGTATGTTGATGACCTTGAATACCTGTCTCATCTGCATCATGAAAGATGTAGGTCAAATGACGTCAGTGAATGTACGAGCATGTAAGGGGAACTCTAAAGCATAAACATAAGCTTGAACTGATAGAAAAGAAACATACTTACCTCTTCTAAAACTATCTCAACTCAACTTAAACTCCACTCAAGGATAGGATACTCAACTCAAGGATAAGATACTCAACTCAAAGGTAAGATACTCAACTCAAAGATAAGATACTCAGCTCAAGATACTCAACTCAAAATACTCAAGGATAAAGCAACAATAAAACATACAATAGATGGAAAACTTTTAAAACAATAGATAATAACGCAATTGTATGTAATAGTACAATATTAACTCAATTGTATGTAAAAATACAATAATAACTCAATTGTATGTAAAAATACAATAATAACTCTTATTTGGGAGATTCTCTAACCGACAACCATCACTATGAGCTACGTGATGATATAACGTCTCTCCCACGCTGCCAAAACTTCTCTATACCTTGTCGGAGTATAGGACATCCTCAACTTAGTGGATCCACTAAGCTATGCTTAAAAGGAATAAGGAATCATATAAAAAGTATGACCCTTTGCCCATGTTGGCATATATGATTTATGAGGATTTTGAGTTGTCTGAACTCATCCCCATATTTGTGCTCAATACTACTCCCAATAATATATAACTCATGCTCAAATGTTTTAAAACATAACTCTTCCTCAATTTGCGATAATTACTCAAAAAATCCTCTTAAAAGAGGTGATGCTCAAGATTTCTCATAAACTCATTTAGAAATCAATGTTTCTCTCATTTTAAATGTAAGAGTGTTACATGCTTAGGAATACTTAGTTCCCTTAAACTCGTTTTGAAATATGAAACTCAACTCTCCTCATCCTCAAACTCATTTACTCAAGTCTTAAAACAAGTTAGAATTAGTTGCAAAAGACTTCTCAAAAAGGCACTCAAAGGTTTTCTCAAACTTTACTCTTAATCTATGATTTAATTTGAAATGAAGATTTAAGAGTTATCATTAGGATATGAATGAACTCTCAAGAAATAATGAAGTTTATCATAGTTAATATCAGTAAGGAAATTAATACACAATTGGAAGGATAGCATACGGGACGAAAGACGGAAGGGAACTGAAAGGGAAAGTGACCTGATGCTACTGGTGCAGGGGTGGCACGTCGCGCCAGGCCTCCATTTATTGGGAGTCTGATTGGGCGCACTGCTGGCGCATCGCACCATGCCTTCATTTATTAGGGTCTGATTGCGCGTAATGCTGGCGCGTCGCGCCAGACCTCTATTTATTGGGGGTCTGATTGGGGGCATTGCTGACGCATCGTACCACACCTCCATTACTGGGGTCTGATTGGGCGCACTGCTGGTGCATCGCACCAGGCCTCCATTTACTGGCTGATTGGGCGCGTTGCTGGCGCATCGCCCAACCCAATTCCGGGATGTTTCAACGAATTTTTCTTCTCAATTTTTTATTGATATCTTCCAAACTTTCTTAGATTCGTAAACCCAACATAAGTAAACAAAAATCTTCTCAAATTTCCTCAAAAACAACCCTTTAACTCGAAACACTCACCTCAAGAACTCATTAAACTCCATTAATAAGGAATGAAGAACAAAACTTCAAGAAACTTCAATCAAGAACTCAATATACGAAGTCTCATGGATGAATTCAAAATTTGAAACTCATGATTGGATAAAATAACAACAACAAACCCATAATATTTACGCAGTCCATACCACTAGAGAAGTCGGCTTAAGGTAAAAACAGTCTAGAGAAGGATAAAATACAAGTTCTACAACCTACAACAACAACAAACCCATAATGCATTTGCAATCATACAAGCTGTTCTAAACTCAATTTCTCCAACAGTTGTACACCATAATGTATTTGAAATCATACAAGCTCTTCTAAACTCAATTTCTCCAATTGTCGTACAAAGAACAATGCACTAACGAAAATTGATACTCTAAAAGTGCCAAATCACAGATCAAATAAAATACAAAAAACATGAATTTATTTTTTCAGAATTTACTTCTTCCGTGTAAGAACATAACAGAGTCTAAAAAAGTTGCAAATAAAATAGTAATAACAAAGCAGCTTTTGAACACATACAAATTAAAGAGACAGTAGATCATTCAGTGAATTCAAACAATCAGCAAATATTCATGCAACAAATATTAGAGTACAATTTATAGAGATTTACAGAAACACAGTTAACTATAGGAAACAGAAATTATACAAGGACGGAAATGCTATATGAGTTTAAACAATAACTATAAGTTACTGGAACTCACAAAACACATACTACTACGTTTTGGTTTTACAAATAACGCACAAGTTATGTGCATCGCCATTGCATGAGAAAATGATTTTGTAAAGTAAAAGAGAAGATACTTACAACAATATCCATGGAGAAAACACAATATGAATTTCTTAAACTCAGAAATGGAGAAACCAAACTCAATATCAAACAATATACATGGAGAAAACCACCTACAAGTGAAGTTTGTTGAGCAAGTGGCAGAGAGTGAGTAGTGTGCAACCTTTATCATACCCCACGCCTATTTTAACAATCTTGTCAGCAAAATCTTTATGAAAATTGGTTATCGCGTATTGTACTCTTTCGTTAGCTAGTGGTGTTGTGAATCAAAATTCTTTGAGAAAGCTTTCTCTATCTTATGTAGAATTAGACAAAAACATGTTTGAGACTCTACTCAATAGTTGTCCCTTGATTGAACCTTTGATCTTTGAGCATTGTATTGGCTTGGAAACGGTGTATCTTCGAAAGATCAAGTCAATTTACCGTATGGTCTTGAAGATTCGGGATAGTGAGGGCATATGGGAGATTGATGCTCCAAATCTGGTGTCATTTGAGTACACGGGGAAGAAAATTCCTGAATTTAAAATAGAAAGACAGCTGGAGCACTCTGTTGGAATTATGGCCTCCTTAATTCTGTAAAGAAACACGTACTTACTACTTGTTCTTTATTGTTTGTGTAACATCCGACAATTTGAAGTGGCTTTGATGAAGCTTGAAATTTGGAAATAGTCATTTTTGGAAAAAAAAAAATGTTTTAAATCTGGAAATTTGGCCAAGTGTAGAAAAACATGAGTTTTTGGCCAACTTCGAGTAGTCGTAACTCCTAGATCAGGATGAGTTAGGAGTAGTTCCAGTTATGGTTGCGAATCCCTTGGAACGACCTTTTCAACGCCACCGAGTTTGCTCAATTCCGAGTTCGTATGAGGGAGTTATGCCCTGTAGAAGTTGGGCAGTTGGAAAGGATTTTCGTCCGGAAATTTAAGGGCATTTTGGTCCTTTCACAAATCTTTTATTTTGAGCTCATATTGTTGAGTTAGGATGATCTTTGGATCATTTTTGTCCCTTTTTGAAAGAGAAAGAGTTAGGGTTCTTGAGATTAAAGAGGAGAAGAAGAAGAAGAGAAGAAAGAGGAGCTTGGTCAAATCGTGTGGACTTTCGTCGGGGGTGATCCCTATCTAAGATATGTGAGTTTTTTTCATGTGGGTTGATTCTTTCCCCCACACACACCTAGTCTATTATATGATTGAGAAAAGATTGGGGTTGTTGTTGTTGAAGTTGTTAAAGTTGTTAAAGTTGGTGAAGTTGTTAGTTGTTGTTGATGTTGTGGATTATGTAGTTGAAACCTATTGTATGTTGAGGGAATTATGATTCTAAGAGTTATGACCATTGGAGGTTGATTCACATCATTTTCGCAGCATATATCTGGGTTGTCGATCCCCATCTACGGGCGTGACCTACGGACCGTAGATCAATCGACGGTCCGTACTGGTCAACCGTCAATCTGGTCAGAAGTTGGGCTCTGTGAGGCATCGATCTACGGTCCGTAGCTCGATCCACGGACCGTAAGTCGGGACCGTAGTTCAACACTTAGTCATTACTTTTCACTGAATTCTGGGGAAGTTTCTGACTCGATCCACGGACCTGAAGTACGGACCGTAAGTCCATCTACGGTCCGTCGATGGCTTCCGTAGATGTCACCTGTGTCACCAGAAATCTAAAGTCTCAGCCAAGTTTCCCCATCCCTTTTCTCACTTTCTCAAGCAAGTTCCAAAGTATTATACCTATGTTTTATGGTTGTTTCCGACACTCCATAGTACGTCTAAGAGTTCAAGGATCCCTCCATAACATGTGATCGAACCCTTGAATTCATTATTCCGATTCAAGGAAAGGTAGTCCCAAGTCAAGTGAAGTTAGCAGTCAAGTTAAGTCAGGAGTTTAAAGTTGAGTTCGTTTCTCAAAGTTATTAGGGAACTATGTATTCCCAAAGAAGCTTCAAAGAAATGTTTTTACATTTGAATAAGGTTGGAAACTGAGATTTCCAAAGGGGCCTTCGGGCTAGTTTTTGAGTAATTATCTCATATCAGCAGGAATAAATATGTTTTAAAAACATAAGAGCCAGTACATTTTTTGGGAGTAGTATCGAGCACCGAGTTGGGGGAGCGTTCCAAAGAACCCACAGCCCCCATAGAACCATGTTAGCCACCATGGGTAGAAAAGGATCATGCTTTTCAGATGAATCCTTTTCAGATTAGACTAGTGGATCCATTAGGCAGTTCAGGTCTTATACCTTTGGCCGGGTATAAGATGCTCTGGCAGCGTGAGGTCGATCGCTGTATCATCACTATAGCTCTTATGTGATGGTTGTCGGTTAGAGAAACTCCCACAGCAGTTATTGCATTTTTATATACATCAGTTCATTGTATTTCTATATACATTTCAGGCTTATTGTATCTTTGTATACACACAGAGTTTATAGCATGTTATAAACAGTCTTTCTTTATATCGCTCTTGTTTTAAATTGCCTTATATTGAAAGAAGTCAGTCAGGTTGAGTTGAGTTGAGTTGAGTTGAGTCAGGTAAGCTATTCAGTTTCTTCCAGATTTCCTTCTAGCATTTGTTGCTTAGTTCTCTAGCTTGCATACTCGTACATTCCATGTACTGATGCCAGTTGGCCTGCATCGTTTCATGATGCAGATTTAGGTATCCCAGATCAGCAGCCTGCACGTCGTTGATCCAGCTGAGCACTCCAGAGTCAGTGGTGAGCCTCCTTGCATTCCGGAGGGCTCAACTATTGGGTGTTCTTAGTTTTTGATTTTATTAGGATGTTGCGGGGTCTGTCCCAACATCCATCTCAGTACATTTAGAGGCTTCATAGACAGACAGTCAGTCAGCTAGTTTGAGTCTCTTAACTATGTATTTATGTAAATATCCTATTTTGAGATTCGGGTTGCCTTAGGGCCATATTTTATAAGTTAAGTTGTTTTGAAATATTGCATTGTTTTGAGTTATTCTGTTGAGTAGGTTTCCGCTGAGTTAAGAAAGCCAGGCCAAGGGTTCGCTTGGGGCCAGCAATGGTCTCCGAGTGCCGGTCCCACCCCGGGTGTAGGCTCGGGGCGTGACAGTTTGCTAGTTGTAGTAAACAATTTCGTAGAATAACAATTAGTTCACAATTTATATTATTTATCTCAACTCCAAACAACACAATGATTACACACCTATGTAACCTAAGGAATTATAAACTCTAATTCCTAAATACCCAAGACCAAAACCCCCAGGTTTTAAGTCTTCTAACGTCTTCCGAATTTCTCAAACTTGTTAGACGTATCCTACACACACAACTCGATTGTAATAAAAAACTCTTAACTACAATCGTACTATTTTTTCTCACAAACTCGCAGCACTCCCAAGCAAATTACAAAACTCTCTCAAACTCTCTTTGACAGCGTTTTGATTGACTCTCTATGTAAGTGCGCAAACTTCCTTAAAGAAGTTATTGCCCTATTTATAGATTTGGACTTGAGTCCAAAACCTATTTCAATTTGGACTCCTACTTGTGCTCTGCTTCCTCTTCTGCTTGGAACTTAGAAGCTCACGCGTAGTATTCCTGCCTCGTGTAGAACTCCTACTTTATTGCGCAAACCTATTCGATTGCCAAATCCTTCTCCCAGTCTGATTAGATGAAGTTGGAACATGTTGACACAACCTGTTCTATGCAACTTTGTCATTCTTCAAAATACTTAACTTATTTCCACTTAACACACTCAGAAATCTCTCTTTACCGTTTAGACAATATAAGTGCTGAGTGGTTTTGTAAGTTGAGGAAGTTTCTATCAAAGTCGACGGCAGCCTCTTGGTCTCAAGTATCAATTCATTTTGAAGAATGCACTGAGATTAAATGGAACATCTGCAACAACACTACAGAGTTGGTGCTACCACCCAGGTGGATGTTTTAGAAGTCAATGTTCTATTTTAGTATATGGAATGCTCTTCGTTTGTGGATGCTTTGTTATGGAGTTGTCTGCCTAGGAGACTCAACCTGCAACCAAGACTAAATATGTTTACAGCTTTCAGTGATCGTTTGATGTATATGAAGAATTCGACTACTCATGGAACAATCAGACCTTGGCATAGCCAATTAAAAGAAGTAAAAGTTTTTGATGAAAATAATCAGTTGCTGCAACTAGGAAGTGAGCAGCTTACGGAAAGTGCCCTGCCCTCATGGGGGACGGGGAGGAGTGGGGGGCGAGAGAGATTATTTTATACTAGATTGGTGCAGTTAAGTAGTCTCTATTTCAATTGAATGCACTTATTCATTTCTAAACGTTGTCAGGATGGATTTTTTTTGGCTTACCACATCTTGCGTGTTATGATGTATACATGATGTGAGTCTTTTTTTTTTGCACAGTATCCAGTCAGAAAATTTTAGAAGTTGCATCAGTATGAAATTGACAACCTAATAACTTGTTATTTTTGCATGCCTATGTTGTAAATTTGTCTGAATTCAATCGAGCTTTATTACAGTAGAGCATGGTACATTTCTCTTTTTTCCTTCGTTTGAGATGCTCATAAGGACTTCGGAATTTCACCACCAATATTGTTATAGCACAAATCCAAGAATTTCAATACCAACAGTTTGTCAAATGAATCTGGAATAGGCCCATCTAGTCTATTATGTGCCAGGGAAAGATTAATCAATTTACCAGAAAAATTATTTTTTGACAGATCAATGAGTGTTGCAGACTTTTAAATTTCCAATCTCAAGGGTATTTTCCCACTTAATAAATTGGATGAAATATTGAATTCTATGAGATCGCGAAGGCCTCCCAAGCTTTCAGGTAATATTGAATTCAACATGTTGTAACCTAGATAAAGATACCTCAAACTGGTAACGCTTCCTAAGCAAGGTGGGACGGAACCTGAAAATTGATTTCCTGACAACTCATTGTATTGCAGACTCATATGTATCAATCCAGTACGATTACCAATTTCTTTTGGAATGACGCCCTTCAGTTTACAAGCTGGTGCTTCAAAAATTTCAATGAGTTGGAGAAATTACTTACTGAGGTAGGAAAAAAACTATCCAATTGATTACCACCAAACATGAGTACTCTTAGATTCCTACAGTTTGTCAATGATGTAAGGGATGCTCAAGGTATTTTAAGTCACCAAGTGATTCAGGTATTGGACCTGTGAAACTGTTTATTGAGAGATCAAGTATTCTAAGTTTCGAAGAATTTGAGATTGAAGCCGAGAAAAAACCACTTAGATTATTTTGTGCACAATAAAGTTTTTCTAGGATGGGCATTTCACGACCTAAATCTGAACCAGTAAGCTCATTTCGGGATAATGCCAGATGTTGTAGTTTCTCAAGACAACCTTGGAAAAGAATTTTCATTTATCAGGATCCTCATGGTCAAGGTTTAATGGAATTATTGAATCGAGACTAGATCTACTTTTATGTTTGGACTCTCAATGGAAATAGTTTTTTAGCAACTGTTGAGAGGTGCACTTTCTGACTTCTGGTGGGAGCAAAGGATTTGCCTAAAACCTAGGCATGAATCATTCCACAAGTATTTGTCATGTTCTGTGTTATTCAGTGTTGATAATTGGAAGGATTCTCGAAGTTATGTAAATACGAAAAGAAAATCTTGTGTTGAGCATTTTAAATCTTATTTTCAACTTCCATATATCAAGAACTGAGTTGCTTCCAACAACCAAGATAAAATACACTTTTGCGAAATTGAATTACATAAGAGAGCAGACTGGTAACTAAATAACATACAAGAGCAGGCTGGTCCGATTCCACTTAGTGCCGACTACTAACTTGAAGCCTGATCTTTCTAAGTGTTGAAAGAGCATCTTTCATGCTAATTCTTGCATCCGGTCTCACTAAAGTGCAGTTCAAAGCTAATTCCATGATAGATAACAAACATTGCATCTTTGCAACGATATGTTCATCTCCTGGCTGTACCAAATTAGAATCCACCACCTTGTGAAGTTCACCCGGAAAGGAATCACTAATCCAACGTTGTATGCTCAAGCCTCCAGTAAATATTTCATCACTTGGTCTTATTCGTGTGAAGGTCTCCATCATCAGGATGCCAAAACTATAAACATCACAACTCATGGATACTATGCCATCTTGTCCATACTCTGCAATCATGGTCGAAAATGATCATAAATCAATTTATACCTAGGGGAAGGAATTGTTTTTATTTATATGATATGAGAACTTTAAAAAGTTTTAATATACCTGGAGCAATATATCCAATGGTTGCAATTGTCCTTGTTTGCACAAAAGCCTCCCCTGCACCTAACATTTTTGCAATGCCAAAATCACTTACATGAGCAACCATTTCTTCATCGAGCAAGACATTGCTTGGCTTTAAGTCACAATGCACCACAGGCGTTGAATAGCCATTGTGGAGATAGTCCACTGCAGATGCAACATCTATCATTATATCCAGTCTCTGCAATAAGTTCAAGAACAAGTTGTGAGAGTATAACCATTTATCAAGTGTCCCGTTGGGAATGTATTCCAACACTAGGGCCTTGAAATCAAGATTGGAGCAGCTGGTGATGACTTTGGTCAGATTTCTGTGGCGAAGGTTGCGGAGTATCTCACATTCTGTGTCAAAACTTTTGAATGCACCCTCCAATTGCACATTGAATACCTTTGCTGCAAAAATGATACCATCCTTAAGTATCCCTTTATAAACCCTGCTGAAACTCCCATTACCAAGCAAGTTGGCTTCGTTGAATCCTTCAGTTGCCTGTTCAAGTTCATAATATGAAATTCTTTGATGCCCTTTTACGAGAGACACATCTTTTTGACTTGCATTCTTATTTGCGTTTATCAATCTTAACACCACAATTCCAACAGTCAACATGAAGAGTGATCCAATCCCTAATAGAATATATAAACCTGTAAGCACTCTTTTTCTTGTTGACTTCTTTGTAGATTTGGTAAGGCATGGTTTTACGTTAAATCGGGAGTCACCACAAAGTGCATCATTGGACAAGAAAGATTGACTAGTGACATTTGCAAAGGGACCACTTGTGGGAATTTCTCCACTGAGTTTATTGAATGAGAAATTCATGTGTTTGAGATACACAAGAGCTTCTAATGACTTTGGAATTTCATCACTAAGATTGTTATAGGACAAATCCAAGTATTCCAAGGATAACATTTTGCCAAATAATTCTGGAATAGGCCCCTCTAATCTATTATGTGCTAGAGAAAGATTAATCAATTTATCTAGACTCCCTAGAGTACTAGGAATCTTTCCAGAAAAAGAATTATTTGACAGATCAATGCGTGTTGCAGCCTTCAAGTTTCCACTCTCCAGCGGAATTTCCCCACTCAATAAATTGGATGAAACATCGAATTCTATGAGATCTTGAAGGTTCCCTAAGCTTGAAGGTAATCTAGAATCCAGTTTGTTGTTATCTAGATAAAGTTTCCTCAAACTGGTCATGTTACCTAAGCATGAGGGCACTGAACCAGAAAAATGATTTTCTGACAATACTAATGCACCTAGATTCTTTAAGTTGCAAATAACATCTGGTATGGTTCCTTCTATCTTGTTGTCATATAGGTAAAGTTCTTGTAGGATCGACATGCCATGCACAGTATTTGGAATATGTCCAGTTAACTCATTGTTAACCAGAACCATCCTTGTCACTTCAGTAAGATTACCGATTTCTTGTGGAATGACGCCCTTCAATTTACAACCTTGTACTTCAAAAGTTTGCAAGGCGTTGGAGAAATTACCAACAGATGCAGGCAAAACACCATCCAACGGATTACCAGATAACGTGAGAAATCTTAGATTCCTACAGTTTGTCAATGATGCAAGGAAGCTCAATGTTGAATCGCTGACAAAATTATTCCCCCACAAGTTCAGAACCTCAAGGTATTCTAAGTTACCAAGTGATTTAGGAATGAGACCTGTGAAACTGTTGTTGGAGAGGTCTAACATTGTGAGTCTTGAAGAATTTGAGATTGAAGCAGAGATAAAGCCACTCAGATTATTCCCTCCACAGAGAAATAATTCAATGTTGGGTATTCCACGACCTAAATCTGAAGGTAGAGTACCTGAAAGCTTGTTTTGTCCAAAATCTATAATCTGCAGTGCTGACATGTTGAAAATGATGTCAGGGATCGAGCCTGTAAGCTCATTCTGTGATAATCCCAATGCTTGAAGTTTCTTAAGATTACCTAGCTCCATTGGTATCTCTCCTGTCAATTTTCGGGAAATATATGAGTACAAGCTTGGGGGAAAAGAGAAGAAAGAAAATTTTATACTACCTTCCAAATGCAGAGCTGTCATGGCTAATTTTGTAAGAGCTGTTAAGTTGGCGAGCTCTCTTGGTACAGTTCCAGCAAACTCATTGAATGACAATACCAATTGTTGAAGCTTTATGCATTCCTCCAGGTTTGGTGGAATAACTCCTTCTAGGGAGTTTCTACCGAGGTAAAGTCCTTCCAAGTTTGGAAGATGATCACATATAGTTATTGGAAGCTTTCCAGTAAGATTGTTGCCGCTAAGAGCAATCACTTGCATTGTAGTAATGTTAAAGATTGATGGTGGTATAGAGCCAGTAAGCTGACTAAGTTGCAGGTCTAGGACAGTCAAGTAACGAAGATCACCAATTTCTCGAGGGATCTCTCCTTCAAGAAAATTGCTCTGTAATTGCAACACTTCCAGTTTTGTTATATTGGAAAGGGAAGTTGGAATTTTCCCCGAAAATTGGTTATTCGATAGGTACAAAGAGCGTAGGTTTGGTAATAAACTTAAAAATGATGGAATGGCTCCGGTAAAGTTGTTGTTTTTGACACTAATGAATTTCAACCTCTGCAAATGAGCCAACTCTACTGGCAAATCTCCATGGAAAGTGTTGTTACTGATGTCAAGCGATGAAATAAATGAGAGGTTTCCAAGGTGTGGAGGAATGGTACCATAAAGTTGCATGCTCGAAATGTCTAAAGCAGTGACTCGATGGTGACGGGAGCTGCAAGTGATTCCGATCCAGCTGCAAACTGGGGTGGAAGAAGACCAGTTGCTTGCTATGATATTGTTAATATCAGAATAAATATGTGATTTAAGTGCAAGAAGAGCAGCCTCGTCAGTGCTAATATTAGCAAGTAATGTATTGTCATGTGGTAGAATGAAAATTGCAAGAAAAAAGAGAAGAATGAAACTTTTGCCCATAATTAAGCCAAGAAGGTTTCTCAGAATTGATAATGCAAAGGAATGATGTTAGAACATGCATTTAATGATATCAAATTCAATTCAGTCAACATTTGGAGGTGTACTGTGTATGACAGAACAGTTAGTCTCTGGAGTGTTTTTTGGTTTAGAATTTTTAGTTCAACAAGTTGTATTAGTGAAAGACTTAAATAGTCAAGTCTCACAACACTCAAAAGTCTCTCTATATTATTTTTTTGTGTGGAAGAGAGTGCTTTGAAATAAAGCAAGATAGATTTTTATGTGTTTTTGGGTTTAGACTAAAGAATGTCAATAGTCAAGTCTTCTCAACCTTGCCACTCACCACACTCAAAATTTCTTCAAATATCATATTATTGTGTTGATTGATACTAAATGATGGAAAACAAAAGGTTTGGCAATATCTAACAATTATTTAATATTTAATAGGATTTCGTTAAGTTACATAACTATTTATTAATCTTTAAATTGCCTATATTCATCCAAAATATGAAAAGGTTTGCATGTTATTGACCAATACCATTCTTATTATTAGTTTATGTTACAAAATGTACAGTCATAAATACTCATAGCATAATTATAGGTAGAGATCTTTAGGGATCTTAGAGATATTTTCTGATTTTATTTCCTTAGATAGATTTACATGTACACCTACAAATAGCTCTTATTCTTGGAATAATAGAACAAGGAGATTGGTACATTGTCTCTATATTTTACAAAACTAAATGCATACTTGAAAGCAATATGTTAAAGAAAAGATTGATCTTACAATAAAATGATTGTATTCAAAAGTTAAACAATATATTACCATATTCATCTTCAAGAACTGTTAGTTTGTAACTTATAGATGAATATGATCACTTTATGACTTTTCAGCTTGCAATTAAGTTAGGAGGTGAAAAGGTTGTGAAACATTTTGATTAATTAAGATTTAACTTAATAGATATTTTATCACATTTTGAATTAGGATAGGGGTAAAATGGTATTTCAACTTTTAACTTTGTGGCTTCCCTCTTTTAGTATAACTAGAACAATCTATCAAATTCCAAAAAAATCAACTTCAACTTTTTCACAATGATAATATATGATATATTATTGTTCTGAGTTATGACAATGTGGTGCCAATATTGAAGCTGCTCCATTACGATAGGAGTTTTAATTCTACTATGTTTCTTTACATTACTCATAAAATGTCATTGCTATTCTAAGTGTCGTGCAATGTTGGATAGGTTGTTTTAGTTCGAGCATAGATAATCTGAGCCCCTCAGAAAATAGGTGTCATGTGGAAGATAGCAAAGCAAACCTCAAAAGACCATGAGTAAGAAAACAAATGAGAAATATACCAAAAGACACAAAGATTTAACGTGGTTCGATCAATCGACCTACGTCCACAAAGGAGATGAGCAATCTACTATAATTATGAGAGTACAAAATATAGAGAGAAATAACATCAACCAATTTACTCAGAATACAAGGAGTTCCACACAAGTGATAACGTATCAAACTTGTGTTCCACAAATTCTCCTGTGGATATTTTGTTATTAGTATTTTTGGTTAGCACAAGTTGTATTGTAAGTTGTGACCACCTCTGTCTGTTTTTCTTCTGTGGGGTTTGAGAGTGAACAGAATTAGACACTAATGTCTTACTATACTAATGGAAACAAACATTATTGTGGTCAATAAAAAAAGAATTTTATGTGCTAAAGCAGATTTTTATGACAAATTGTCTTGTGTGAGCTTTAGTAGTCAAGCCTTTTTTTATGACTTTCACATTATATGATAATCTCCAATTGTAATTTGCAAATAATGAAGAAAATATCAAAGTAAACCAAGTCAATAATTTAGGCACTAGGCATTCTATTGCCTTTATGATATGTGCCAAAAAAAGTCAACTTCATAGTCCTTTATTTCTGGTCACTTGTGGCATTTGTAACTTGGAAGAAACTAGTTCATCCTATTGAATATTTTACTCAAGAAAAATAAACTAATATATGATAATACAATTCCATATATTATCAAAACTACATAAATCAAGAAATGTGTATTGTCATCGTGGGATTATTGGGCAGCGGAAGAACATCATAACCTCTTCCACGGCCTCCCAATTGACGTTTACTCGAATTAGTGATAGTCAGTCAACTTCAGCGGAGTGTCTTTTAGGCAATAGTTTCAAATTTAAGTACAACAAGTTGTCTCTATATTTCTTGTGTGGGGCTTGGGGTGTGTTAGGTTGACACCTTCATTTGATTAAAGCTGAGTTATGATTGAGGTAGGGGAAAAAGGAGTCACTACAATATTATCCATTTAAGTCAAAAAGTCATTACACATTTAAGTCCTACATGACATTTTGTAGTCCTACGTGTATTATGCTATCAAGGACACGTGTGTCTGCTTGTTCAATTTCATACAAGTTTAAGTGTCTACTTCTGTACATTCAAAGTTGGAGGGTACAAATGCCAGTTGAGGAAATGGCACTTATGTGTTTTTTAATAGGTCAGATTTTCAAAGGGTCTAATATGGTGATGTGGACCTCTAACAAGAAGTCATTTGGCAAAGTTAGTTTTACAAAATCACTGTTAAAAAATAATGACATAAATGAACCAAAACTTTAACATATGACATATAGATGATCCATTTCTAATAGTTTTTTCTTGAGAGACTTGTAAGTGAGAAATTAACTCTGGAAATAGTTTTTTTTTTCCAGATAGTTTCTCCAGTCTTTGATAATGAAAATTGTAAGCTTTATGCAGTAAAAATAGACTTATCTTGAGGCTGAAGAGTTTTTGGAGGCCATGGAAGAGAAATCTGAGACCGTCAAAGCGTACTTAGGCCGACTTCTTGGCATTGTCAACAAGCTAAGATTGCTTGAAACTAAATTTAAAAATTTGTCATTTCTATCTAAAGATAAGTTATTCTATCCCTATAATATGTTATTCTATCACAATGTTTATTCTCTTTGATTACTACATGAAGGGTGTGTTTGTTATGAAGGAAAATGTTTTCCTAAAGCAAGTTGATTTTGGACTTATTTTCTCATGTTTGGTTGGTGAGTAGAAAATATTTTCCAGAAAAGATTTTTTAGTGTTTGATTAATGAATGAAAATATTTTTGAGAAAATATCTTTTATTTTTACTAGAGAGTAGAAAATAATTTTTGAATTGAAATTAAAAATATTTTTTAAAAATAAACTTAGATTTTTTGGGGTGGTGGGGGGGTAGGGGTGAGATGGGAAAATAAAATAAAAAAATTAAAATTGAAAATATTTTTTAAAAACAAACTTAAATTTCTTTTTGGAGGGGGTGGGGAGGGGGGTCGCGGGTAGGGGGTGAAAAAATAAAAAAATTGAAATTGAAAATATTTTTTAAAAATAAACTTAATTTTTTTTGGAGTGGGCTGGTGGCGGAGGGGTAGGGGTGAGGGTGAGGTCAAAAAATAAAAATATTGAAATTGGAAATATTTTTCAAAAACAAACTTAAATTATTTTTTTTTGGAGGGGGGGCTGGAGGATGAAAAATAAGAATTTGAATTTGAAAATATTTTTTAGAAACAAACTTTAATTATTTTGTTTTGGGGGGAGTGGAGGGGGGTGGCTGGCGAGGGGAGGGGTCGAGGGTAGGGGTGGGGTGGGGTGAAAATAAAATTTGAAATTGGAGATATTTTTTAAAAACAAACTTAATTATTTTTTTTGGGGGGAAGGGGGGTAGGGGGCTGCCGGGGGGGAGGGAGGTAGTGAGAGGGTGGGGTGGGGTAAAAAAATAAAAAAATTGAAGCTGAAAATATATTTTTTTTAAATAACCTTTAAATTTATTTATTTTCAACAAAAAAAATTGTAATATGAAGTTGGAGGAGAGTTTTGGAAAATGTTTTCCTTAGTTTTTGAAGGGAAGTCATTTTCCTTAAATTTGAGGAAAATGAGTTGATTTGGAAAACATTTTAACCAACCAAACATGAGAAAATTGGAAAATATTTTCCTTCATACCAAACACACCCCAAATTTCTGTAAGTACACTTACATACAACACCACATAGTTACATTTGTATATAAAAAAAACTTTAACATATGACATATAGATGATCCATTTCTAATAGTTTTTCTTGAGAGACTTGTGAGTGAGAAATTAACTCTGGAAATAGTATTTTTTTTTCCAGATAGCTTCTCCTGTCTTTGATAATGAAAATTGTCAGCTTTATGCAGTCAAAATAGACTTATCTTGAGGCTGAAGAGTTTTTGGAGGATGGAAGAGAAATCTGAGACCGTCAAAGCGTACTTAGGTCAATTTCTTGGCATTGTCAACAAGCTAAGATTGCTTGAAACTAAATTTAAAGATTTGTCATTTCTATCTCCTATAAATATGCTATTCTATCACAATGTTTACCCTTTTTTATTACTACATCAAATCCTTATAAGTACACTTATATACAACACCACATAGTTACATTTATATATAAAAAAAATTATACACTAATAATATGAGTGAGTTGTCCTCATATTAACATAACTGATATAGGTAATCAAATAACATATAAGAGTAAACTACCTGCTTCCACCTAGTGTTGACTACTGATAAGCTGGAGCCTAATCTTTTGGAGTGTTGAAAGTGCATCTTTCATGCTAGTTCTTGCATTAGGTGTCACTAAAGTGCAACTCAAAGCTAATTCTATAATTGATAACAATCATTGCATCTTTGCATCAATTTGTTCATCCCCTGGCTGTACCAAATAGTAATCCACCACCTTGTGAATTCCACTTGGGAAGGAATCACTAATCCAACGTTGTATGCTCAATTCTCCGGTAAATATTTCATCACTTGGTCTTCTTCTTGTGAATGTCTCCATCATCAGAATTCCAAAATTATAAACATCACAACTTGTGGATACTATTCCATCTTGTCCATACTCTGTAATCATGGTAAAAAAATGATCATAAAAGCTTCCTAGTTAAATTGCAATATGCCAGAACTGAGAGTATCAATCCATTTATAGGGGAAAGAATTGTTTAACTATAAAATGTTTTAATATACCTGGAGCAATATATCCAATGGTTGCTATTGTTCTTGTTTGAACGAAAGCCTCCCCTGCATCTAACAATTTTGCAATGCCAAAATCACTGACATGACCAACCATTTCTTGATCTAGCAAGACATTGCTTGGCTTCAAGTCACAATGCACAACAGGCATTGAATAGCCATTGTGGAGATAGTCCGTTGCAGATGCAACATCTATCATTATGTCTAATCTCTGCAATATATTCAAGAACAAGTTGTGAGAGTATAACCATTTATCAAGTGTCCCATTGGGCATGTATTCCAACACCAGGGCCTTGAAATCAAGGTTGGAGCAGCTTGTTATGACTTTGGTCAGATTTCTGTGGCGAAGGTTCCGGAGTATCCCACACTCTGTGTCAAAACTTTTGAATGCACCCTCCAATTGCACATTGAATACCTTTACTGCCAAAAGAGTACCATCCTTAAGTATCCCTTTGTAGACCATGCTAAAACTCCCGGTACCAAGCAAGTTGCTTTCATCGAATCCTTCAGTTGCATGTTCAAGTTCATAATAGGAAATCCTTTCATGCTCTTTTACTAAAGACACATCTGCTTGACTTTCATTCTTCTTTGTCTTTCTCAATCTTAACACCACATATCCAACGGCCAACACAAGGAGCGATCCAATCCCTAACAATGTATATAAACCGATAAGCACTCTTTTTCCTCTTGGCTTCTCTGTTGACTTGGTTTGACATGGTTTTACGTTAAACCAGGAGTCACCACAGAGTGCATCATTGGATAGGAAAGATTGACTGGTGACATTTTTAAAAGGACCGCCAGTGGGAATTTCTCCACTGAGTTTATTGAATGAGAAATTCATGTATTTGAGATACACAAGAGCTTCTAATGACTTTGGAATTTCACCACTAAGATTGTTATATGACAAATCCAAGTAATCCAGTGACAACATTTTGCCAAATGAATCTGGAATAGCCCCATCTAATCTATTATTTGCTAGAGAAAGATCAGTCAATTCAGCTAGACCCCCTAACGTGCTAGGAATTTTACCAGGAAAATCATTTTTTGACAAATCAATGAGTGTCACTGCCTTTAAATTTCCCAACTCCAGAGGAATATGGCCACTTAATGAATTGGATGAAACATTGAATTCTATGAGGTCTTGAAGGTTCCCCAAGTTTGCAGGTAATCTAGAATTCAGCCTGTTGTAAGCTAGATTAAGTTTCCTCAAACTAGTAGCATTCCCTAAGCATGAGGGCACCAAACCAGTAATATGATTTCCTGACAAGTCTAATGCACCAAGATCCTTTAAACTGCATAAAACATTTGGTATGGTTCCTTCAATCTCGTTGCTTTGTAGATAAAATTCTTGAAGGTTAAACATGTCTTGGACAGTATTTGGAATATGTCCAGTCAACTCATTCTTATACAAACTCATATATATCACTCCTGTAAGATTACCAATTTCGCGAGGAATGACGCCCTTTAGCTTACAGCCATTTCCTTGAAAATTTTGCAGCGAGTTTGAGAAATTACCAACAGACGCCGATAAGGCCCCATCCAATGCATTCTCATTAAACCGGAGTGCTCTTAGTTTCCTACAGTTTGTTAATGATGTAAGGAAGCTCAATGATGAATCGCTGATAAAATTATTCAGCTCCAAGTTCAAAACCTCAAGGTACTCTAAGTTACCTAGTGATTCAGGAATTACACCTGTGAAACTGTTGTCTGAGAGATCAACCATTCTGAGTCTTGATGAATTTGAGATTGAATCATATATAAAACCACTCAGACTATTTCCTCCACAATAAAGTTCTTCTAGATTAGGCATTCCACGACCTAAATCCGAAGGAAGAGTACCTGAAAGCTTGTTCATTGAAAAATCTAGGATCTGCATTGCTGATATATTGAAAATGCTTTCAGGGATAGAACCTGTAAACTCATTCTGGTCTAACATCAGCAGCTGTAGTTTGTTAAGATTACCTAGCTCCGCTGGTATCTCTCCTGTCAATTTCAGGAAATATATGAGTACAAGTTTGGTGAAGAGAGGAAAGGAAGAAAATTTCAGATATCTTGTGAGGAAATAGCATACTACCTTCCAACTGTTGCAATCCAAGATATAATTCTGTAAGAGCTGTTAAGTTGGCTAGCTCTCTTGGTACAGTTCCAATAAACTCATTGTAAGACAAAGACAATATTTGAAGTTTTCGGCATTTCTCCAGGTTTGGTGGAATAACTCCACCTAGGGAGCTGCTTGAGAGGTGAAGCCCTTCCAAGTTTGGAAGACGGTCACATAAAGTTTTTGGAAGATTTCCGGTCAGATTGTTGTCAGTAAGAGCAATTACTTGCATTGTAGTAATGTTAAAGATTGAGGGTGGTATAGAGCCAGTAAGCTGATTATCTTGCAGGTTTAGGGCAATCAAGTAACGAAGATCACCGATTTCTTTAGGGATCTCTCCTTCAAGAAAATTTGTGTGTATTGTCAACAATTCCAGCTTTGTCAGATTGGAAATAGAAGATGGAATTTTCCCCGAAAATTGGTTGCTCGAGAGGTACACAAAGCGTAGGTTTGGTAACAAACTTAAAAATGATGGAATGGTTCCGGTGAAGTTATTGCGTCTGACATTAATCAATTTCAACCTCTGCAAATGAGCCAACTCTACTGGCAAATCTCCATGGAAAGTGTTGTTACTGATGTCAAGGGAGACGAGAAATGAGAGGTTTCCAAGGTGTGGAGGAATGGTACCATGAAGTTGCATGCTAGAAATGTCTAAAGCAGTGACTCGATGGTAGCGAGAGCTGCAGGTGATTCCAATCCAGCTGCAAACCGGGGTGGAAGAAGACCAGTTGCTTGCTAAGATGATGTTAGGATCAGAAGAACTGTGTGATTTAAGTGCAAGAAGAGCAGCTTCATCAGTGCTAATATTAGGAACAGTAGCAAGTAAAGTATGGTGATGAAGTAGAATGAGAACTGCAAGAGCAAAGAGAAGATTGCAACTTCTTCCCATAATTAATTACTATGACAAGAAGGTCTCTCTTTTTTACTTGTTGAGCTAAAACAAGAATTGATTTATATAATGTTTGTTAGTTTCTGGATATTTTGTTATTAGTATTTTGGTTAGGACAAGTTGTATTGTAAGTTGTGACCACCTCTGTCTGTTTTTCTTCTGTGGGGTTGGAGAGTGAACAGAATTAGACACTAATGTCTTACTACTAATGGAAACAAAGATTATTGTGGTCAATAAAAAAAGAATTTTATGTGCTAAAGCAGATTTTTATGACAAATTGCCCTGTGTGTGCTTTAGTAGTCAAGCCTTTTTATATGACTTTCACATTGTATGATAATCTCCAATTGTAATTTGCAAATAATGAATCAAGTAGTGAAGAAAATATCAAAGTAAACCAAGTCAACAATTTAGGCACTAGGCATTCTATTGCCTTTATGATATGTGCCAAAAAAGTCAACTTCATAGTCCTTTTTTTCTGTTTTCCAAGATAGTTATGTATACTTTGCATCTTTCCAGTACCGCATCAAGAACTTCCTCAACAATTCTTAGATCTTTAGATTGAGTGTCAATAATGCCAAGAAGTCGGTTTGAGTACTCTTCCACGGCCTCCCAAAGATCTAAAGCCGAAGTCTTCTTTTTTCACAATCAATTACAAAAGGAGCTATCTGGGATAAGCTATTTTTGGAATTTATCTCACACTCCCTCAAGTAATTGGCTCTAGATACGAATTATTGGTTCTTAGCAATGAACTTAAAGAAATAACATAGGCTTTGGGAGAGAAAAATATGGCACTGTTGACAAATGAAATTATTTTATTAACCACTCAAAGACTTACATTTATGACAATAAACTTATTTGCAAATTCAATTAACAAACAAAAAGGAAACTAACTTGTAAATTCAAGCCACACGACACTCTAATAAAAATAATTAAAAATCCTAGAAGTTAGCGACTCGTAAACTAAATTCCTGCAAAAGAAATCTTTTAGAGATAATGTAGACTGTCTGCTTCCACCTAGTGTTGACTACTGACAAGCTGGAGCCTAATCTTTTGGAGTGTTGAAAGTGCATCTTTCATGCTAGTTCTTGCATTAGGTGCCACTAAAGTGCAACTCAAAGCTAATTCTATAATTGATAACAAACACTGCATCTTTGCATCAATTTGTTCATCCCCTGGCTGTACCAAATAGTAATCCACCACCTTATGAACTTCACTTGGGAAGGAATCACTAATCCAACATTGTATGCTCAATTCTCCACTAAATATTTCATCACTTGGTCTTCTTCTTGTGAACGTCTCCATCATCAGAATGCCAAAACTATAAACATCACAACTCGTGGACACTATTCCATCTTGTCCATACTCTGAATCATGGTAAAAGATGATCATAAAAACTTCCTAGTTAAAATGCAACATGCCAAAACTGAGAGTATCAATCCATTTCTAGGCGAAAGAATTGTTTAACTATAAAATGTTCTAATATACCTGGAGCAATATATCCAATGGTTGAAATTGTCCTTGTTTGAATGAAAGCCTCCCCTGCACCTAACATTTTTGCAATGCCAAAATCACTGACATGACCAACCATTTCTTGATCCAACAACACATTGCTTGGCTTCAAGTCACAATGCATCACAGGTGTTGAATAGCCATTGTGGAGATAGTCCATTGCAGATGCAACATTTATCATTATGTCTAATCTCTGCAATAAATTTAAGAACAAGTTGTGAGAGTATAACCATTTATCAAGTGTCCCATTGGGCATGTATTCCAACACCAGGGCCTTGAAATCAAGATTGGAGCAGGTTGTTATGACTTTGGTCAGATTTCTGTGGCGAAGGTTCCGGAGTATCCTACATTCCGTGTCAAAACTTTTGAATGCACCCTCCAATTGCACATTGAATACCTTTGCTGCCAAAAGTGTTCCATCCTTAAGTACCCCTTTATAGACCATGCTAAAACTCCCATTACCAAGCAAGTTGCTTTCGTTGAACCCTTCTGTTGCCTGCTCAAGTTCATAATAGGAAATTCTTTCATGCCCTTTTACCATACACCCATCTACTTGACGTGTATTATTCTTTGTCTTTCGTGATCTTATAAATACATACACGAGGGCCAATACAAGCAATGACATACCCACTCCCAAAATGATGTATAGAATCAAGATTGTCTTTTTCCTCTTGTGATATTGGATGAAACACGGTGACACAATGAACTTAGAATCACCACAGAGTGCATCATTGGACAAGAAACATTGACCTGTGGCATTTGAAAAAGGACCACCTGTTGGAATCTCTCCACTTAGTTTATTGAATGAGAAGTTCATGTATTTGAGATACACAAGAGCTTCTAATGACTTTGGAATTTCACCGCTAAGATTGTTATAACACAAATCCAAGAATTCCAATGCCAACATATTTCCAAATGAATCTGGAATAGGCCCGTCTATTCTATTATGTGCTAAAGAAAGTTTAATCTATTGATGTAGACCCCCTAGAGTGCTAGGAATCTTACCAGAAAATATATTTTTTGACAAATCAATGATTGTCGCAGCCTTTAAATTTCCAATCTTGAGGGGAATTTCCCCACTCAATAAATTGGATGAAATATTGAACTCTATGATATCACGGATTCCCCCCAAGCTTGCAGGTAATCTAGAATTCAGCCTGTTAAAAGCTAGATGAAGTGTCCTCAAACTAGTAACATTCCCTAAGCATGGTGGCACTGAACCGGAAAACTGATTTCCTGACAAGTCTAATGCACCAAGATTCTTTAAACTGCACATGACATCTGGTATGGTTCCTTTAATCTCGTTGCTTTGTAGGTAAAGTTCTTGAAGGTTCAACATGCCTTGGACATTTTTTGGAATATGTCCAGTCAATTCATTGCTGAACAGACTCATCCTTGTCAAACCAGTAAGATTACTGATTTCTTCAGGAATGATTCCCTTAAGTTGACAACCATTTCCTTCAAAAATTTGCAGCGAGTTTGAGAAATTACCAATAGATGCTGGCAAAACCCCTTCCAATGCATTCTCATAAAACCAAAGTGCTTTTAGTTTCCTACAGTTTGTTAATGATGTAAGGAAGCTCAATGATGAATGGCTGATAAAATTATTGTTGTTCAAGTTCAGAAGCTCAAGATTTTCTAAGTTACCAAGTGATTCAGGAATTACACCTGTGAAACTGTTGTCTGAGAGATCAAGCATTCTAAGTCTTGACGAATTTGAGATTGAAGCAGAGATAAAACCACTTAGATTATTCTCTGCGCAAAGAAATTCTTCTAGGAAGGGCATTCCACAGCCTAAATCTGAAGGTAGAGTACCTGTAAGCTTGTTTATTGTAAGTGTTAGGGACTGCAGTGTTGATATGTTGAAAATGCTTGCAGGGACAGAACCAGTAAGCTTGTTCCCAGCTAATCTCAGATGCTGTAGTTTCTTAAGATTACCTAGCTCCATTGGTATCTCGCCTGTCAATTTTGGGGAAATATATTATTACTTGTTTGGCGAAAGAAAGAAAATTTAAGGAAATATCGTACTACCTTCCAAATGCAGAGCTGCAATGTGTAATGCTGTTAGAGCAGTTAAGTTGGCTATCTCTCTTGGTACAGTTCCAGTAAACTCATTGTAAGTCAATGACAAGACTTGAAGCTTTTTGCATTTTTCTAAGTTTGGTGGAATAACACCACCTAGGTAGTTTCCTGATAGGTAAAGCCCTTCTAAGTTTGGAAGATTGTCACATATAGTTATTGGAAGTTTTCCAGTAAGATTGTTGCTGGTAAAGGCAATGTTTTGCATTGTTGTAATGTTAAAGATTGATGGTGGTATTGTGCCAGTAAACTTGTTTAGTTGCAGGTCTAAAAAAGTCAGATAGCGAAGATCACCAAGTTCCCGAGGGATCTCTCCTTCAAGAAAATTTCCCTGGAAGCTCAATACTTCCAACTTTGTTAGATTGGAAAGGGAAGGTGGAATCTTCCCCGAAAATTGGTTCATCGTAAGGTACATGTATCGAAGGTTAGGTAACAAACTTAAAAATGATGGAATGGCTCCTGTGAAGTTATTTCTTCTGATATCAAACAATTTTAACCTCTGCAAATGACCCATCTCCTTTGGCAAATCTCCATGGAAAGTGTTGTTACTGATGTCAAGGGAGACGAGAAATGAGAGGTTTCCAAGGTGTGGAGGTATGGTACCATGAAGTTGCATGCTAGAAATGTCTAAAGCAGTGACTCGATTGTGGCGGGAGCTGCAGGTGATTCCAATCCAGCTGCAAACCGGGCTGGAAGAAGACCAGTTGCTTGCTAAGATGTTGTTAGGATGAGAAGAAATGTGTGATTTCAGTGCAAGAAGAGCAGCTTCATCAGTGCTAATATTAGGAACAGTAGCAAGCGAAGTATAGAGCAGAACAAAAACTGCAAGAGCAAAGAGAAGATTGCAACTTCTGTCCATAACAATGACAAGAAGGTTTCTAATTTTTACTTTGTTGATCTAAAACAAGAAATGATAATGCAAATAATTAATGATCTTAGAAGATCTATTTAATGAGATCAATTACATTGTTGTTTGGTTAAAAGTATCAATATTGAGTTGTACAAGTCAGTCAACTCTGGAGGTGCAGTCTTTGGAGTGTCTTTTAGAAAATACTGTCAAGTTGTATAAGTGAAAGTCAGTCTTTGGAGTGTCTTTTATCTAATAGTTTCATTTTGGAGTGTCTTTTAGCTAATAGTATGTCAAGTTGTATTAGTGAAAGTCAGTCAACTTCTTGAGGTGTACTCTTTGGAGTGACTTTTATCTAATAGTGTCAATTTGGAATGTCTTATATTGAGCAGTCAACCAACTGAGCTAATAAAATTCGTCTATATAGAAATGTTACATGATATTGTACAAAGATATAGATAGATAGCATATCTTTAGGATTTCCTCTTTATTTCTTTCCTTAGTTAGCTTTTAATGTTATTGTATTTATACATGTTTACCTATTGAATAGTATACAAGTTGTTCTCTCCAATTCCTTGCACAAGTAATACATGAATAAGTAACTTTGCCTAATTAACTAATTCATGTATTACTAATATCTGCATAACTCTAACTAGGTGTCAAACCAATTCTTAAAAAATTATTTCAAATCTTCAAAAACACTCCAAAAACTGGATTTTGAGTTTTTGAAAGATATTAAAACTGAATCTGAACAAACAAACACATTGTTCTTGAATTTGTTGCGATGCCTGTGTGGATTTTTATAAAGAGTTAATGGCCAAAAACACGTATTGTTTTCTGTTTGATTCGCTGCGGAGACTAAGAAAGTAAAATAATTCAGTCTACCAAATTGCCAAGAGAAGAATGAAATGGCAAGCATTTGTTGTTTTCTTCTTCTAATTTTCACTATTTTACTTGTATAAAAATTTGCTAGATTCCTTCCAACTCTGCTTCTAATTGGCTTACAAAATAATTAATTCTTTGGCAGATCTCAAAATCATCCAAATAACAACTTCTAATTGCCAGTGTATTTGATGAAAGTCTCAACTGATCTATTAGTGAATATTAAGTAAAGAGCTCTTCCCCTTAATAAGGGCCCTATGCAGCTAGAATCCGCATTTGTTGGGCCATTGAGCTTCGTATATCATATGGTTAGAAGGAGCGAAATAACATGATGGGAAGGATCGATAAAATAATATTACATTTATAAATAGTACATTGGTAAAAGGTTAAAATAACAATATTACCCTTATCACTCCCACTTGACTACTTTCTTCTTCTACATAATTAAAGAAATGTTTTAATTTAAATACAAAGATAAAGAAACAAATGGTATAATTGTAAAAAAAAATGTTTAATTTAAAAAATATATAATTTTACTAATTTTTAATATAAAAAACCAACATCCAAAGCAATAATTTATGCATAACTAAACTCCGCATAACTAAATCCTGCATAGCTAATACTTGTATAACTAATACATGCATAACTAATACCCACATAACTTATACTTGCATAACTAATACTCACATTACTAATATCTATACAATTAGGGGTTGTCTGGGTACTGGTTAGAGTTATGAAGGTATTAATTATGCAGGGTTTAGTTATGCAGGTATTAATTATGCAGGGTTTAGTTATGCAGGTATTAATTATGCAGGGTTTAGTTATGCAGGTATTAATTATGCAGGGTTTAGTTATGTTGGGTTTAGTTATATGGGTATTAGTTATGCAGTATTTAGTTATGCTGGGTTTAGTTATGTGGATATTAGTTATTACGTTATGTTGAATTTTCTACATAATTTATGCAATTTCTACTAAAACTAATGCAACTTTTTATACATGAATAAAGTATATCTTATACCATAACCAAACGACCCCCTAGTGTAGAGGAATAATTAAGACCAAAAATGATGCATAGTATTATTCCAAAAAGTAAGAAAGCAAAAGCATGAATCAATTACAATGGGGCCTCACTTGTTTACCACAAAGGAAAAAGATAAGAAAGTTAATCAAACTTTCAATAATATGTTCTGTTAGTGTGACATTTTAATATTAATAAAGATATATCATATTTCACATTATGAGTCATGTTATGTTCATTGGTGGACATTATATTTATGCATGTCTCTTTACTTTCATCAATTGTGGAAGAAAGTGGTCATTAGTTGTTAGTAACTTATGTAACCACCAACTCTTCATTTCAGCCATTATTCTATCTTTATGTCTTGTAACTTATGTAACATTTGGGCCATTCATTTGGCAAATTTACTACCCACTATCTTCCTATTCATTGTAAGGAAGAATTCATCACCTATAAATAGTGTGGTCTTCCTTTGTGTTGGGTAGAAGAGAAAAACAAGAGAAGTACAAGAAAATATAGAGTGAAAAAGAGAGTTGAGACAAAAAAAATTATAAATCTACTATATTCACTATATAAAAGAGAATATTTATATGTTGAAGGAAGGTGTTCTTTTGTGGAGCTTTGGACTCTTCAACTAATCCGGAGTTGTTTGAGTTGTATGACGTTGTTAGGTTGTTGTATCTTGGAGGGGACAAGTCAAGAGATATATTGTTGGGTCGGTGTAGATTATGCCACAGTGGGCTTGAATCTCCTTAAAGAGAGCGAGATATATGCGTCTCGGCCTAAAGATTTGTTTATTCATTTTTGTCATTTTATTTTCAATTGTAATTTATTATATTTATGGCATTTTACACCAACAATTTTAAGGAGATACAAGTATTGTTATAGTTTGAAAAAGTGTGGATATCAAGATAGGGATCTCAATATAATTCCACTCAACATCGCTCTCTTCAAGAGATGGAAGAGAAGAGGTGTTCGGTAAAGTATTTTTCAACTTGCTCAATTCAAGTGGAGAAAGGGTAAAGGAAATTTTTTTACCTAATATTTTGGGAAAAGGTACAAGTACCCCCTTAGACTATGACCGAAATCTCAGAGATACACCTTAACTAAACTAAGGTCCTATTACCCCCCTGAACTTATTTTTTTTTTGTAATTTTGTGCACCTTTTTGGCTTACGTGGCATCCAAATATCTCCCACGTGCCTCAATTGTGTGGAGTCACGGAGTGTGCCACATAAGACAAAAGGTGTACAAAATTACAAAACAAATAAGTTCGGGGGGTAATAGGACCTTAGTTTAGTTAGGGTGTGTCTCTGGGATTTCGGTCATAGTCTAGGGGGTTACTTCTGCCTTATCCCTAATATTTTCATGAATAAAATGACACTACTTTTCATGAAAAAGTGATATTTAAATTCTTAAAATAGTGGGGGTTCATGAAATGATAAAAAAAAATATTGTGAATTTGTGATTTGTGCATCTTTGAGAAATGCTCCAAAAAAAGAGTATTACAAATGCATATATTTATTGTGGAATAAATCACATCTTGTTGTTTGGCTGTAATGAGATGATTTTTGGCTCTAACATGAGAGTTATAAATAAATTATGAAAAACATGTTGAGTAGTCATTTAACATGAAATGTTTTGGGTGAGATAAATTTCTTTCTTGGAATGAAAAAGTACCATAAAACATGTGATGGAATTTTCTTTGTCAAGTCACAATATTGAAAAAATTGTGAAATACAATCTTAGTGGTGTCACGCCCCGAGCCTACACCCTGGGCGGGACCGGCACTCGGAGACCATAGCTGGCCCCAAGCAAACCCTTGGCCTGGCTTTCTTAACTCAGCGGAAACCTACTCAACAGAATAACTCAAAGCAATGCAATATTTCAAAACAACTTAACTTATAAAATATGGCCCTAAGGCAACCCGAATCTCAAAATAGGATATTTACATATATACATAGGTAAGAGACTCAAAACTAGCTGACTGACTGTCTGTCTATGAAGCCTCTAAAATACTGAGATGGATGTTGGGACAGACCCCGCAACATCCTAATAAAACCAAAAACTAAGAACACACAATAATTGAGCCCTCCGGAATGCAAGGAGGCTCACCACTGACTCTGAAGTGCTCAGCTGGATCAACGACGTGCAGGCTGCTAATCTGGGATACCTGAATCTGCATCATGAAACGATGCAGGCCAACTGGCATCAGTACATGGAATGTACGAGTATGCAAGCTGGAAAACTAAGCAACAACGGCTAGAAGGACATCTGGAAGAAACTGAATAGCTTACCTGGCTCAACTCAACTCAACCTGACTGACTTCTTTCAATATAAGGCAATTTAAAACAAGTGCGATATAAAGAAAGACTGTTTAAAACAGGCTATAAACTCTGTGTGTATACAAGGATAAAATAAGCCTGAAATGTATATAGAAGTACAATGAACTGATGTATATAAAAATACAATTATCTCTGAGTATGAAAATACAATAACTGCTGTGGGAGCTTCTCTAACCGACAACCATCACATAAGAGCTATAGTGATGATACAGCGATCGACCTCACACTGCCAGAGCATCTTATACCCGGCCAAAGGTATAAGACCTGAACTGCCTAATGGATCCACTAGTCTAATCTGAAAAGGATTCATCTAAAAAGCATGATCCTTTTCTACCCATGGTGGCTAACATGGTTCTATGGGGGCTGTGGGTTCTTTGAACGCTCCCCCAATTCGGTGCTCGATACTACTCCCAAAAATGTACTGGCTCTTATGTTTTTAAAACATATTTATTCCTGCTGATATGAGATAATTACTCAAAAACTAGCCCGAAGGCTCTTTGGAAATCTCAGTTTCCAACCTTGTTTAGATGTAAAGATCTTTCTTTAAAACTTCTTTGGGAATACATAGTTCCCTAATAACTTTGAGAAATGAACTCAACTTTAAACTCTTGACTTAACTTGAAACTGGGACTCTTACTCGACTTGAAACTTGACTACTAACTTCACTTGACTTGGAACTATCTTTCCTTGAATCGGAATTATGAATTCAAGGTGTTCGATCACATGTTATGGAGGGATTCTTGAACACTTAGACGTACTATGGAGTGTCGGAAACAACCATAAAACACAGGTATAATACTTTGGAACTTGCTTGAGAAAGTGAGAAAAGGAGTGGGGAAACTTGGCTGAGACTTCAGATTTCTGGTGACACAGGCGGCATCTACGGAAGCCATCGACGGACCGTAGATGGACTTACGGTCCGTACTGCGGGTCCGTAGATCGCGTCAGAGATTTTCCCTAGAATTTCATCTAAGAAAAACGATTAAGTGTTGACCTACGGTCCTGACTTACGGTCCGTGGATCGATCTACGGACCGTAGGTCATGCCCGTAGATCGATGCCCCAAAACCCAACTTCTGTCTTGATCGACGATTGACCAGTACGGACCGTCGATCGATCTACGGTCCGTAGGTCGGGCCCGTAGATGGGGATCGACAGCCCAGAAATTGCTGCGAAATGATGGTGAATCAACTTCAAATGGTCAATACTCTTAGAATCCTAATTCCCTCAACATACAATAGGTTCAACTTAAATACACAAACCAATCATGTCTCACAACGAACTATAATTTCAATAACACCACCAACAACATCAACAATAACTAACAACTTCAACAACTTCAACAACGAATTCCCATCTTTTCTCAATCATAGAATAAGCTTGGTGTGTGTGAGGGAAAGGATCAACCCACACGAAAGACTCACATACCTTGATAGGGATCACCCCCGACGAAATTCCACAATGATCTTGTTGATCTCCTCTTTCTTCTCTTCTTCTTCTTCTCCTCCTTCTCTTCTCAAGAACCCTAACTCTTTCTCTTTAAAATGGGATAAAAGAAATGATCCAAAATCAGCCTAACACACCATGTAATCTCAATTGAAAGGATTTGGGAAAAGACCAAAATGCCCTTAAATTTCCGGACGGATTTCCCTTCCAACTGCCCAACTTCCATAGGGCATAACTCCCTCATACGAACTCGGAATTGAGCAAACTCGGTGGCGTTGAAAAGGTTATTCCATGAGCTTCGCAACCATAACTTAAAATACCCCTAACTATTCCTGATCTAGTAGTTACGACTACTCAAAGTTGGCCAAAAACTCACTGATTTCCACACTTAGCCAAATTTCCGGATATTTAAATTTTTCCAAAAATGACTATTTCCAAATTTCAAGCTTCTTCAAAGCCACTTCAAATTGTCGGATGTTACAATTGGTTGTGTGAGTCTTGCAACTCCTTTTGATATGATTAATTGCATGTACAAGCAAATCGGGTAAATTTACTTTGTACAAAATTTGGTGGATTATTTTATGAGAAAAAAAATATTATGTTATACTTGAAAGTTTTGTTGATGCAAATGAAAAACTTGGTGCTATTTTTTGGAATAAGAAAAGCAAATTATTTTTTGCTAATTCTATTAGGGAGGTTGAAGTAAACAAGTGAAAATGTGAATTGATTTTATTATATCAAACACTTTATTATGAGAAATTAATTTTCTAATGGCATCAATATATTGGTAGAGTCTAAAACAACACATGCTTATCTACTCAAATTCTAGGTAATATTCACAAATAGTTCAGTTGAGACTCAAATTCTACATGTTAAAAAACTTGTAAGTTTTTAAAAGAAACTCAGAGAAGTCCCACAAAAATGTTTGTTTCATAACAGAATTTTCTGAATCATATATATTATCACCCAGCAAAGTACAATCTACTTTTCAACCATAATGCACTTAAATAAGGGCATATATATTCTTCCGGACAAGGATCTGAAGCTCGTCCCCTCCCCTCATATCTTCAGCGTATTCCTTAATCTTGAGAGCAGAATCTTCAAGATGAGAGCTCCTTCCAAGTTTGATAATTTTCAGTGAATGAATATCTCCAAAACTAGACGGAATCTCCTCAAGCTTACGACATCCCGATAGTTTTAATTTCTCAAGCGAGGGAAAGGATTCCTCTCCAACCTCCCACTTGGCAAGAGTCACTTTATTTAACTTCAAGCATTTGAGATTCTCAAAGGTGTCTTCCTCCCCCATGTTCCATTCTTCCCCATGGATGATTGTACCATAAAGGGACAACACTTCAAGGTTAGGCAGTCTCACTATTGTTGATAGTGAGTCGGATGTCAGAGGAAAGTCATACAACGACAATATTTTCAAACTCGAAGGGAAGTGAAAATCCCACGGCCGACTTGTCGCTATAGAGGACCCACTGTCGTTTGAACTTTTAAAACGTACTATGAGTTCTTCTAGTTCAGTTAGGCAATCCAATTTCGGGAACCAATGTTGCTCTGTTGAATAATCCCATGATTCCTTTACATCAAATACAAGCACTTGAAGATTGGGAAACCTTTTGAAAATATCCTCTGTACATTTCGAATAGGAAAGCACCAGTTTCTCTAATAAGCTCAACTTCTCTAACTTTGTGTCCTCTGCTATCAGAATTGGTTCATTTGTATCCATATCAAAGAAAGAACAAGTATTCATGTGCACAACACGCAACTTTACAAGATCCCAAATTCTCGGTAATAGCATCACGATTGTTTTGTCGTTTTCAACCACCAGAGTTTCTAGATTCCAGAGGTTTGAGAAAGACAAAGGCAGAAATTTAACTTCTGTCCCAATTTGTAAGTACCTTAAATGATTCAACATGCATATTTCATTCAGCAAAGAATCGTTCACCTTCATAAAAGAGGGATCCAGGTACAACACTCTAAGAAGCCTCAAGTGTCTTAGGTGAAATGTATCAGAGAGACAATCGTCCCACTTGTCTCCATCTATGGTCAAAGAATACAGGTGTTTACCAGAATGCTTTTTCTTATTTGAATCAAACAGGACAAAATTGTTAAGCCCCAATAACTCGCTGTTATAATGAATGGTAACTATACGTGGCATCAAATCTGAAGAAGAAGATGGTGTACTTGAACTCATCTGGTCAAACAACTTTTCCTCTCTTGCTTTCATCACTTCCACTTCACTGTTCAAAATAAAAGAACTCAAATTATTTTGAACTTCAAGCCACGCAGTCCTTTTCTTTTCCCTCCCAGCAATGACTCCAGCAATCAGATCAGCCACCAAAGGAAGCCCTTCACAATTTTCGGCTATTTCTTTACCAACATCTAATAGGTCATCAGGTTAACTCTCCTTTCCAAATGCCCTTTTCTCTAATAACTCCCAACTTTCTTCTGATCTTAGCAATCGAAGATTAAGAGGAGCAGTATAGAGCTTTCCATGCAAAGCCACTTCCTTTTTTCGAGTTATCAAAATAATTCCACTTCCTTTCTCAACTTCTGGAAAAGGTCTTGTTAACTCATCCCATGTAGTAGTATCCCACATGTCATCTAAGACAATAAGATACCTCTTTCAATACAGTTGTTTCCTTAGCTTATCAGCAACATCAATATTCTCACTCAATTTTGAATCTGAGTCACTAGCTTGATTGAAAATTTTATCCAACAACTTCTTCTCGTCATATCCTTGGTCGACTGTGCACCATGCACGAAGGTCGAAATGGCTAGAAACTGATTTATCATTGTATACTTTGTACGCCAAAGTAGTTTTACCTAAACCCAGCATACCAGTGATCGAAATGACATCCAGATCTGCTGGTCCACTGGTGAGCTTTCGAAGTAACAAGTTTATCTCTTCCACAAAACCTACAATTATTTTACCAGTTGTCAATGACTTGCTTTCAACTGGCTTCTTGGGGGTGTTTACAACAATGAGGCTCATGTTCTTGGGAATCTTCTCATGTAAATCAGAGACCTCTTCTTTTATAAGCTTCATCTTCTTTATGGTAATGGGAAGTGAGAAAATAAGATGTACGAGACCATTATCTCTAACAATAATTGAATCAATGACATCTTTTAACTCATATGCTACATCTAAACCACGTGCCCAAAGATCTTTATACATTTCTTGTTCAACATTCACCAAGAACGATGTTATGAATTTTAGGTCTTGCTTCACCAGCTCAATTTCTTCCCTTATCAAAGCAATTGAATAAGCATTGGAATCTAACAAATCATTTAAGTGTATGTGCAGCAGATGCATGAAGAGCGGTCCATCACTCATGGGGAAGCAACATTGAGATGAATCCGGGGATTTCAGATAAACATGTTTGAGATCTTTCTTGAGGAGTTCAATATTTTCCAGCAAGTCTAGAGTGGCACGGTTTGTCTCATCGGTACCCTCTTTATTCCTTAATTTCTCTTCCAAGTCGCGTACAAGAGTTGATACCTCCCTGGTAAGTGCTCCAACACGAGCCAAGAGATCAAAAAGTTTGTCATGATGAATAAAGTCCTTGGGCATATCTGAAAGAATAATCAATAGGAATTCCATCATGACATGAATGTTTCGAGCCCCTGAAGTGCTAGGGGTAATAACAGTTACCATATGCTCTTGTAGAATATGAATCAGATATTCTCTGATAATGTCCGGAGAGGTTTCCAGGAGCTTCTTAATGAAGCGTCCAACTTCTGCTGAAGTTGAAGCTTTCAAATTTGTATAACATATGTGCATAACCTCCAGTTCAGTTGGAACAATCTTCAAGAGTAGATGTGCTAGCTTGAAGAGTCGAGAGTCTCTATCATTCTGATCATCATCATCTAGCTCGGAGAGTTGAGAGTCATCATCAGTCTGATCATCCTCATCTATCTCGGAGAGTTTAGAGTCTTCATCAATCTGATCCTCCCAAAGGAAGTGTCCTACTCTCTCAGCCATCAGTTGAAACTGAGGTAAGACATATTCAACTATCTCGTGCTCAATGTAACCATTCACTATCAACCCATGGAAATCTCTTATGTTGCCACATATATTCTGAAGAACCTCATATTGAGTCGCTCCAGGAAACATCTTTTCAGCACGATGCTTGGATAGATGATAGAGATTCAAGAGGAGGAAGTCCAATTGCTCATCCATCACGGTGGTATCTGATTTAGAATGATGATGCAAGCTGATACAGTCATCCATATTACCGACGAGGCTAGTAAGGACATATTCACACCCGAAGTTGTTGCCATCATCATCCAAAATTGGTTGAAGCAGATTCTCAACCTCTTGTCTTTTTCTAGTCATTATATCTTCAAAATGCTCCAAATCGGAATAAGAAAGCTGGACATATGTACAAATAAATGCCAGCTCCAATTTTAGCTTTTCAACTTGATCTTTGTCAAGAGCTTTTTGAATTTCCTCATTCTCTAGGAAATCCAGAACATCGGCAATGTCCTTGAGAAGAGCAGAAAATAACACCTGCCAAAATAACACATACCAAATTTTTAAAGCCACATATCTAAAATTCAATACTTTACAGTTCACTCTATCAAATAACATACCAATGAGTTGTTTGCTTCTTCATTATCTTTTCGTTTTTCCATGATTCTACTTTTCCTTCCCTTCCTTTCAAGTTCTCAGAATTTTTTACCAAAGTAATCTATTATAAAAATCAATTTACCAAAATAATACGTTTTTTTAAAATTTTACAAAACTAGTATAAACGTAGTTCATAGTAACTTTTAGGTTATATTTTATTCAAAAAAATGAATAATAAAAAGACAAAAATCTGACAGAGTAAACAGACATAAAACGTTATTGTCAGTAACGTTTTATAATTCATTACTCTGAAGCACGTTTTACAGCTAAAATGTGACTCACAGTAACGTTTCTCAATGGTGAAAATTGAAATCCAATCTTGTACATCTCTCATTCATTATTCAAATTTCCACTATTAAAATGGATAAATATATTTTGTACATACCTTCATATGAAATATATATGATTTTCTCTTTTCTTTCTCTTTTCACATAGACAATACTTTTTAAACAAAAGGAAACAAAAGTGAGGATGACTTTACACAAATTGGAGCTTGTCTTGTATCATTTCAATTTCAAAATTTGTAAATAAATCATATATATATATATATATATATATGAGAGATCTTCTTAATTCAAGCCTAAGATAGCATCCCTTCCAAATATTAGACCAATCAGTTTCTTATCATTATTAAATATTAGACTATCAATAAAGAAGTTATTGAATTAAATTGATGTAAGAAGTAAGCAAACCAACTATTAAAAAAAATATAATGGCTACATCATAATAGAAGAGACAAAGGAATTAAATGATATTGTAGTAAAGCCTCCTCACAACTTATTTTCCTTGCAAAAGTATTATCTATGTATGAAAAGAGAAGAAAAGAGAAATTTATATATGTGAATATATATGTGTAAAATATATATATTCATTTTAATAGTGGAAAATTTAATAAAGTTGAATGAGGCATGTACAAGATTGTTCTTTAATTTTTAGTCATTCCAGAAAAAACGTTAATGTGAGTGACGTTTTAGTTGTAAAACGTGCCTCAGAGTAACGAATTATAAAACGTTACTGACAATAACGTTTTATGTCTGTTTAATCTGTCAGATTTTTATCTTTTTGTTATTGAATTTTTTTTAATAAAATATAACCTAAAACGTTACTGTGAACTAAGTTTATACTAGTTTTGTAAATTTTCAAAAAAACGTATTATTTTGGTAAATTAATTTTAATAATGGCTTACTTTGGTAAACAAACTCAAGACCTGATGCATAAAAAGTACATAAAACTTATCAGGAGAAAGAAGATGAAAAGATAAGAATAATCAATAATTTTCATTGGACGGACATTTTAACCAAACTTAAGAGGTCTTAAGTTGAAGAAAATAAAAGTGAGAAGTCTATTGAATTTTTGAAAGTTTTTGCATAATAAACTTGTAACCATTTTCTTTTTGTCAAGTTCATTTCATTAAATTTTGGCTACTCCTTTTTACTATTTTCACGCGAAAAGATTTCCATCTTGCAGTGGTTTTCGTATTTATAAATAAAAATAAAAATAAATTAGTTTCTAACATGTATAATGGACTACAAAACCAAATCTCCCGTTTATCATGTGCAATCTCTTGTCTAGAAATCTGATACTCTACCCTCTTCAGACCACTTTCTGTTTTCTTTAATTACCCCTCATTTTTGGATTTTTATTAGCATTACTATAGTGGGATTTCAACATCCATAAACGAGACCAAGTGATACCGAACCTTTATATCTCTAATAGCTTTAGTAATATATTTTCATTAGTGAAGGGAAATTTTTGTCTTCTTAGAAAAAACTTAAAAGATCTGCTTCTATTCACTCCGCTCTCTCCAACCCCCTCCCTCTCACCCGGTAAGAATTCACCTGCACCATATATTAATACCAAACTAATACAACTTATCATGGGTAAGTAATAATTTAATGAAGTGAAAATATATATTAACTAATTAACCATGACTAAGTGATAAAGTCATGCATCTATTGATTTGTTGTAAACCACTGGTGTGAGTAAGTATTTAACCCTCTCTCTTTCTCCTGTATTTTGTTTCCTTTTCTCTTTGTGATATCCAACTACGGCCGGGATATTCTTTCTTTAGAGAAATGTTTGGAGATGTCACGCCCCGAGCTACCCCCGAGACGCGAACACGGGACCTAGGACCACAAGTGATCCCAAGCTAACCCTACTGGCATGATCATGAGCATACTAAAGATAATAAACTGATGCGGAAGCTAAATCATAAATAAATCTGAAAAGATGGGGAATACCCATATACTATAACTGAAATATATGAAAACTGATGAGTTTAATACAAGGAAGATATTAACTCAATACTAAGCTGAATCTATCTATGTCTGAAATAAGCCTCTAAACTGACTAGAAGTGCTGGGACATACCCCAACTAAGTCTAGAAAATCTGAAACTAAAGACTAAAAATACTGAAAAGAAACTCATGACAATTGTCCTCAGAGAATGAGGACTCACCACTGATTCTGCTGAACTGGAGATCGGGAATCGATCTAAGCGTGATCTGGATGCTGAGAACCTGAACCTACATCACGAGAAGATGTAGCGCACGTATGCGTCAGTACTTGAAAGGTACTGAGCATGCATGATAGAGTAAAGCTGAAATAACATATAACTGAACAAAGCATACTGAGCAATGATATAATCTGGACATGATATAGATACTAAAAATACTGAATACTGAGCTAACTGATGCAATGACCAAATTTATAAGATGCTGAGACTGAATACTGACTGTACTGAAATATGGTCAATGCAATAGAGTCTGACTGAACTGTGGGAGCTACTAATAACCGACATAAAACCACATGAGCTAAATGTGGAGTCCGATGTATACGCCCCATCGAGAGGACCCAATATACCCTGCCAGAGGTATAGAGGCATGCTAGCGTGATCACTAAACTGATGTGGCCCACAGAGGGGACTTACACCTACGTGGCTCGTAGTTCTGGGACTATATGGGTACGCTGAACCCTAGTCCAACTCGGTATTATGCTACTCCCAATGAATTAAGTGGTTAACTGATTATGACTGAATTTCTGTAAATACTGGATAGCTCGAACTGAACATGCAAACTGAGAATGCAACAATTAATCTGATAATGATGCATTCATAAACTGAGGCATGTATAACTGAATATATTATGACTGAAATACTAAATAGTTTAAAATACTGACATGTAGATACTCATACTTGAAAACTCCTTTTTAGAAAACAATACTCTGATCATTGATGACTTGGGAAGTCATACTGCATAAACATTGATGGTATATCTAGATACCATACTATTCATACATTGATGACCTACTCAATTGTCATACTAATCATGTTTTAGAAGCTCTTTCTCAAAACTCATCTTAACTTTCTCAAAAACTCAGTTTAAAACTCAAGTGTTGTCTTAAAGAAAAGCTTCTCAAGATTTATAACTCAAAATAGGGTTTATACTGAAATATACTGATAATGATAATGTGGCATAAAACTGGAGCATGTATATCTGAAAAACTGAAATATCTAACCTAGCATGTGTAATTCAAGAACTAATGAAATACATAGCTAGGGTTCTGAAATTCATGCGATAAACTGAGCAATAACATGATAATCTGATTTGGAACATTTAAATAACTAATTCATGATGATCTGTTGAAATTCTAGAAACCCTAGGTCTGTTCATAATTATGGAATCAAGAATCTGACTGAATTCTAGGGACCTAATGGGCGAAAGGAACCCACTAGTGAAATCCCACATATCTGGTGACGAATTCCACGAAGAAATCTTTCGATTTCGGGGATGGAACTGAAGGAACCTTGTTGCGTTCTTGAACTAGGGTTCTTGACCTTTTTCTCCTCTCTTGCTTCTAATTTTCTAAGTTTTGATTAATGATTTGACTTAGGTAAGTTCTAGTTATGTTTCTAGGCTTAAACTGATTAAAATCTCATGATTTAGGGTTTAAACGACGTATCTTAGGAGTTAAACGAAATAGGAAAAGACCAAAAGACCCCTAAATTAATTGCTGTCGGAGTGATCGACGGAATGGATTGACGGTCCGTCAATCATTCGATGGTCCGTCGATTGGGTCCGTAAGTCGAGTCTGCCCGATAGGGCTTCACTAAAATGGGCATAACTTTTTTACTCGGAGGTCGGAATTTAGCAAATTCGGTGGCGTTGGAAAGATAATTCAATTATCTATCTAACCATAGGTCATGGGACACATAATTCATTTTGTGCTAAAAGTTATGACCATCTGAAGTTGACCCATCAATATTTTTCATCTAACTAGCTGCTAACCTCATCTACGGTCAGACCTACGGACCGTGGATCGAATGACGGTCCGTGCTGGTCGACCGTAGTTTATGTCAGAGGCTGGTAAGGGAAGTCTCGATCCACGGACACAGACCACGGACCGTGGTCTGATCTACGGACCGTGGGTTTGTCCGTGAGTCGGGACTTAGCCAATTTTCTGAGCTGGTTTAGGGAGGGGTTGCAGTGGTGAACCACGGACCACCAGCACGGGCCGTGGTCTAACCTACGGTCCGTGGATGGTGACCGTAAGTTGCACCTGCAACTTCTCAAAATCTGCATTCTTGTCTGTTTCGAATACGGGATGTTACAGGAGATCTATAAATTGAAGATCCTTATTCTCATAGCATAACATAATAGGATCCACAATGTAGTTGTTTAAGAGTTTTGTTTATGGGGAGATTTTATTCTCTCAACAATTTTAATATTTATTTTCTTTTACATTACTTTTCATATAATAATATTATGTTTTAGTATATGTTTTTGTCATCTAATTTATCAACGTCTTGATTGTAATTGTAAGCTTCCGCATGATGCCTAATCACTTACGAACCCAACAATTAAAGCTAATTTAATAGTGGAGAATGTAAATGTTCTCATCGTGTATATAATTTAGTGTAGTTGATCAAATTATACATTAATTAAATGTTTTTATTTTATAGTATAATATAGTGAACTTTTGATGGACATTTTCGTAATTTAACTTTAGGCTTAAACTCTTTCCACTTTTAGTATAGTATGGACACGTGCGTGCAGTTGCACGTGTGTCCCATGTTAGTTAGTACAACTTTTTAAAATGATATAGATGATGCTAAAACATGTAAGTAATAAGTGACTAAATTTAGGAAAGGGTAATTATTTGTAGCTATACACAATCAATTGAATTGGTATAACATTTTTCTTATGTAGTTCTCATATATCTTATACTCAGTGTGACACTTTCCTTACTTTTTTAATATTTCAAGGACATATAGTTTATAGGTAAACATAAGTAACGTTGATTATGTTTGTAAATGTTTCATATCTTAAAGTTTGTGTCTTATTTTTAAGAAACTATAGTCTCCTCCTTATATCCACACACATATCAATATGTTGTTTCCGAATAAAAATTGTATTTCATAATGTAGAAATATTGATTAACATATGTCTTCTTTAAGGTGGATAATAATTGTTGTCAATTTCACGGGGTACACTTGAAAAAGTCAGATTTATTTGTAATAGATAATTGCATGTACAACTTTCTTTGTTTGATTCAAGATGTATGAATCCTTCATATGTAAATATTATATGAGAATATTAACTAAATTGTTTAAATATAATAGTATTACGAAATATAACATAATCAATCCATATTCGCAAACAAGTTGAAATTTAATACAAATGGTTGAAATAATACAACTGGTTTGGCAGCATCACGAGTGCAACTGACTAAAGTGGTGCAATTTTCTAAAGACAATGGCACAATCCTTGTTTATGATTATGCATATGCTATGTATATATGTGATGTTCGTTTAAAATTCAATTTAATTTCCGTATCGCAATTGATATATGAAGACACCTTTGGGAATCTCAAATTTTTGAAGTTGGAAGAAGTGATTCTTGCAAAGTGGAAGGTTGGAGATGAATCCTTTCCCGTTCTTGAAAAGTTAGGTCTGTTGGAATGTTATAAGCTTGAGGAGATTCCGCCTAGTTTTGGGGATATTGGTTCATTGAACATTATCAAACTTGTAAAGAGTCCTGATCAACTTGAAGATTCCGCTATGAAGATTAAGGAATATGCTGAAGATATGAGAGGAGGGGACGAGCTTCAGGTCCTTGGCCCGAATAATATCCCGTTATTTAAGTGATTTTAAGCACCATGTGTGGAAGTTCTTGAGCGCTTACCCTGGAAAAAAATGTGAGTACAGACATCACGTATGCAACCATGTACTGTTAAGTGTTATCAAGTCTCGAGTCTTGGCTGATTTTGTAGTTGATATCGGTACAAGTATACTCCCGGAGGCTGAGAATGAAGCAATACTTACTTTCGGACTGTCTCAGGAGTGCGGATCCTCTTGACAGATAGACCATCCAACATCCTTACGTCCGGTCTCTGATTGATTCTCATTACACCTTCCAAAGAGATAATCCGACAAATCAATTAAGTACCATTTCTCAAACAAACAATGAAACCAAGTTTGAGGCTGTGGTTACAGGACTCGACTTGGAAAGTGACTCTCGATTAGTGGTCAATCAGATCCAAGGGACATATGTGGCACGAGAAGCCCTGATGCAACAATACTTAGATAGAGTCATAAACATTTTGTCCCAATTCCGTGCAGATACCCTGGGACTTGGGAGGACAATGATTTTATGGTTTATTCGACTTGCTTTGTAGTACAAGTCGTCTCATATAGAGCCTCATACCTTTAATATAACAAGAAGAAGGTAGATTGACCTATTTGTCGTGCCAATCCTTATTTACTACTACTACATCAACCGTTGTGTCTAGTGTGACGTTATACGCATCATTATATGCATATATAACGTAACATCCATTCATTGATAAGACTAAAGGGGAAAGTGTGAAAATGGAATCAAATGAGAATAAAATTCATATATTGAATTGAAATGACAACTGAAGTAATCCTCAAACGTCTATAGATTATTTAGTAAAAAAGCAAACAACAAAAAGGGCAATGTGTAAACAGAGCAACATATGAACTCTTTAGTGCAATTGGAAAAGATTCATGATCACCATGGAGCATCAGCCTCGAATGCGAGTGCAGCGCTTGCAGCAGGCCCTTCACTCAACTGTCGACCATATCCGCTCGAGGCAGCTGACGGTCCCCACGCCACACCTGAACTTTGGATTTGGCTCATTTCACGGCGTCCGTTCAAATTTCTTCCCTTGCAAAATGATGGCAAATACACCCCTGCCACAATATATGAAAAGTTATTGACACATTCTTTTTTACTCTATATACAAAGGAAATCTATAACTTAATTACTAAAAATAGACGATTTAACTTATACACACTGACACTGTAAAAAAAACTCTTACATCATACATATTAATGTTATCATTTCATCAAGTTAAAATTACTACTTATAAATGACATGATTGTGTAATAAGGGCTCCTTTTATATTTTGCCCGCTAAATCATCTTTCAATTGACCTGATAGTGTATAAATTCTTTTATAATGACACTACATAAAAGTTAATGACATTTGAAGTTATGAAATGTAATACCTTCTCCCAAAGCCAAATTGTAGTAAAGATCAACAATGTTGGGGCACTTTTGGTTGCATTGTTGAGAACAAAGCTTAGAAGTGAATGTTGATTCAAGAAGTGAATCAGAAGAAATGCCAAGAGAGTTTCTATCAGCTCCACAAGCACTAATGCACTCATCACTTTCAATCAAATTTGTTATGTCAATATTGGACACTAACACCTCTGAGGTCTTGCATTGGTATCCTCTTGTTCCCTCAATTGATTCATAACTCTCCAAAGAGCAACGCTTCCCTGACGAAGCAACTGAGAAGGCACACAGTCCTACTGACAAATCTTCACACATAATTTCTCCTGTATTATCAAATAATGATACGAAAAATGTATCAAGATCACGATCGATATTAGCACTAGCATCAAGATCATCACTAACAAAATGATTTTTAGTTGTATACAAAAATTTCATCAGAACCCTCTCTGAATTGCTAATATCATTTTTAATATGGAATAATTATTTATTTTTCAAAAAATACTTTTCACTTACCAATCAACTACTATAAAACATATACTAGAACAAATATTTTACAACAAAATAATTTTTGAGGAAAAATTATTCCACACAAAGGATTTAATCTCAAGGTCCTATTCCTTGAATTAGATAAACATAGAGGTGTTACCAAATTTAGCTCTATATAATTACTTTATCAATAATATAAAGATTGTATAATAGAGGATCTTTTTAGGCTATCGAAAAAAGGGAGTTTATCTGTCTTGTGAGGATTCCTGACGATCGGTGACACAAATCATGTTACTACAAATTTGCTTTCGCTAAGGAGAAACTCATAAGTTTCCTAAACTAGTATTTACGTACATTTAAATACTACATATATAAAAGAAGAGTACATACCATTATTAGCAAGAGCTCCATGAATGACAAATGAAAAAACAAGGAAAATAATGAGCTCCATATTTTGTAAACAAGAAAAATATCCCTTCTTCTTAGAAAAGTAAGAAGAGAATTTGTTTATGAGATATATGGAAGAAAAAGGGTTCTTTATATAGGCAAAATTTGGATGAGTCCAATAAGAAATGCCACCTAACCACTTAAAGGTAACTATATATTTTAAAATTTTGTTATATATTTAAGCTTACTTATATTGATAGACTAAATAATTTTCAAATTATAAGTATAATAATTACATAATTTTGTTATTACCAATGACGTACGTAGGATTTTGCACAAGCAGTGTCGACTGATTGTTAATTATAACTCGGTTTGTAAATGAGTCAAGGGTTCTTGTGGTTTTAAAGCTTTATTTAGTATTTTGAATGATATTTACTTTCTATCATTTTGTGTACTCTTTGTAGGTTATCATTACATACATACAAGGGCTCGTTTGGTTCGCGTACAAAGTTATATCGAAATTATAATGCATGAATTGTAATGTTCAGGTTAACAATAATCCATTCGTTAGTATTATTATTATTATTATTTGTGGAACCCTAGAATAACCCACAGTCGCTATAACCTCTGCCCTTTGGGTGAGCATTTTATGCGCACTGGGTAAACCTCCACTGTGTAATAGTCTACACACCACATAGGGGATATACACCGCATTAGGCAAGCCCTGTGCGACATGCTCGATTGAGAAGGCATTGAGGATGGATCGATCCCGAGTCATCCATGTGGATAACCACCCTCCAAACCAACTGAATCATCCTGAAGGACCCATTAGTTATCATTTATAAGTGCATATACTTTATTAACGAACGATAAAAAATAGGATATATGAAGTATAATAAAAAAATATTAGTTTAGTTATAAGTTGATACAAAATTTTGTTTACCATTTTACCCTTTGTACATTAGTCTAATTTTTTGCCGAATGGAGACCTTTTTCTTGTTCTTATTTTTGTTATAATATAGTAAAGCCTGCAGAATGGTGATTTGGATTTGCTATTTTATATTGTTTCAATGTGGACAATTTTGCGGAAATTTCAAATTGCCATGTGTCTTTCTTTTATTATTTATATCTTTATTTATTCACTGAAATCTGGAATCTCATTTTTTTTTTAATTTTTTCTTAGAAGAATCAAGCTCCATGCATGGGTAGGGATTGCTCAGTAATTAATTGTTAATTTTGACATAGAAACCAAAGCCATGACTAGTTGTAACTTGTACACATGTGCACTCAATTGATTTTCACAGGTGTTCGATACCTGTTTTGGGACCTAGTCGTATAATCCACTATGTTCGGAAGTTCCAATTTGGGAGTAAAGCACTATCTACCAAATTTATTATATTCGAACTTAAGACTTCTGGTTAAGGAAGAAAGATGAGCATCGCGTAGATGGTGTTTATCCAACAAGGGAACACAAGCTCTAAAGTTTCCATGAAGGCATAAACATCCTTGAACTATTGACAGTCTTAAAAACACTGCTCTATTTGACTAACTAAACCTAGATACAACCCAGATTTGTCACATGATATAGCAAGTGGTCTCAAACTCTTGTAAGAGCACGGAGTTTCTTAATAAAAAGCTGAGAGAATATTAAAGCCGAGAGAAGTGCTTAAAACACTCCAAAACTTGGATAGAATTTATGGTGTATGTTACTCATGTTGCATCTGGTTGTATTTAAGTTCAGTTAGTCAAGTTATAAGGGGTGTTTTTATAAGTGTCAATAGTTCAAGGATAAACAAATAATTCACGCTCATTCAAACAGATTCTCTGTTACTATACAAAGTTTTAATGGGTGAGTGGAATGTACCATGGTGCATCAGTGATACAATTGAGGAAATAAAAGCTCACCTAAGTGGGAAAGAGCACAAATTCGAGCACATCATGAGAGAAAGGAAACCAGTTAGCAGACTATTTAGCGAACAGAGCAATAGACCAAGGAAACTGTATTTTTTCAGATTTCAGGAGCAGGGATATAAAAGGGAGAAAGATCATCAACAGTGATAAACTAAATTGCCCATACTTAAGAGTTTCACCACAAAGGAGATAGGGGATGGGAAGGCTAAAGCATTGTTCTTTCACATATACAATATTTACAGAGAGCCTCGAGGGGAACAAGAAGTGTGAAAAGCAGGATAGCCTAGGATGTCGCAGCCAACAAACACGGACTCGGCAAAAAGGAGAAGTTGAGTTGCATAAACCTGGAAGACGCCTTAAGCACCAATCTGAGAAGGTGGACTGGAGTTCTCCAAGCACCACAGCCAATCATCACCTACAACAAAGAAATCATGGAGCTAAGAGTAGGAAACAGGGAAAAAAAGAGAAGGATATGTAGAAAGAAGGAGATCAGAATAGACGAAACAAAGGGGCTGCGGAAACTAAAACTGAAGAATCACTCACTCTTGAAAGCATGAAGCGAAGCTGGAGATCGCAGGCAGCAGTTCAGCATCAGGTAAAATGAATAGGAATTGAGTCGAAAGGAACTTAGTGGAAATCCTACTTTTTAGGGACGTGTACATAGAAAGAAAGCAGAGGGCTGGGTTGATCTTTCTTGTGTTTAATTTTGTTTATTGGATTTGGGTAATAGGCCCAAATGAGTTTGTACTGAAAGTTTGCCCAAAAAAAAAAAAAGGTTTAGAAGTGTTTTCAATACTTCTCTCTCTATTTAACAAGGTGCTCAAATTTTTATGTTTAATTTGATATCAATATTTTAATAGCCAAGTTTTGAGAGTTGAGATCCTAGGCAAGCAATCCTTCAAGCCAGCATTAGACAATTTGAAAGTTATTGTATCTGTTTCCAATATTATTGGTTTTTACTGCTTTAATAATAAGCAAAGAGTCATTTTACTGGACATAAGCAGTACGAGTATATACCAACTACAGCATGCTTTATCATCACTCAATGACAGATTGCTTAGCAAAAGCAACAAATATTCAATATGCAATTAAGGGATAGTGACAAGTTCGACAAAAATACAGGTTAGTCGCTTTCTCTTCACTACTAAAGTTCATGCACAGTTGAAACGAACTATTACTTAAAATATAAGATAAGATTTCCCGGCATAAGCATACTAGTCATGATATGCTTCATCTTCGTCCTCGTATCCTTCATCCTCATCTGCTACTGCATCTTGGTACTGTTGGTACTCGGAGACCAGATCATTCATGTTGCTCTCTGCCTCAGTGAACTCCATCTCATCCATTCCTTCCCCAGTGTACCAATGCAAGAAAGCCTTCCTCCTAAACATGGCAGTGAATTGCTCACTGACACGGCGGAACATCTCTTGTATTGAGGTTGAATTTCCAATGAAAGTTGATGCCATCTTTAGACCAGTTGGTGGAATATCACATACTGTTGACTTGACGTTGTTGGGAATCCACTCAACAAAGTATGAAGAATTTTTGTTCTGCACATTAAGCATCTGCTCATCAACTTCCTTGGTGCTCATTTTCCCCCTAAACATTGCTGATGCTGTCAAATAGCGGCCATGCCTAGGGTCAGCAGCACACATCATGTTCTTTGCATCCCACATTTGTTGGGTAAGCTCAGGAACAGATAAAGAGCGGTATTGTTGTGAACCACGTGAGGTAAGTGGAGCAAACCCAACCATGAAAAAGTGGAGACGGGGGAAAGGAATGAGATTCACAGCAAGTTTACGTAGATCAGAGTTAAGCTGTCCAGGGAATCTGAGGCAACAAGTAACTCCGGACATGGTTGCAGAAATTAAGTGATTCAAATCACCAACTGTTAGAAAACAAAAGCACCATCAGGAAAAGGATAAGTTTCTCAGAAGTTGCAGAATAAGTGACCCACAGCATGAAGCATATTCATATTAATTGTTGCTAAGCAAACACAATCAACCAACCCTCAATCCCAAATGATTTATGGTCAGCTATGCAAAAAATCACTATATAAAGTTAGACTATGAATGAAAATTGAGGGAGAGTTTTAATAACTAAACAGTTGAAACACATTTCATGAAGATTGATTAAGATAAGCTTTAAGAAAATGAAACTGAAAAGAAAAAATGAAATGGCTGCAAAAATGGGAGGCCACTGGCGCTAATCAGGATATTAGTTTCAATTATCTAACATCAAATAACATATAGAAGACTCCATCACCACGGCTCAAAATTGTTGCTTGTTGAACTAGACGCATAAATAAATGAGTTATGTCATTAACTATGAATGGAGGATACTTACAGCTAGGAGTTGTAAGTTTGAGGGTTCGGAAACAAATGTCATATAATGCCTCGTTGTCAAGAACCATGCACTCATCTGCATTCTCTACAAGCTGATGAACAGACAACGTAGCATTGTAAGGCTCTACAACTGTGTCTGAAACCTTTGGAGATGGGAAGACAGAGAATGTCAGCATCATCCTATCTGGGTATTCCTCTCTAATCTTTGAAATGAGAAGTGTCCCCATTCCAGACCCAGTCCCTCCTCCCAGGGAATGACACACCTGAAACCCTGCGTATAGTCACACATATAAGCAGCAATGGTGCATGTATGACTATGTATATACCCAAAAAAATAAAGTCACAGGCAAATGAAATCAATAAACATTAGAACTTGTGATAGGCTGATAGTTGAACCAATTCCACAAGTTTATTATATGTACAAACATTTCGAGAACACCTTTAGACAATAGCAATTTTCAGGTTACTTGTGCACAACCTCAAGAATAGATTCAATCAACATAGCACCCACTGTGTACCAACCATTGATTCATTCGATGTTCATCTTTTAAAGCAAGTCGAGATTCTCTAAAACGATAAATTCTCTAAATACACACACATACCAGAACTGAAGTGTGATAACATGACTATGTTCACATATCAAAATGAAATCATAAGCATATATGAAAAGGTTAAATTATTGAACATACCATATCAAACGTAATCCCACAAGATAAACAAATCAGTATATGCACAAGCATTTAAACAGCACCATGTAGGCAATCCCAAACATTTAAACATAAATGTAAGCAATCACGATTTTATGCTTCTCAAATTAACAAAATACATCATGACATGCATAAGCATTCAAACAAACACCTTGGCAGCATCACAATTTATGTTTAAATGTTTGTTATTTCAGCTTCTCAATGATAAAAACCCACAGAACTTTCAATATAAAAAACAATCAGCACAAGTTAACAAATCAAAATCATGCATAAACATTTAAACAAATTCTCAGCTTCTTTACAAACAATCAGCACGAGTAAACAAATAAAAAAAAAAACGCATAAACGTTTAAACAAACACCTTGTAGGCAAACATAATATTAAGCTTCTCAAACGCGTAAAATCATAAACTTACAACATCAAAAACAACCAGCACGAATTAACAAATGAAAAATACACATAAACATTTCCACAAACACCGTATCAGCATCACCAATTACACCTTCTCAAATCAATTAAAAAAAAAAACACACAATCAGTACGATTTCAACAAATCAAAAGACATGCAACAACATTTAAACAAAATACCTTGTAGACAATCACAATTCTCAGCTTCTTTCCTAACAACATCGAGAACCGAATCAATCAACTCAGCACCTTCAGTATAATGACCTTTAGCCCAATTATTACCAGCACCAGATTGACCGAATACAAAGTTATCAGGTCTAAAAATCTGACCATAAGTTCCAGATCTAACACTGTCCATAGTACCAGGCTCTAAATCCATAAGAACAGCACGAGGTACGAAGCGCCCACAACTCGCCTCATTATAATATACATTGACTCTCTCAAGTTGAATATCTGTCTCCCCATGGTACGCCCCGGTTGCATCAATCCCATGCTCGGCGCATACCACCTCCCAAAACTTAGACCCAATTTGGTTACCGCATTGGCCACCTTGTATATGGAGAATTTCACGCATTTTTATAGATAAAGCGTATCGTCGAGGGAGGAAGGACGAGAATGAAATGAGAGAGAATGATGAATTTAGGAATTGTATGAGAAATGAAGAAAAAAATGAAGCAAAATGAGTTTGTTTATAAGGGAAGGTGGTGATTGGGGTTTTGTGGTGTTTGAAAATTTGAAATTTGTTGGAATGGTGGGAAAATCTAAGTCCAGACAAGTGGATGGGTAATAAAATTTGAGGAAGTTACATATTCTATGGTTTAGTTTGTGAAAACTAGAAATTATTTATTTATTTATTTTGTTTATGATACTACATATATATATTTCAAATTCAATCTATAATTTTTAGTTTAAATTTAATAGTAAAATGCAAAAAATAAAACTATAGCGAGTAAAAAAAAAATCTTTCTTTTGGATGTCCAAATTAACTTTAATCATCATATATTATTAAAAGTGTGAAGCTCCTAACCTCAAAGTTGAATTACCATTTTGTCCTTCACTTAAATATAGTATTTCTTTTTTTTTAATGTACAAAATGTAAAAATATATTCTAATAACTAATTAAATAATCAATTTTAAAGTATTCAATTGAGTTTTAAATTATTGTAATAAATATATAATGGAAGATAAAAAGCCATTCATATGAATGAAATAAGTTACATTAATTTGCTAGGTGGAAATTCAAGCATTTCAAATGAAAAGTTCTAAAAGAAACTGTTATATATTACAATCCCCAACAATTCATATTTCTTCATCCCACATGTGTATGTTTTCTCTTTCACGTTTTCTTTTACCGACAATATTGTGTAGTTGAATTTGGTTTAGACAACGTAAGGCTCTCATCTTTTTCTTCCTTTTTTACATAAAGTTCTTATTGTATGTTCTTTCAAGTATTTTGTATTCCGTCTCACGTGACAATAAACTACTAAAATTTTGTTGCAACAACTTATGAGGTAAATTTTAAATTTCAGGGATAAAGAAGATGTGATGCTTTTGCAGGCAGTTGAATAAAAAAAAAAAGTTGGACTGTGCCAAGCCGCCAACACAAATGAGGTTATGCTACGTTTCTTTCTATATAACATGGTTTTTTTTCATAGGAAGACTCTTAGGTGGGTGAGTTAACAACTTCACGAAATAAATTCTAATCATGTATAGTTGTTGTTCTGATCGTTCTCATAGTAGCCTATGTGATAATTATAACAATTTTCTTACAATGTAAATTGTGTTTTTTTGCATATTTCTTGAACAATTGAAGTCAATCCGTCTGGGACATATTATACTAAAAGTGGGAAATTCCTAAAACCATTCATCTCTTAATTCTTTTTATTTACTGAATATTTGGAATCAAGTATAGTTTTTATACGAATAGTATAGTATAGTTGCCAAATATTACTGTCATATGAAAATCATATATAATTGAATGATTGTCTTTGTTCCCTTTATAGTATAAACAGAAAATAGTGTTAGTTGTGTACGTATATTTGGTGATTTGTAAAGTCGAGAGTGTTGGTGCTAAGAGACAAAATATTTCCATTTTGTGAATTACTTGATTTATAAATTATTATTTTGCATATGCATAAAAAGAAATTATCTAATCCAAATATACTAATAAAGAGAAAAACCAAGTTATGATTTATATGACTATTAATAGCTGGATATCAACTTTGTTGCTTCTATTTTTCATGATAACTATTGGATATGGTTTCTTTGTTTGCTAAATAGATATTTAGTGTTTACCTTCATTACTTTAGGAACTTGAATTTATTCCTTCAACAATTAAAGATTTTTTTATAATGTTTTTTGTGAATTTTAAGAAGTTTATATTCCTTCGTAAGAGTAACATACGCTTAAAAGTGGAAAGGATATTAGACAAAAAATAGATAACCGTTTTATCCCTATATTAATTTAAAATGTTTAACTATTTAATAAATTAAATATTAAATAGTAACTCATCACATTAGTCATAAATCAACCACCATAATGTCACTGGAATATCTTTGTATTAATTTCATGTTGGAGTAAATTCATGAATTTTTTGTTCTTTTCATATTCCAATTGGAAATATGAATGGTTGTGTTTGTCCTTCTCAAAAAGAAAAAAGTCGGATCTATATTATATATTTTTTTGATAAATATTTGTATTAATGTAAAGTACATAACATAAATTTTATTTCCACTAACTCTCCTCTATGTAAATATAATAACTTTCACTAATTATGTTCATTATGATTTTTACTCCTACCTCTCATCCATGATCTCATATGAGTTAATGTCATATACATGAGTCATGACAACTCTTTGTGTTCCTCAATCCTATTCTATAAATAGTGACATTTGACACAAGATTATACACACTCAAAATAGTTGGAAAAAAATGTATAACTCTCTATGCTCTCTTCTGTTTATCTCTTTTTATTTGTTTTGTTTAATGTCTAGGTTTCTTGTTTGTTTCCATTGTATAACATTCTTATGTTTTGTTGTTATATATATATATATATATATATATTACTAAACGTTGGAAGCTCCAAAATGAAAAGTTACATTAGTATTTTACCCCAAGACTTAATTAAAATATTTTTAAAATGTAAAAAAATTAATCAATTTAATTATTTCTTTAAAATCCAAACATGATGAATTTGAGTAAATTAAATCAAGTATAGTCCAGGTTCATTTGACTAATAGTTCATTTACTTTTAATATGACAATGTTTTAGGCTTTTAGCATTCTCTTTGGATGCAGGTATAATGCATTAAATTAAGAAATTAAATCTTTGTTTAAAAAAAGAAAAAAAACATCTCATAATAATTTTGGTCTTTTCAACTACTCCAAATATCTTATAATAATGTGAGTCTCTTCTACTTCTCCTAAATCTCACAATTAATTGAGTTTTTTCTACTACTCCTAACATCTTGTTATAAATAAGTCTTTTTTACTATTTCATTTGGTTAAAATATTCACAGTTTCTTGAGCCTTTTTCTCCACCATCTTCAATTTTAGGTACTTATCAATATATGCATCAATTTAGTTTTATTTTTCATGCATAATAGTTAGTTTCACAAGATAAATATTTTTTTATTACAATATGTGTTTATCTTTAAATTAAAATACTATATATGTCACTAAAGTAATATCAAATTTGCAAGAATTTCTAATCTCAATTTATGAGTTTGTTATTTTTTTTTCTATTGTATTGCTTTGATTTTTATTTATAGCACATAAAGAGTCTAATAATATATATGTCATTTAAATTTTATCATTTGCAATATAAGATTTGTTTTAAGTATTTTGGGATAAACGTGCAATGCACGTTCCAGAGACTAGTTAGAAAGTAAATGACAATAGATATTTTATACTGGTTGAGATTTAATATGGATGTTAGTCCAGTCCTCTAATGTAGCAAAAGAGTTCTGTGTAAGTGTTTTTAACCTTAAAATGTAGTTCCTACGTCTACACTCAATTTTAACAATATCTTCCTTTTTTTCCTCTATTCTCTCTTCTTCTTTTTTTAAATAAACTTTATTCTCTCTTTTGTTTGCACAACAACTAAGATAGAAATTACAATGAGAAGGAAGGTTTAGACAAAGGTCATGGAGGTATTTGTTAAATTAGGTTTTAAGCCTAATTCACATCCTAAAAGCTAGCTCAAAAAGAGGAGGATTGTCAAATCTTACAATGAGTCCACCCAACTCATTAATCATCAATATGAGAGTTTTGTCATTCTTTAATACACCACCTCACACTCAGTATTTTATCATCTGGTGCGTGAACAATTTTAATTTTGGGGGACTCAATATTGGGTGAGATGGGTGCTACTCTGATACTATGTTCAATTAGGTTTTACGCCTAATTCAAAGGGAATAGGATTATCCAAATCTTATAAAAAGTATCTATCTCATTAACTATCAATGTGGAGTATATTAATATGAATGTCCACTACATAATTACAATCTCCTCACTAGGCCACTACTCTTTATTACTTCATCCGTTCCTTTTTATATGTCATCTTTTTATATTGTACTTGCATTAAGAAATTAAGTAACTTTACCATTCTATCATTATTTAATGTTTTCTTAAGTCAACTTTTCAATAAATGATGAATATGCTAGATTTCAAAAATTAAAATGCCTTTGGATGACTATTTAAATTTTTGAGTTTATTTTCAAAAATAAATTTTTATAGAATAGTGAATGGAGAGAGTAATTAATCAATGTATGAAGTACTCCAATGAATATTAATTACTTGTTAATTTTCCTAAGTTGGTCAAAGTATATATATTTTCAAGACTAACTAACTACTCTATCAAGGGTATAATAGGAAGAATATGATAATTTATGCATTGATTTTATAAAATGACAAATATTTTGGTCCAACTATTTCTAAAAAGGGATGACATATAAAAAAAAAAATGGAGAGAGTATTATGTTTCACGTCTTTAAAAAACTTACGCCTTTGAACATAAATTCGATTACTAAATACAAAAAAGAATTGAAGACAAGTTGACTCGATTGAAGACAAAATTGTGCAATTAAATCGCTATAAATAACATCTAAATAGGTACTTAAAAAAGAATGTTATTCACTCTGTCCCTAATTACTTGTCCACTTTTCCTTTTATAGTTGTCCCTAATTACTTGTTCATTTTGACAAATCAAGAAAGGACAATTTTTTTTACCTATTATACCCTCAATTAAATGACTAATTACTTTGAAAAATGCAGAACTTTTCATCCACTTCATAATTAATAGGGGTAAAAATGATAAATTCACTATGTCATTAATTAATTTTTTAATAGGTGTGTCAATTCAAAAGCGGACAAGTAATTAGGGACAGAGGAAGTAAATGATAATGTCATTAGCGCCAAGTTCAAAGAGGCCCCACACAACAACCAAAAAAAAATTGTCACTCCATTTTAATTTCATCGTCTTGTTTCAATTTAGCACATAAATTAAAAAGATAAATAATTTTTTAAATCTTGTACTATTGAATTAAAAATACGTAAAATGTATCAAGATATTCTTTAATCTTTTGATCTTAATTAAATATGTCATATGGAAAAGTTAAAATCAAAGAACTATTGAAAAAAAAAACATTCTTTTTTTAGACATATTAAAAAAAAAAAAAAAAGTAAGACAAACAAATAAAACGGTAGGAATATTATACTCCCTCCATTTCATATTAATTGAATTTTTGAGGTATTTTTCATTTTTCAAATTAACTTAATTGTTCAGTTTTCAAGACTACTTTTAGAGTGTTCTTCCAATTTTACCCTTTATTTGAAGTTTCAATGTGTTGACTTCAATAAATTTGACAATAACTAATAAGGATAAAAATAGAAAACTATGTTCAAATTATATCTTAATCTATTTTTCTTAAAGAGTGTAAAACACCTCAAAAATTCAACAATTCAATTAGTATGGAATGGAGAGTGTATAATAATATGTACTAACTTTAGTTGATGGAGTCTTGACTTGAAAAAACGTAGCAAGTCTTTCTTTATAATATATACTAACTTTAGTTGATGGAGTCTTGACTTGAAAAAACGTAGCAAATCTTTCTTTATAATATATACTAACTTTAGTTGATGGAGTCTTGACTTGAAAAAACGTAGCAAGTCTTTCTTTATAAATATATACTAACTTTAGTTGATAGAGTCTTGACTTGAAAATACGTAGCAAGTCTTTTTTTATAATATATACTAACTTTAGTTGATGGAGTCTTGACTTGAAAAAACGTAGCAAGTCTTTCTTTATAATATATACTAACTTTAGTTGATGGAGTCTTGACTTGAAAAAACGTAACAAGTCTTTCTTTATAATATAGACTAACTTTAGTTGATGGAGTCTTGACTTGAAAAAACGTAGCAAGTCTTTCTTTATAATATATACTAACTTTAGTTGATGGAGTCTTGACTTGAAAAAACGTAGCAAGTCTTTCTTTATAATATATACTAACTTTAGTTGATGGAGTCTTGACTTGAAAAAACGTAGCAAGTCTTTCTTTATAATATATACTAACTTTAGTTGATGGAGTCTTGACTTGAAAAAAAGTAGCAAGTCTTTCTTTATAATATATACTAACTTTAGTTGATAGAGTCTTGACTTGAAAAAACGTAGCAAGTCTTTTTTTATAATATATACTAACTTTAGTTGATGGAGTCTTGACTTGAAAAAACGTAGCAAGTCTTTCTTTATAATATATACTAACTTTAGTTGATAGAGTCTTGACTTGAAAAAACGTAACAAGTCTTTCTTTATAATATAGACTAACTTTAGTTGATGGAGTCTTGACTTGAAAAAACGTAGCAAGTCTTTCTTTATAATATATACTAACTTTAGTTGATGGAGTCTTGACTTGAAAAAACGTAGCAAGTTTTTTTTTATAATATATACTAACTTTAGTTGATGGAGTCTTGACTTGAAAAAAAGTAGCAAGTCTTTCTTTATAATATATACTAACTTTAGTTGATGGAGTCTTGACTTGAAAAAACGTAGCAAGTCTTTCTTTTTATTATATAAATCAGTCAAGTTGAATCACTCTGTTCACTCACAATTTTCCAATCTTGAGTCTCAAATTCTGAGTTAAAATGTCTGCTGGACGCCATAGATCTGATGAAGGCCCTAAGGTATTCTAATTTGTATTAGCTCTTTCTTATTTTCTAGACAAATCGATAGATTTATTTAATTACAAGCTAGTTAATGTTGACATTCTTATATTGGGTTAACTATCAAGTTTTTACTTATTGATTGATGTTGTTAACTTGTTATCACCGTATAATTTTGAACAATCCTAACCTAGATTTTGTACTGAGTTAGACCCAAGTATCCAAGGGAACTTGTGTGTGTGGAGGTGGGGGGGGGGGTGTTCTGTTGCTGACCCATAGTGGCGAAGTCAGAAATTTCATAAGCGTGTTCAAGATTTAATATATACATCATATGAAAAATAATTTTTGACCTTAGTATAATTTTTCGACGAAGGGTGTTCAATTGGCCACCCTGGTTGACTGCTCACATGAATTTTAACAATCGTCACTTGATGAGCTAAATTTTGGGTTGAATTCGGTCAAAGATAGGCGGATGCAGCATGCTAGAACTAGGTTCATTCGAACCTAGTATTTACAATGCGGAGTATAAATTTATGTGTAAAAATGTATTAAAATTGCAATAAATAAATAATAGGTTTGAAGCTTGAACCCATAATTTTAAAAATACAGTGAGTCCAATGCTAAGTATGTTAAGTTTTTAAACACGGGATCCGCCTCCGCCTAACATAAGGTTCTCATGTTATCTTGTGCATGCTCTTGATATCCAGAATTGTTTTTGGACAATCCCCAACTCATGAGCTAGTATCTACGATTGAAAATTTATGTATATACAACTTATTATATGTCACAATTCGTGTCTAGTCAAATAATGCTAAACAGAATGGGGTGGAGAAAGTTTCAAATATCAATTACTGTAAGCATTCTTAAAGTTATGACCATTTGGAGTCTTGAATTTCAGGTTATTAAACTTAAGATTATGATTGACAAGAGCAGAAACCAAGTAATCTTTGCAGAGTCGGACCATGAATTCATCGACACACTCTTCTCATTCTTGACACTCCCGTTAGGTACAGTTATAAAACTTCTTGAATATAAAATGGTTCAATTGGGATCAATTAGCTGTGTTTATGCCAGTGTTAATTCGCTTGAGCCAAGGTTCTTGCGTACAAGCTACTGCAAATCCATGTTGATCATGCCACGGAATGCATCAGAAGTTCAGTGTGAAAAGTTGAAGCTCAATGTTGATTATTCGGAGAATGCAGGGAAGTTGTTTGACTGTAATAGCTATAACCCTAGGTGTAAAACCATAGTCAGTATCTCGCAGAATACACAGTGCTTCCACTGTAATAAATTGAGACAATTTGATAGAATAATTAATGAGAAGGAAGAGAAGAGAAGTTGTGGGGGAGAAAGCGTGGTTGAAGTCTTTCTAAAGGGTGGGGCAGCAAGCTTTTTGATTACAGATGATTTGCAGGTAATACCAGCCTCAACTGCTAGTTTAACTGCTTTGTTCAGAAAACTCGGAGTCAGTGACGAGAGTGTAATTGAGGCAAAGACAGTAGAAGTTGGTACTGAGGAGGTAATGCTTTTACCTATATGTTGTACGATGCATACCATTCTTATTTTCGGAGTCCCTAACTTGTTCAAAATTAGTTTCATAAGAGCAATTCTTCATTTATTATTTCTCCTTCAAGTTATTATCTGGTCTGTCATCTTCATTTAGTTTGAGAGAAAATTAAATTGAGTATTATAATGATGGAAGATTAGACAATTAGTAAGATCCACCCTGGAGTAGTTACACCGGAGGATGGGTGATAGCTGAACTGTCTTACTTGATTCTTCACAAGTCACAACTACTTAACGCTCTACATTTAATGGCTAAATATGTAGGCTGAACTTTGTTGGATATTTTACGAAAAATACTTCATCACAGTAAGATCCACCCTGGAGTAGTTACACCGGAGGATGGGTGATAGCTGAACTGTCTTACTTGATTCTTCACAACTACTTAATGCTCTACATTTAATGGCTAAATATGTAGGCTGAACTTTGTTGGATATTTTACGAAAAATACTTCATCATGAAAAACTTTGTGTATATAAGACATATTGAGGTTCAATTCGAGTGTGTGTGGTTAATGACAAGGAAGAACTAATTGCAAGGTAAAAAAAAAGAGGAAAAAATTAGAATCATCAACTTAGTTTGTTTTTAACTCTTTCCTTTAACACATTGTCCACTCTTGCTTCTTTTGGTTTTCGCAAGCACAATTCTGATCACATTATTGAAAGGCATAATACATAGATAGGCACTCAAACTTGGCCTCAACTGGAAAGTAAACACTCCAACTTCGGGAGTGCACATTAGACACCTTAGAACCCCATGCTGACATTACGCATAAATTTTGGAGCTGTCTAGATGATTATTTTGTAAGTTGGAGTGTTCAACCAACGTAATAGAGATGAGTTGAGGTGTCTAGATGTGCATCATCAAAGTTGGAGTGTTTGGTTGTTAGTTGAGGCCAAGTTAAGGTGTCTATCTGTGTATTATGCCTTATTGAAACATAAAACTTTACCATCTGCTACTCTAGGTTTTCGTTAAGAACTCGTTCAGAATTAAGGTTTTCGCTAAGAGTTTCTCATTAAAGGAAATGATTAGAAGAGCAGAGGCAAGATTGAAAGGTTAAGACGTTTTCATTTGGCGTAATTTGCTAATTTCTTGGTTATCTGCTCCATGATCTCTTTATCTTCTTCTACTAACTGATTCTGTTTGTACCATCATCCATTACCATATTAATACTCGGGTTCTTATTTGCCTCTTCTTTTTGTTTCAAAAATTCACGTTTACTTTGTTTGGTATTCTAGTTTCCGCAATTTCCGAGCCTCATCACTGATGCATATGACCTGATTTAGGTGTTCCAACTGCTGAAGTTCTCATTGCTCTCGAAGACGGCTTTGACAAATACGGTACTGAATAGCCAGGGAAGGTTGAAAGATATATTGAAGTACGAAGATAACCAAACTGCAAAGTTAGAGAAGAAGAAGACGACTCAAAACACAAACCAAACTGCAAAGCCTAACAAGAAGAAGACGTCTCAAAACCCAAACCAAACTGCAACGTCTGACAAGAAGCCCATGTCTCAAAACACAAATACTATGAGCCTGAAGCTTATAGTCAGCAAAAGTAAGAAGAACGTTTTGTATGCAGAAGCCGGGGTCAAGCTTGTAGACTTCCTTTTCAGTTTCCTTGTATTCCCGTTAGGGGCTGTAGTAAAGCATCTAGGTGGTAACTCAAGACTTGGATGTATAGATAATTTGTATAAGGGTGCTGCTGATTTGAGTTCGGAAAATTATATCAAATCAGAAGAGTGCAAAAATATGTTACTCTCTCCGAAACTGTTTCCACACTCTGGTTTTGACAGTCATATTCTCGAGGTGGAAGAGGAGTACCGGAAATACAGATATGATGATGACTCAGGATGTATAGAATTAGTAAGGAACACTAATAAATCCGAGGGATCATCGACAGTAAATGAGGAAGAAGCAAGCGATTTAGCCATCAATATTTTGGATCCAAAGTCTCCAACAGGAGAAACTATAAAGGGTGAAGGGTACTTGAAAGGACCCGCAACGTTTATGATAATGGATAATCTTCTAGTGACTCCTTTTTCCCCTACCGCAATTATAACTCTGCTTAATCAAAAGAAGGTGTCAACCAGTGATGTCGAGGAACGCACTGTAACTGTTGGGAAGGACGAGGTATGTACACTTTCTACTTGATTTACTTGCATATTAATTGGGATTTTGGACAGAAACATCATGAGGTGAGAGGTGTAAGCACCGCGAGGTATTCAATTCATTTTTATCCTTTGTGTTTCAAGTCCCCGGGTTTCAGAGTTCTTGCAGAGTGGAACCATGCAATACTAGACACCGGATAGATCTATAAAATTATTTTTATCTCTTCATCATTTAGGAAAAAGGCTTTTGCACAGAGTTCGATCAGTTAGCAAAGAGTAACAAGGCTTTTGCACATCATAAAAGGTTGCAAGCAAATGATAATTGAATTGACTAGAACTTGTGTGTTGTAACTATGGATTATGCCAAAAGATTCAAACAATGGAACTAACCATGCATGATTTATTAAGATCTATATATATATCGAATCCTCATTAACTATACATTAACTTTTGCAGGCCCTGAATTTGCTGAAAGCGTCTTTAATCTCAAAAACAGTTCTAAATGATGTTTTCAGCATTAGGGAACCTTCCTAAGGTTATGCTTGAAGTATGAACTTTCAACATGACGGAGACGTGAACATCATGGTGTGATTATATTATATGTATTTGCCATATACGGTATGTGTGTGATTATATCGTACTGTATTATATTGATTGTCTATGCTCATACCTAGCCACCACATTTCTTGACACCAAGTGGATTATGTATGAAATTTTATTGTCTTATACAAACAACGTAACTCTTCAATGTCGTGAAATTATATTTCGCGTGTTATTTCCATGTTTTGTGCCATTGTAAATAACATTGTTGTGCTTTATCGCTAGATGCAGACTATTGCATGTGTGCCTTTGGCATGCACGCAGTGTGACTTAATGCCTAGTTTTTACATTGTTTTTGTTCCTGCGATATCTCAAATAAAGCAGGTAATATTCAAATCTCTGAGCCAACAAAGTAGTCATTTGTAAAAACTTCCGTTTTTCCAATTTGTCTAAATACAATTGCAACTTCAAGTGAAACTTGGTTGTTGTTCATATGCTTAATTAGATGAGAAAATTTTATCACTCTAGTTAGCTGAATAGGGATAAGATAATATTTACATAATATAGGCTTTTTTCATTTATATAATACTCCTCTTCAAGTTGTAGCAACATCATATGCTCCTATCTTGCCACAAATATAGTCAATTCTGGATCCTCGGTGATTTTTCTGAGAACATCTATTAATTAGTCATTTAAGTTGACAAAACTTGTAATAATGCACTCAGATTCAACCGATAAACCAATAATTGAAAGTATAAATTATAGGAACCACATATTATAAGTACTAAATAACATCCTATCCCTTCTAGTTTTTTATTTACCAAAAATCCCTTAAAAATGATGTTTGCGGGATACATAGCATTGTGCACGAGATACATTAGGTTTGATACATTCCACATAGCGGGATACATAGCATTGTGCACAGGATACATTAGGTTTGATACATGCCACATAGAGGGATACATAGTGTTGTGCACGGGATACATGCGAGATACATAGCATTGTGCACGGGATACATAGCGTTTGATACATTCCACATAGCGAGATACATAGCGTTGTGCACGGGATACATGCGGGATACATAGGTAAAATAAGGGATTTTTGAAATTTTTGAAATAAGTAGGGATAAATGAATATTAAGGTAAGTAAAGGAGTGTAGTTAAGTAATTTGTCCTAATTGAAATGCACCCCTAATTAGTTGACTACTTGAACATTCAGTTTGTTAGTGAGGGTTCGATTCTCCACCGTGTAATCATCTCTTCATTATCTACCCCTAATTTATTTTTAAAAAAAGCCTAGAGACTATGGAATGACCAACAACTTCTTATTAAGTCATTCTAAATTATTGGACAAAAGCTCGAAAACGGCATAATACATAAATGTGTTCTTAACTTGGCTTCAACTGTCATTTATGCCCTTCAACTTTGGGTGTACACATACAAACAAATATTTAAATTTGTATAAAATTGAACAAATAGACACATGCATCCTACGTGAAATATTACACGTACGACACTTTAAATTATATTTTTTTTTCTCATATCAATTATATCTTAAAGTAGGGGTGTACAAAACTGAACCGAAAATCGGACCAAACCGCAAACCGATGAAAAAACCCCCGACTAGTGGTTGGTTTGACTCGGTTTGGTATTGGAAAAAAACCCCGACTATATTTGGGTTGGTTTTAACTAAAAAAAATCAACCCGACATTATATATATAATTTTAAAATTTTATTTTATACATAAAAATATTTACTTTGATATAATTTTTAAATATTTCTTATACTTTTTCATAGTTTTTATCTTTTAATATATTATTATTTCAAGTTTGAAACTTAGAATTTTAAATGGTTCAATAAAGATTATAGTCCATAGATATTGGTAATTATAATAAAGCTTAAATCAAAATTAAATCAATACTAAAGGAAAAAAAAATCAATTCAACACTAAGAATGACAATAATATTGAATATTTGTTCTATGGTTTTACATTGGTTTATTTAAATACATAATCTAATTTTAATTTCCTTTAATATTTAGTCATGTAGCTAATACTTATTAAACTTATTTTAGCATGATTTAGTACTTTTAAATTATGATCATTTTCATTATGACTTGTTAATTTGCAATATTTGTTTTACGCGATTTCATTATTATTATTTTTTGTTGGATATTTTAGTATCATTACTCATATAATATTTTGTGTTTTGGTAGGACTAAAGAAATATTTGAAGTACAAGTAAATTATATGTTTGTATGAATACTTTTCCGGAAAAAACCTGAAAAATCCGAGTTTTATTGGTTTGATTTATAGATTTAAAAATCCGACATAAATGGTTTGGTTTGATATTTGAAAAACCCGAACCAACCCGGCCATATACACCCCTATCTTAAAGTATCGATCAAAATTTACATCGTTTAATTCTCAAAAGAAAAATTGTGACAAGTATTTTAGAACAGTGAGAGTAATTTAGGAAAAAGAAATGGCCCCAATATTCGGCAGAAAATTTGAATACAAATTGCTTCCATTTTGCCAAATTCCAAAGATAAGAACAATCTAAATAAAACCAAAAAAATATATAACCTTACCCTATTAAAGTGAAAAAAGTGTACGTAAAACATTATCTTAAAGAAATACTAATATTTTATGTGTACATAATATACACACTTTTTGAATAGAGAGTAACATATCAATTTGGAACATGATCTAAGGTCACTACATTTCTAGTCCCAAACCCACGCACAATCCAAATTATGGGACCGATATCATTTGTGCAAATTTTTGTCTACGCTACTGATAATGTATTAACAATTATTCTCACTACTAAAAAAAATCTCAAATTTCCGATCGGAAAATGTTAGTGAGAAAAAAGAAAAATAATATTTTTTCCACCTCATTTTATGTAGCACCATTTGACTTGACATGATATTTAAGAAAAAAAAAAAGAAGATTTTTGGAACTTGTGGTCTAAAACAATTTTTAAATATTGGTGTGATTGAAAATCATTTCATTAAGGGTAAAATGAGTATTTTAAAATTAAATTATTTCTAATTATTGTACGTTGACATTCTTTTTGGGACGAACCAAAAAGAAAAGGGTACCACATAAAATGAGACAAACTGAGACAAACTGCATTTATGGTTTTATGAACTCTGCTTGGTGCTTGAAACCTTTGTGTCTTGTTTCTCTTCTTGACTACCCTCAATGGCCTTTTCGACTGGGGGCTGAGTACTAAAAGTGGGAAGAATCTAAGTCAAAAGTTGAATTACGAAAATACCTTTAAAGGATTAATTTATTTTCTTGAAATTATTTAAAATATTATTTTTTACATTTGATATTTATTTTGGGATTCAATGATTTTTGACTGTTCGTATTATGGTAATTAATACTCCTATTTCCAGCTAGACTTACAATTCAATACTCATTATTAAATTGCAAATTATTATTAGCAAGAAAAAATCAACAATCTTTACATCTTCCACATAGTAATAGTGATGATAAATTAATACTTAAAGGGAATAATAGTGATTTAAAGGGTATTTTCGTAATTCAACTTTTGACATGAATTCTTCCCACTTTTAGTAATATCTATCTATCTATATATATATATATATATATATATATATATATATATATATATATATATATATATATATATATATATATATATATATATATATATATATATATATGATAATATACATACACTTTTTGAATAAAGAGTAACATATCAATTTGGAACATGATCTAAGGCCACTACATTTCTAGTCCCAAACCCACGCACAATCCAAATTATGGGACCGATATCATTTGTGCAAAATTCTGTCTACGCTACTGATAATGTATTAACAATTATTCTCACTACTAAAACAAATCTCAAATTTCTGATCGGAAAATGTTAGTGAGAAAAAAGAAAAATAATATTTTTCCGTCTCATTTTATGTGGCACCATTTGACTTGATACGATATTTAAGAATATTTTTTTTTGGAACTTGTGGTCTAAAACAATTCTTAAATATTGGTGTGGTTGAAAATCATTCCATTAAGGGTAAAATGAATATTTTAAAATTAAATTGTTTCCAATTATTGTACATTGACATTCTTTTTGGGACGAACCAAAAAGAAAAGGGTGCCACATAAAATGAGACGGAGGGAGTAATATTTTCACACGGAAAAATTAGGAAATCTTTCAGTATTTTCGTGAAAATTTGTTTCTCACTATATGTTTTTTTTTTCAATGAGCTGGTTCGACAGATATGGATGCAAAAAATCATATTCTATAATTTAATTTTTTTCATTGATTCACGATTGAAAAAACCTCTGTTTCTAATAGCATTTGAACCACACTAAAAATATTGGACTCATCTAAATTTTGCCTATATAAAGAACCTCATTCTATTCCATAACTCTCATCACTAAATTCTCTTCTTGAATTACTTATTCTACATACTTTAACTAAGAAGAAAAGGCATTTAATTTTCTTGTTTACAAAATATGGAACTCATCACTATATTCCTTGGTTTCTCACTTCTTGTCCATGGAGCTCTTGGTAGTGGTACGTACTAGATCTTCTTTTATATACATTTTTTTTTAAACGTAGATAAATACTAGTCTAGGAGACTTATGAGTTCCTACATAATTTAAGCCTAATTACATTCATTTGTACTAAATTTGTATTCTGAATCCACTGACTTTAAATCCTGTTTCGTATTATCATGCTTCGAAAATACAGGTGAAATTGTGTGTGAAGATTTGTCAGTAGGACTGTGTGCCTACTCAGTTGCTTCGTCAGGGAAGCGTTGCTCTTTGGAGAGTTATGAATCAATTGAGGGAAGAAGAGGGTACCAATGCAAGACCTCAGAGGTGTTGGTGTCCAATATTGACATAACAAATTTGATTGAAAGTGATGAGTGCATTAGTGCTTGTGGAGCTGATAGAAACTCTCTTGGCATTTCTTCTGATTCCCTTCTTGAATCATCATTCACCTCTAAGCTTTGCTCTCAACAATGCTACCAAAAGTGCCCTAACATTGTTGATCTTTACTACAATTTGGCTTTGGGAGAAGGTAGGATTACATTTCATTACATCAAATGTCTTTTGAACTTAACTTCTACGCACTATCAGGTCAACTGAAAGATGTCATTTATAAGTATTATATAATTGCAACTTGATAAAATGATAACACTAATATCTATGACCTAAGAGCTTTTTTAACATTGTCAGCGTATTTTTAGTAAATAAGCTATAGATTTCCTTTGTATTTAGGTGTCAAAAAGAATGTGTCAATAACTTTTCATATATTGAGGCAGGGGTGTATTTGCCAGCATTTTGCAAGGGGAGAGATTTGAATGGACGCCGTGAAATGATCCAAATCCAAAGTTCAGGTGTGGCGTGTGCACCGTCAGCTGCAAGCATTGCACTCACATTGGAGGCTGATGCTCCATGGTGATCATGAAGCTTTTCCAATTACATTACTAAGAGGTTCATATGTTGCTCTGTTTATATACATTGCCCTTTTTGCTGTTTGCTTTTACTAAATAATTTGAGGATTACTTCAAGTTGTCATTTCAATTCATTATAAGTATGAATTTTATTCTCAATTGTTTCCATGTTCACACTTTCCCTTTTTCTTATCAATCAATGGAAGTTATTACATTATATATACATGAAATGATGCATATAACGTCACGCTAGACCCAACTGTTTAAAAAGATGTACTACTACTACTAGTAGTAAATAAGGATTGGCACGACGAATAAGTCAATCTACCTTCTTGTTATATTAAAGGAATGAAGTATCATATACAAAGCAAATAGAAGAGAACATAGGATTGCGTGATAATTAGCACTCTCATAAGAAAATGAATGTGGTAATTAAGGTGAAAGATGAAGGGATTATAGAATTAACAGGGAAAACAACCATCACATTACAGAAACAAAACGAAACAATGTTTTGACAGATCATGTGACATATATTGGTCTGCGATCATCTAAAACATACAGAAAAGGTGTTGATGAGAGGATGGGCGTTTCTGCTAGCCGCACAATAGACTTCAGCATGAGCATGGCAGCAACATGTCTGTACTTTTGCTGCAGTTGTCTAAGCAATTGTCAAATTCAAACACATCCTCGTTAGTTTGAGATCAACACGGAGAAATTAAGCGAAAGCAAGCATTGAATAATTAGAAAGAAAAAATAACTGAAACAATACCATTGTTGTGGTTACTCAGAGCTGCCAGTGATAGCTCTCCTCACTGTATTAAACACATTGTTATCAAATTAGATACTTAAAAGCAGCACACACAGGATATGAGTTTGTTTTTTTACTTACTTTGATAATGATGACGTTAAGACGGTCACATCCTTCATTCTCTGTGATTTCTTCTTTAATTCTCTCAACTGAAGCCTCCAGTGATTCGTTCCCAGAATACATCAACTTAATCTGTTTCAGTGTTAGAATATTTGCAAAGCTTAACGGGATCTCCTCAAGCTCACTACACCCATTTATAACAAGTGTTTCAAGCAGGGGAAAGGATTCCTCCGAGACATTCCACCTTGAGATACGTAAGTAGGACAGTTTCAAGAACTTAAGTTTATGCAGTGTGATATCTATGGGAAGGTACCACTCTTCGGAATGAGTGAAATCCCTTAAATGGAGACACTCCAGATTTGGTAGTCCCACGGTGAAATAAATTGCTTTTTCTACATGAATCCCATCTAATACCAGTTTTTTAAAATTTGAAGGCAAGTGTAACTCCGATGGAAATGGGGACCCCATAAAGGAAATGAAAACTGATTGAAACTTGGTAAGACTCTCCAATGTGGGACAAAAAGGCTCTCTGGATTTTCTATCTCCTTTAAACCTGATTAGAAGTTCTTGAACATTAGGACACTTCCCTAATTACACATCCACCCTATCAATTTCAATTACAACTGCCCTTAATATCCTCAAATTTTCCAATTTAGAGGATTCTTCAAAGATCCCTTGCTTATCAAATTCAGGCAAATGCATGTCAACATGCCTTAATTTTTCCATTTTCCAAAAAGTCCCTGGTAACAGCATAGTGTTGGCATAACAATTCACAATCAAAGTTTCGAGATTGGGAAGATGTGATTCTGGATGAAAATCAAATTTAATTGTGTGAAGTGCAAGGTACTTCAGGTGAATTAGTGGTTGCAATGTAGCTGACGACAAACACTCCACTTTATGAGAACTCAAATCCTAGACCTTAACAAGTCTCAATTTACTACACTGGCAGAAGGGATCCCAACTATATGAGATATGAAATAGACCTCCATTCGTCATTATCAATGACCTCAAGTGTTGATTGAAAGTTTTCCGTGTTTTGGATCTCAGAGATGCAAACTTGGAAAGCTCATTACTGTAACTGAAGCTCACTCGACTTTCCTTCCATTCAGAAGGTTGAAACTGGTGGCTATAATGCCCCTTTACTAGTTGCATAACCTTTTCTTCTCTACTCCTCTCCAAGCAAAAGTGAAGCACCACATCATGAACCTGACAGTATTTGACTTTACCATTATATTTTCTCTTTGAAACCATTACCACGTTACTGTGGATGAGATCCATCAAGTAACCTTCCACTGCCTCTTCCATTACTCTCCCAGATTCAATGTTCTGCACGAAACCTTCTGCAATCCATAAACTTATCAATTTAGACACTGGAATTTTTGCGTCCTCCAGAAACATCCCCATGTAAAGAAGGCATGGTCTTAAATGGTCAGGTAAGTTATCATAACTTAACTGCACAACAGACAGACTGTATCCTTCAGATTCACCATGAGAGGAAAGAAGAGATTTTTCAACCACATCCCACCAAGAGGCTTCCGTTTTCTTCCTTTTGATTATTCCAGCAACCAAGACAACTACTAGAGGCAATCCTTTGCATCTTTTCGCAATTGCTAGACTCACATCTTGTAGTTCAGGTGGGCAACCTTCCTGCTGAAATACTTTTTTCTGCAACAATTGGCAACTCTCTTCTGGTGTGAGAAATGGAAGGATGTACGGATCAATATGGTGCATGACATAGTCACCCACTTTCTCAAGTCGAGTTGTTACTACTATTCTGCTTCTATTTCCAACATCTGGAAAGGAAAGCCTTAAGTCATCCCATGCCGTGCCATCCCACATATCATCCAAGACAATGAGATATCTTTTTCCCATTAGGTGTTTCCTCAACTTGTCAGCAAGGATGTCATCCTTATCTTCCTTATCCTTTGAACCAGTAACTTGACTAAACATCTCTTGTAATAGCTCTCTCCGGTTATATGTTTGGGAAATGATGCACCATGCTCGAACATTGAAGTAAGAAACAATTATGCCATTATTATACACCTTGCTAGCAATAGTCGTTTTCCCTTGTCCTCCCATGCCTACAATTGGGAGGACATCTAGCTCATTTGTACCTCTAATCAAATACTGAATCATCTTTTCTGTGTCATTCTCAAATCCTACTATCTCCTCATCATTCACAGGATTGCTATGTCGAGTTGGCAGATGTTTAGATGGTGCTATCACATAACAAGGCTTAAGAGCAACGTCCGCCGACCACATCTCAGTCACCTCTGCACAAATGTGCTTGATCTCTTTTAAGATTGAAGGAAGTGAGCAAAAAATATGCCAAAGAACATTATACTGAACAAGAATAGAGTCAATGGCAACTTCAACTTCATATGCCAAATTGATAGTACGCCTATGAAGATTTTTAGGAATTTTATGTTCATGCAACATCTCTGAAAATGGATGATAAAGATGACAACTCCTCCTCTAAGATGGATGTAAGAGATGATAGCTCTTTCTCTAAATTACCGATATGAGGTTTCATCATGAAATCTAAACATGATTTAGATTTCGACATCTCATTCAATTTCCTTAAAAGAGACTCCAGAAAACACAATCCACCAGCAGTGGGAAACTGAGATGGAGTGAATTTTAAGGATTTGTAGTACGTCTCCACTTGTGCCTTAAGATCTTTAATTTTCTCCAATATTTGTATCGACCAAATATTGATTTTGCTAGTGTCATCTTTGTTTATAGAGCTAGGTAGAAGCTTTTGAATTATGTATAGCTCCAACCTTTTCCACAACATCATTCAACCAGTTACCATCAATAGCATGATTTGACACATCAACATTAAGGAAAACCAACAAGAACTCTATTGCTACATCAATATTTCGAGCGGAAACATAATTAGGAAAGTTCTCGAGCTTTTTGTTTTTAAGGTACATCAGAAGACTGTGGAGATGATGTGAGAGTCCTTTTGGCAATTTGTTGTCCTTAAAAGTTCTTGATTGAGTAAACTTTGAAGCCTTTAGTTCACCAAGAAAAATCTTCTTCATTTCCAGCTCCACTAGCACAATCAGGCATAACAGATATGGAGGCTTATCCAAGATGAAATCTTCATCCTCCTCATCAATGCTAAACGAACGACAAAACTGTTCTACATTGTTTGCCATGAACTGAATTCGAGTCTCTAAAAACTCCAGCTTCTCATGGTCGATGAAACCATTTATCTCTGTTGCATATAAGTAACCCAAAAATCTCATTTTCTTTTGAATGATTTTCACTTGCTTTATAATTCCATTTATTTCAAAGTTTGCTTTATTCTGAGGAGGAAAGAATTCCAGGAACACCAGTACATAATTTAGATTCTTTCCGAGCCAGTCCAAATAGGAATCATTCAACTCATAATTGTACCTTAAAATGGTATTACCTTCAATGAACTCTAGCAAGTATGATTCCAGCCTTTCCAGATTAAGGTTAATTTTGCGTTCATCTGGAATTCCACGAAAAACTATGTGAAGCAATTCCACAATCGATTTGAACGTCTGCCTGAGTTCGACCAACGAATTAGGAAAAAGAACATGATGGTACTTTATAAAGGTTCTAAAAAATCTTAGGTTTATTTCAAGCATCTCAATTACACCAATCCTGATTCTAGCCAAATCACCTCCACTCTTGTACCATCTTAGCTGATCTAACACATTGTCAATGTCATTTTGAGCCATCTTCTGCAAGTTCACCAACTCTTGAATATCAGTTTTTTTATTAAATAAATAAGAGCAACATTTCTATTCACATTTTTCTATATCGATCTATTGCTACAAGCTATATATTACTAAATGTTTTCATTTGGGAGATAGATGAAAATACAACGTTTTTTTCTTGATAGAGTTTTTAAAAGACAAATACATTCACTTCTATTTTCTTTTGATGGGTTTTCTTTTGTCTATCTTTGTTACTCCTAATTTTATACTAGAAGAACTTGTTGTACATCTATATCGGCTGGAATATCCAGCTTAATGACAGTGTTTTTTGACATGCTTGGATTCTTACATTACTACTTGTGTATAAGCTCCTAACAACAATACATTCCATACTCGAATGGACTATTGTTCTTTTTGCTACTAAATCCCTAAATCAGACATGTCTCAAGCTATGAGAAATTGAGAATTCCCTACAAGTGTTCGTAATGAAGTATTTTCCATATGAAATTCTTTAAACAACCTAGAGTTAGACAACAACGACACACCCAATATAGTCCCACAAAGTAAAGTCCGAAAACAACCTAGAATTCTATTACTAAATAATTAAAAGTTCTTTTGCCATATCAAATTCATTAATAGAAATAATTGTTGAACTCTGTGAAGATGCTATTACTTAACTAATGTTGTTTCATACAAAGTTTACTAGTGGGGATATATATATACGAGGAGTCCGCAGCCTAAAAGGGTTGCAATTACATTAGAGGTGTTGAATGAATGGGTTGCGTTGAATTTGAGTGAGTCAAATTGGGCTAAGTTAATAAATGAACGAGTTATTGACCCGCGCAAAAGCTACCTGAGTTGAAATGTGGGTCATAACTTAAGCCGTCCAATTCTTACTAAGTTTTAATTGCTTTATCTATTCTTTTAGAAAAAATTTAATAACCAATAAAATGTTTTTCTCTCTCTTTATTATGGCTATATATGACATATGAAATTAAAAAAAAATTAAAATGTTTCAACAAGATTCCACATGAGTCAATTTGGACTGCATATCAACCCAATTTTTAATGTGCTGTAATGGATTAAGTTAAAAAGTACGACAAAAACTTGAACCGATTGATCGGATTAGTTGAGTTGAGTTTGATTTTGCTACCCCTAAATAGATTCATATAGCAGTTTAGTGAAACCAACCTAAATATTTGCAAAAAAGAAGAGAGAAGTACCTAAACCAACTTTTATGTCCTTGTTGTATCTCCAATTTCGTAATTCAAGCCTAGAAAGAATAAGCCAAAGAGATGATAAATATAATTAAAATTAAATTCAAGTACCACCAAAAAAAAATTAGAGGCAGGAGAAAAAGAAACCGATCGGATCATGAAATCTTAAGTTCAAATCAATAAACTGACCTTAATAACCATGAATTCAATCTGCCATACACAAGGTGTGGTCTAGTATAGAGAGAGATATATGTGAGCTCTGAATCATTGCATAAATAATATATTTAATGGTAGGTTAACAACAATTATTGTTTTATTATATATAATTAATAACTGATAGTTGTTGTCGTTTCATTCCTAGTGGCTAATTGACTGATACTATGAGCTGTGAGTCATATTATATTATTATTATACTAAATATTATATTAAGTTTGATCGGACGTTTGTGCGAGGAATATTTAATTTTTTTGAAATAAAATTTATATATTTGTAAACTACTTAAAAAGTACTATAAGTCACAATAATCGGCAATTCAAAATAAATAAAAGATATATGAAAAATTTACGGTTAAAGTTAGACTTGTTTGAATCTCGAAATCGGAAAAGTGCCGCATAAATTGAGATGGACGGAAGGATTAATAATAATGTATTAAGTCTAAGCCAAAAATTGAATTACAAAATTTTTTTATCAAAAATTAATTTACCATTTTACCATATATATACCAAAAAGAGTTAAAAGATTTTATAATAATAAATAATAATAAATAAACTTGAAGCACATTTATAATAGACTAATTTCTGAGCACACGCATTTCCCATATTAATAATATATAAAAACAATATACATATTAAGTTTTGAAAATAAAAATAGAAAAAGTATGCAACTTCTTAGATTTTTTTTTTTTTGAAGAATTAACACAAATAGTTATACATCCAATTAACTAAACTATAAAAAATAGGGTATGTAAAATATGTAGTTAGAGAAAAGACATAAAGTGACACCTAGACTTATTCTGAATTTTTAAAAAGACACATTAACTATGCGGACGCCCTATTACCCCACTAAATAATCTTGAACTCATATTATTACATCATTTTTTGTCCACCTTACATAGAGAGTGCGTGCACTCTCTCAAAGAGAGCGAGCAACCGAAAATAACTAATATAATCTTATTTTTACAAGTATTGTATTATAAAATATATTTTCTTATTATTTTAAATTTTTTTCCTTATTATTTTTTCTCTTTCTTTCTTCTCATTGTCCTCTCTATTGAAACTTCTCACTTTCAATGTCACCATTTTTACCACAACTTCACCTTCCTTTTTTTTACTATTATTAGTTTTACTCTCTTTTATTTTAAAATTTTATCTAAATATTTTCTTACATTTCGAACAATTTGATAAACCCATTAGATTTCAAGATGATTAGGAGGTATCGTATATTTTTTTTATCCGATTTCGATCAAGTTCTTTCAATTTTTGGGGAATTCATTAATTCTTTTAAAATTATCATTTCTAATTTTGAAGTTATATGAAAAAAAGTAATTGATGATAGCTTCAAAATTTTAAATTTCTTAGAAAAATATATAGTTTTGTTATCAATAATTCAATAAAGTCTAGAAAATAGTACCTTTTTTTTTTTTTACAAAAAAATCACAGAAATAAAGAGTTTGATTGGAGAAGATGAAGAAAAGGAAAAGAAAAAAAGAGAAGAGGGGTTCAACTTGTCGTGAGGGTGGGAGGTGAAAAAAAGAAAAGAAAATGGAGGTGGGGGTGGAAGATGAAGTGGAATTTAAGATGAAATCAAAATTAAAATAAGTCAAAAATTAAGAGATAAAAGAAAAAATTCAAAATGAAAAAAATACTATATTTTTAATTAAATTAACACGTGGCATGTAATGATTGGTGTGTGAACACACTTGCTTCTTAAAATCTGGGTTGATCAAAAAATAATATAATAATATCAGTTCATAATTGTTTAGTGGGGCCTAGTAACTTAATTTAGTGCATGACTTTATTTGTTACAATGTTATAATATTATTGTAAGGGCTATAATCAACTACGTTTTTAGTTTACAATATATTTATGTTGAACTATTAAATCATTATTTTTTAACGAAAAAAATTAAATTCTAACTTTCCACATAAAATGTTTAATACGATAAAAAATAAAACAAATTTAAATTTTTTATATGCATAATTCAAAACTACAAATTTCAAAAATATTTTTTATTGACTTCAATTTGAGTTAAACTATTAATGGACGATTTAATTAAACTACAATAATTAATAATTATTTAATATTAGTCTAAACATGAAAATAGAATTTAATACACAATTAATAAATGCATTTTATATTTATTGAAATTAATTAAATATACATAGTGAAGCAATTGCCTTGATTTTATATATAAATGTATTTTATTTTATTCTTTTAAGACAAAAAACATACATTAGATATTCTACTATATAATAAAAGGGAGTTTAGGGCCAAGTATAACATATAATATTCAAGATTGGGACTTTTCCCAATCTTGAATATTATATATTATACTTGTGGGACTTTTTTTATTATATAGTAGAATATATATATATATATATATATATATATATATCTATGTAACAAATGGAAAAGTCCCAATCAAGGAAGCAACATATATCATTTACAAATGACTTAAAAAGCATTAAAAATTACAATAATTACCAATTTAAAATATTTAAAAGCTATATAATAAAATAGGTTGACTCTCAGAATTCTATCATGCTCACATATATTGGGACAGAAAAAATAACACATATCATTTTAAAATTACCAAAAAAGTATTATAAATAATAATAATTAACAACTTAAAATATCTGAAACACATTGTAAAAGGGTTAATTTTCTAATTTTATCCATATCACATAAATTAGGACAAAGTGACTAGTAATGTACGTTATTTCAAAGTTACATAAAAATATTATAAATCACAATAATTAATAACTTAAAACATTTTTTTTAAAAATATGAAAATTTGGATGACTCTCCAAATTTCATTTGTGTCACATAAATTGAGGCAACAAAAATAACATATATTGGGTCCATTTTAATTTATTTGTCTTTTTTTTTTGTTTTTTATATATATAAAAATTGCATAAAAATACTATAAATCATGATAATTGACAACATAAAATATGTTTTGAAAAAAATACAAAAAATTCCACTGATTCTTGAATTGAATCTATCGTAAAAATACTATAAATTATGATAATTGACAACATAAAATATTTCAAAAATCTTGTATGTAGGTAGTCTTATTATGCCTTAAATAGCGTCAAAGAAAGTACAGGTTTGTGATAAAAAAACTTATTCCTTTATCCACGCAAACAATCGCTTCAAAAACTCGGTTATTAGCCCCAAAACATACCATTTATATTATTGGGCCCGTGCATAGCACGGGCAACATTATCTAGTATACCAAATAAAAGAGAGTCTACAACACAAAAAAAAAAACACTTTTTAAAATTATGTGATATGTTTAATAAGATTCCAAGCTTGTCGATAAATGCATAATAATTACTTATGTGATTTTTCTTCCTTCAAAATATGTGATTTTTTATAACTCATTTCTTCATTTCCTTCGATATTTTTTCATCAACATTATTTATCTTAAAATTAGTATATTTGTTTAAAAAATTTAAATCATAAATTTTCAGAAAAGTATTCCTATGAGATAGTATTTTAGGAAAAAAAAATTAGTATATCCACTTTCAATTAAAAATATTATATGAAGGCAATATCTTATCGAAGTCGTAGAAACTATAATTATATGCTATTATTTGATCGATAAAAGATATTTTAAACTTCTATTTATGTTTGAATAAGTGGCAAATATTCATCCTAATTTCAATCAAAATGTATAATAATCTCTTTGGAATTAATTATGTTTTGCTTTTATGTAGAATTTGCAAAAAATGACAATATGGTGACAACCTGCCTAATTTTTACGATTTCACATATATAAAGTGTTTTTAATGTGCTATTGAATAGAATATTGTAACTAAATAATTGTATTATATTATTTATAATATTTATTTTTATTGTATCAATTTGAATTATCAAAAAAATATGTTAATTATTTTAATAGAAAAAAAAACTCTTCTAATAACATCAACTTCTATCAATATAAAGTTACATAATTTATTTTATTAAATAATATAAATAGAAGATTGCGTGAATTTGTGTAGGATTTTGGTTTAAAATTGTATATAAAATGTTAAATTTTATAATTAGAATATAAAAATAAGCATAAACTAATATTAATTTAACTTATAAAAATGAAGACAGAGATATTAACTGTTGTCAAATAGTTTTAAAAAAATTGCTAAAATAAAGGTTATGTTGTTTAATACTTAATAGTAGTGTCTTATGAAACTGTTTTTTTTATAGATAGATTTTTTTAAAATATAAAAAGGGACTTTTAAAACTTTTTATTTATGTTTTAGTTTTGTTTAGTTTTTTAAAACTATTTAAAATTGATATCTTAAAAGTTAAAAGTACTACAATTGTGCATAAGCAAATTTATTTGAAACTGATTTTGTTTTTACGCATATTTTTATAGAAAAAAGATTTTTAATATTTAATAAATATAATTTTTTAAAATTTGATATTTAGAGAAAATTTATGATTTTAATACGTGTTTGTAATTTTAAAATATTAAATTTATTATTTTTAATATTGTTTTTTGTATGTTGACATTTGTCATTATTTCTCTTAGTTGATGACATGTGCCCTTTTTAATTTTAAAATTGAATTAATATTATTTTAATTAATTGATATTTTAAAAGTATAAATTAGAGATTAATTGTGGCACTGACACATAAGGACTATCACCTCTCCTATTATATATAGAAAGATTTTATTTTTAAAATTGAATTAACGTTATTTAATTAATTGATATTTTAAAAGTAAAAATTAGAGATTAATTGTGGTGCTGACAGATAGGCACTATCACCTCTCCTATTATATATAGATAGATATGTATTTATTAAATTGAATTAACCTGCACTTAATGAATCATTCAAATTCTACTAATCTGTCAATCAATATAAAGCTGAAAATAAGCACGCTGATGTGGCATAGCTCATTGATCAATATTATTATTTATGTATTTTCTCAGGATTTTAAATTTTTTTCCTTTCATTTTCTGTTCAAAAATTACTCTCTTTCCTTATTATTAGCATTTATTTAAAATAATTTAACCTTCCAAATGCAACAACTAAGCAAAATTACTCCCTTTCCTTATTAATAACATGCAATCCATTTAAATCACTGTTAAATAGTATTGGAATTAAGACATTGATTCATTAACTCCATACAAATGGCAGTAACGTTAATGTGTTATTATATTACAAAATAAATGAATTTAATTAGATATTTAAAATTAAATTACTAATAACACTAACGTTAGCATTAATTACGACAGTTCATTTTTTTTTAAAATTATAACATTAATAATTATATTTAATTTCTAATAGCTATTTAAACTGTGTTAATCCTTCAATATTTTCCTAAGCACATTCTCCCTACAACTAATTAAATTCCTTCTACTTATTGTTTTACTTTGAGAAACTAGAGGTTATTCCTTTAGTCTTAAATAATAACTTTCCTACTCTCTACGATTTCTCTTCCTGTTTTTAGGTTACCTCTAACTATATATGTCAAAATTATGGTGTGATATTTGGTTGAAAGTATATATTTATATTATGTTATTACTTTATATTCTATACATAATTCATAATTGTATTGTTACATCATTTTTTTTTAGTGTTTTGGGTTTATTATGAATTTTATGTGCGCAGAAAATGTATCGAATGAACATGATCGAAAAAGAGGTGATTTTAGCTCCTTTTGAAGCAAGGAACGAAGATTGAAGGATGACTAGGTCCTCACCTCGCAAGAGACACATATGAATAAAAAAACAAAAGATTTTAAAGTTGATTGGCCTCACCATTTGTATGCATACATGAAGATTTCATCCATTAATCCATTATATCTTGGCTAAATTTGTAACAAGATCATATCATATTCCTATTTATTTAATTTTTCACCTTTTTGGATATTTTTCTCTGTTTTTAATATCGTTCCTTTTTAAAAGTCAGATGATAAGAATTCGAAATCATATTGATAATTAATACATGAGAATTTTTTATTTATAATTATTTTTATATAATTTTTGAATACCTAAATTTTAATTTTAAAATATCAAATTAATCTAATATTATTTACCTTTGAAAAATAAGCAAATTGACTCTCGAGAAGTGACAACTATTTCAAAAGGAAGAAAGCAAATTCAAAAATTAAGTTCTAATTACAACTCCAAAATAAATAGGCAAAAAAACCACCGTTTCAAAAAATAGAGTTCATCGTTGATCCATAAAAAATAAACTTAGAGAAAGACATTGTTAGTTAACTTAATTTTAGCCATAGGACAATAACTAAGAAAAAAAATTATAATCAAAAGAATATGTTGTAGATACCTTTTAACTCTCTAGTTGAAGAGTAGCAATCCCATTGAATTACAATGTTTCTACTTATATTTCTTTTTTCCTTTATATGTTTAGTTTCGTTTCTTTTTATTGTTTTATTTTTAATGAAAGAATTTTTTGGAAAACAAATATTTTTATATCTAATGAAAGAAACAAACCTACCACTATTAAAATCACATATACAATTCGTATTTAAAAATGAAAATCCTTTTTATATATTTTCATTTTTAAAGAAGATATAATAAAAAGAATACTGTTCATCTAACTCTAAGTTTTATAACAAAATTATATGATAAGGATTTCATAAATATTTATAATTGTTTTTTATGCGTAAACATGAAGAGTTTTATCAAATTTGTTTGACAAAATTTGTATTTTAAATATCTTTTCTAAATTGATTAATGCGGATACGTTTTCTAGTTTTTAATAGTGACTAATTATAATCGACCTATTTTTTCTTCTCTATTTGTTCAACTATGTGTTTATTATTGTTAATTGAAGGTCCTCAACTAACAGTGTTAGTATACCTTGTATTGTTTGAGAAACATTTTAGGATTGGATTTAATTTGAACAAAATCACTTATAAGTTATTAAGAGATTAATTACTTAAATTTAAAAGTTGTATTAGAGATGATGAAGCTTTGATGTGATCTTGTGAGTAGTTTAAGTAGCTAACTTTGGTTAGTTCGAGAGGATAATTCTAAAAAACTAAAATAATTGATCGAGAGATAATTTTAGTAATAAGCTAAGACTCACGGTCGATAGAAAATAACTCAACAAGATTATAGTTAACACATTAGGAATTTTATTCTGAAAAATGAGCAAATCATTATCCTATAACTTTTATTATCGAAAGAACTTCGTCTTATTTACTTGCTAGCTTTATTAATCCTTTTATTTATTATTTATTTGTCTAAGTTACAAAACAAAAATATTATAACTCAGAAAAATTGATTAAATTGTTCTTGGTGATATGAAAGTGAAGAAACATGTATCACCAATTTGATATAAGAACCTGATTCTTGTAGTACTTAAACATAACTTCATAACACAAAATAACAAAATTTTATTGGGGAAAACCTTCTTACTCAAGGGAAGAAAACCCATGACCTACATCGTGTAGGATTTTCAACAACTTCTCGCTAACTTCAAAGAGCGGCTTTAGGTTACAACTCTATAATCTAAGGGACTAACTCTAGTACCTCAACTCCAACGATTAACTATAACCGTTATATTTACTCTCCAAGAAGTCACAACAACTTCTTGTTACAACTCTCACAGACTCACTTTCAAACTTAGAATTATTACAACTCAATAATGATTCCAAATTACTTTAACAATAAACTTATTTAGAATGAAAACCTGACTCTAGTTCTTCTTTCTTCTGCCATTGTACGCTCCTTCTGCCACTTCTTGCCTTTTGCTGAAAACAACGATATTCATTGTGTGCAAAATCTAAAGTTTCGTTATTCAACTTTCTCCTTTTATAGTCAACCTGTTTTGCGCGTCCCGAAAACCCTAATTGAGTCCGAAAGTGGCTCTTCAATAGGTCGGCTACTCCTTTTATAGAACCTTATGTGTGTGTGTATATATATATATATGTTATTAATATTTTTTATGCAATACTAAGAGCTAATTCCGTTGTTAGCAGTAAAAAATACTAAATGTTTGAATTTTCTTGAACAAATTATACTAAGAATATGCACTCTTTAAACTCACCCAATCAGTGTTCTAATTTGGTGATTAATTCATGTGGCTAATGAGATACTTTTTTTAAAAAAAAATATTCTCTTTATCCCAATCAATTTTTTTTTATTACATTAGGCAATAGGAAAGAGGAAATTGGGGAGGGGATAACTACAAGGTGGAGAATAGCTAGAACCCTCACCAACAAGGTGAAAGTTCACATACCCAACTAATTGGGTATTATCAAAATTCCAAGAAATTTTACTGTTAACAAGAAGTAAATTCATACCAGGATATAGATGAAATGACGCCAACAACACCATTGATAGAAGATGATCAATACGTCACATTTTCAAAAAATCATTCAGGCTTATACAAAAAAGCTAGTAAATTAGAATGTAATGTTGATATTCGAATAATATTATTTTCATCAAACAATTTGAAATTATCGATTGATTTTCAAAATGTAATATAATGCTAAATAAAAGTACTCATCTTGTTGACTTGAAACAAAGTGAGCAAGATCAACAACCTTAAGAATTTTAAAATAAGCGATAATAAAATGAGTACTCTCACTTACTATTATATCAAGATTCAAAAAATTGACCAATAAATACTTATAAATAATACCATTTGATGAAAATAACATTATTCCATCATAAACATCAAATTCACTAGCCTTTTGTATAAGCATGAACAAGTTTTGGAATGTGACATATTAATACCTTCATTTATATAAAGTATTGATCAATATTTTCGAAGAAAGGATGTTTATAAGAAATAAAATATCACGTTTATTTGTAAGCATCACAATTTTTTTTACGACGAAGCACTAGCTTTCTAACCTAATATTGTAATTAAATCAAATCTTTTTCATGAAAAAAAATTATAGAAGCAAAATGAAATTGATATGATATTTGTAATGAGATATGAACTTTAAATTTAAATAGGCAAAATATTATTGATCAACTAATTACCTAAAGCTAGGCTAGCGTTTGATCATATATTTTCAAATATTTTGGGTAAATTAGTTTTTGGTAAAATTTTGCCATGTGTTTGACCACAAACTTCTAAATCTTTTTGGCAAGCCATTTATGGGTGAAGTTTTGCCATGTGTTTGGGTACAAATTTACAAATATTTTTGGCAAGTCATTATTTGGGTGAGGTTTTGTCATGCGTTTGACCATATATTATTTTTGGGAGATATACCCATAAGTTCTAAAAAATTATTAAAAATAGTCATAAGTTTGTATTGTCATTTTATAATGAAAATGTTTCGTGAAAAGCAGTGACAACGAACATAATTAATATGAATTTGAAAAAAAAAGGAAGAAAACAAAACGAAAATACCATTGATTTGTATACGAAAACTACTATTCCTACTTGTAATTGAAAGTGACTTTGAAGAGTAAGCTCGGATAAAATTGTATAAAATATGTATATAACGATATAAATTTTGTACAACAAACTTGGAATGAAATTTAATCTAAAATTATAAATGTTGGGTGTATTATAAAATACAAAAGTTTAGGATAATTTTTAATTTTTTTAAAATTCTCAAATATTAAAATATGGCTTAAATTTTATTGTTTTCTAGAACTTGGGAACTTGGGATAACCAATTATATGACCAAACACTAGTTACCATTTTTTTTCTAAATTTTTTCCAAATATAATTTTCTTACTTTTGGATTACTAGGTTATGATTAGTAAATGAAAATGTCATTGGAAGGAACATTTACTACTAGAAAAACTCAAATTACATGGGGATTTTCTTGGAAGTTTGAAGTAAAATCTGTAGGTTTCAAAGTTTGTTGCGGATTTTCCTGCCAATTAAAATCCATTGGAAATAAGCTCATAGGTAATTATTACCTGCGGATTTTTAAAATCCCCGAGTATGTTATTTGGAGATATTAATGTCGCATGTAATTTACCTACGAATTTTTCACAAGAAATTCTTAAAATTCGCAAGTAATTTTTGGTAAAAATTTGTGGATATTAATGTCGCATGTAATTTACCTACGAAGTTTTTCACAAGAAATTCTTAAAATTCGCAAGTAATTTTTGGTAAAAATTTGTGAGATAGAAGGGATTAATTATTTTATTGTCTTCTGTTTTCTCAATATTTAATTTGTTTTTCCTTGTTCTATTTATGTCTATTTGTTTTCTCTATATTTAGTTTTTTTACCCCCCCCCCCCTCCCCAATTTAATTAATTTAATAGTGCCTCTATTTGTTTTCTCCATATTTATTTTGTTTTCTCCCCAATTTAATTAATTTAATAGTGCACACAAACAATTTAGTCAACCCTAACTAATTACTAGTAATTATTATTTAGGTTCCTAATTTTAATTCCTAGAAGACCGAGAAATTAATTACTAATCACGTTAGGAGGAAGCCTTATTAGGCTGAACTTTTTATCCTTATCCACCGATGTGGTATAGAATCAGTGATTCACAAAATTACATTTTAATTTTTTTTCCTAATTTCCTTCAATAAATGAATGTGTTAAAATATTTATTTATTCTCTATTTCTAATATGTGTAAATAAAGTATTTCATCCGGTTCAAATTACATTCTTTTAATATACGTAAATAAAGCATCTCCTTCATCTCAAGTGTCGTCTTGAGATCCAAACATATTTTTCTTTGACCGTAATTTCTTGATATATTTTTTACAAATATTTGAATTTATTATTATTATTTATAGTACTTTTATGTAATTTTCAAATATGTAAATTTTATTTCAAAAAAATTAAAGATTTTATGATTAAAATTAAATTGTTTCACTCTCGAAATTGTGCAACATAAATTGAACATATATATATATATATATATATATATATATATATATATATAGTACGATATACATTTTTCAATTTTTTTATTTACTATAGATTTATCTATTGTAGAAGACATTAAACTTTATGCTAATAACAAGTATAAATAAAATATTCCCTACTTAAAACGTATACTTATTTACCCAGTAATACACAATTTAATGAAATTCAGAAAGCCATATTTCAAATTTATAATTGAGTTTTATTTAAATTAGTCAATGTTTAAAATTATTTACCGTTCTTCATTGAAAAATGAAAATTCAAGCCATAAGTATTTTTTATTTTAAGAAAAAAATGAGAATTAAATAAAAAAAAATGAAACCAAGATATTTATTATAATGCCTCCAATAAAACAATAAATTTCATAAAATAATTAATAGCATATGATAATTGGTAATATTGTTTCACCAGTTTTAACCACATTAATTAAGAGAGTGTTTCAAAACAAGAATAAAAAAATATTTATCGGTACAAAAATGTTCCCATAATTTCCAATTAAAGCAATCCAACTAATTCGCAATGACAAGACCTTGAGTAATTTTCCTTGTATGTAATATTCGGGTAAAGTCTCATTACATAAATCCGTATCTAAATTCGTAGAAACAAACTCCCAAGTAATTCTCTAACTTAAAAAAGTGTAATTTTTTAATATCCCCAACTAAATCCGTAGGTAGTTTTACTTGGGGATTTTTCTGCCAAATAATAAAGGAATTTATTTTTGTTCATTTACTTGTGAATTTACCTACGAAAATATTATGTGCAGATTAATTTCCCCAACTAATTCTCCAAGTAATTCTTTTTGTGCCAAATTTACCTACGGAGTTTCCTTGAAAAAAATTTACGCGGGTAAAGTATTGCATAACTTAGGAATTTTATAATTTTGCATGTAAATTCGTAGGAAATTCTTGCGGACAGAATCCCCATGTAAAATTTCCAAGTAATTTACAGTTTTCTTGTAGTGATTAGTTAAAATATCTAAATCTTCAAACATTATTTATAGCAACCAAATCAAAGTCTCAACTTATCTTTGATTAAAGGTATCCCATGAGATTAAAGGTTTATTAAATTAAATATTTCTGTAATATAATCTAATTTCTGAATATATCTCTTGTATTTTAAAATATAAACACTTACACCATTTATATTCTGAAAATATCACACACTTATACTCTCTATGAGTTATAGCCATGACTAAATATATTAGTAAAAGATAGAGTAAAATTATTGACACAAATTACTTAGTAGGATATTCCAATTATTATTAGTAACTTTCTCGCACTTAAATCATACAAGTTATTTTATTTCTATTTAGTTATAATATTTTACTATATAATATCTAAGGATGTGACCTAGTCATTAACAAAGTGGTTGAAAATCACCAGATCTATGATTTCCCCCCATCTTCTAGTATTGTGAATAGAGTTATCTAGTACTTATTACTGGTATAAGGTAACATATATCCCGTGAAATTAGTTAAGATACAGATAAAATTGACTTGGTCGCCACAATTATCAAAATATATATATTAATAAAATACTCAAGGGTGTGACCTAGTGATCAAATAAAGTGGTTTAAAAATCATGAGATCTGTTATTTTCCCCCATATTTTAGCCTTGTGAATAGAGTTATCTAGTACTTGTTATTGATATGAGGTAACATATATTTTGTAAATTAGTCGAGGTACACATAAACCGACTTATATACCGCTACTATCAAAATATATATTTCATTGTATATTAATTTCTCATTTTTACAACCCCAAAATAAACACATTCACCCAACACAAGTCTCCCGTTAAAACTTGTTACACACATTTATTTGGTGTTATAACTCTACTTACGGGTTTAACAACTTTCCTTGGTTTTCATTTATACTTTATATTCGTGTTTAAAAAAAATATTTAATATATATAAATAATTTATTAGATTTAAATAAACTATTTTTTCTAAAATCAAAAGAATTATACACAATAAAAATAAATTTGTGAATAATTCTATCCAATTGTGTTTATTTGCATAGAAACCTGCTATTAGCTTTGAAATTTTAAACTAAAAAAGGTATAATCAACTTTGAAGGTAGAAGCTTCCCACTTTTAATAATATATATGATATGATATATGATTATATATGATATATGATATGATACATAAATTATCTTTTAGAGTATGAGATCTAGTTGACTTTCCTAAGGAACGTAAAGCTATTGGGAATAAATGGATTCTAAAAGTTAAATGAAAATCAGATGGGTCAATAGAAAGACACAAAGCACGATTGATAGCAAAAGGTTTTACTCAAAAAGTTGGAATAGACTATGAGGAAACTTCACCAGTTGTGAAGTTTACCACCATACGATTACTTTTAGCTATTGTTGCACGTTTAGATCTAGAATTACACCAAATTGATGTGAAAACCGTTTTTCTTGATGAAGAATTAAACGAGGAAATCTACATGGAACAACCAGTATGTTTCATTGTCAAAGAGTAAGAAAAGAAAGTTTGTAAATTGAAAATATCAATGTATGGCCTAAAGCAATCTTCAAGGCAGTGGTCCCTGAGATTTCATAAGCAGGTGATGTCATTTGATTTCACCATGATCGATGAAGACCATTGCATTTATGTGAGAATGTCCAGGGGAAAATTTGTAATTCTATCTCTTTACGTAGATGATACTTTTTTAGCTAGAAATAATTTGGAGTATATGAAAATTGTCAAGTCATGACTTTCAAAATCAAAGATATGGGTGAAGTAGACTATATATTGGGTGTTAAGATCCAAAGAGACCATTCGAAGAAATTTTTGAGTTTATCTCAAGAAACTTACGTAAAGAAAATATTGGAACTCTTTCGAATTAATAGTTGCAAATCCATGGATACTCTTGTAGCAAGGGGTGAAACTTTCAGCATTGAAATGTGTCCAAAGACTGAAAAAGAAAAAGAAGACATGTCCCGAGTTTCATATTCTAGCACTGTCGGGAGTTTGACGTATGCTATGATTCGTACTCGCCTAGACATTTGTTATGCTGTAAGTTTGGTTAGTAGGTATCAATCCAATCCTGGAAGAGCTCATTGTAAAATAGTAAAGAGAATACTACGATACCTGAAGGGAACATCTGATCATTCACTAGTGGATATTATTTTTTCATAAGAGGTTATACACCCAGTTATGCTTTCTTACTTAATGGTTGTGCTATTTCATGAAAAAGTAAGAAACAAACTTGCACAACTCTCTCAATTTGGAACCTGAATTCGTGGCTTGTGCATCTGCAGTACATGAATTTGTTTGGGTAAAGAGATTCTTTGAGCATTTGAATATTGCAAAGAATTCTAAGGGTCTCATGATCCTATATTGTGGTAGTCAGGCAGCTATCACATACACGAAAGATCCTAAGTATCACAACAAGACCAAACACATTGACATCAAGTATAACTTTGTGAAAGACATAGTAGCAAGTGGAGAAATAAATTTGCAATACATTCCTACTCATGAAATGATAGTTGATCCTTTTACAAATGCAATATCTAGAGACTTATTTGAGAAACATGTTAAGTGTCACTCCCCGAGCTACCCCCGAGGCGCAGACATGGGATCTAGGATCACAAGTGACCCCAAGCTAACCCTGCTGGCATAATCATGAGTATACTAAAGATAAACTGAGAAATGAAACTGTTGCGGAAGCTAATAATAAGTAAATCTGAAATGATGGGGAATACCCATATACTAAAATTGAATATCAAATATGAGATTTTAATACAAAAGAAACATCAAACTCAAATACTAAGTTGAATCTAACTATGTCTGAAAATAGCCTCTAACTGACTAGAAGTGCTGGGACATGCCCCAGCTAAGTCTAGCAAAACTGAAACTAATAGACTGAAATAATGAAAAGATAACATGATTGTTGTCCTCGAAGAATGAGGACTCACCACTGATGTTGTTGAACTAGAGATCAGGAACTGATCTAAGCGTGATTTGGATGCTGAGAATCTGAACCTACATCACAAGAAGATGTAGCTCAGAGTTTGCGTCAGTACTTGAAAGGTACTAAGCATGTAGAATAGAGTAAAGCTGAAATAAACATATAACTGAAAAAGGAATAAAGCAAGAGCATAATCTGAACATGATATAGATACTGAATACTGAGCTAACTGAATGCAATGACCAAATTTATAATATGCTGAGACTGGAATACTGAATATACTGGTAAATGGTCAATGCAATAGAATCTGGCTGAACTGTGGGAGCTACTAATAATCGATAATAAAACCACATGATCTAAATGTGGAGTTCGATGTATACACCCCATCGAGAGGACCCAATATACCCGGCCAAAGGTATAGAGGCATGCTGGCGTGATCACTAAAATGATGCCCACAGAGGGGACTTACAACCTACGTGGCTCGTAGTTCTGGGACTATATGGGTGACTGACCCTAGTCCAACTTGGTATTATGCTACTCCCAATGGATTAAGTGATTAACACATTATTACTAAATTATTGTGATAAACTGGATAGCTCAAACTGACATGCAAACTGAGAATGCGCATAAATAACTGATAATGACACATTTAAGACTGAGGCATGCATATCTGAAATAATTGAAATATCTAGCCTAGCAAGTGTAATTGAAGAACTAAAGAACTACATAGCTAGGGTTCTGAAATTCATGCAATAGATTGAATATTGACATACTAATCTGATTTGGATCATTCTAATAGCTAAGAACCCAATAATTCTACATTCAAGAAACCCTAGGTCTAGTTATAATAATGGAATCAAGAAATTGACTGAAAACTAGGGACCTAATGGGTGAAAGGAACCCATTAGTGAAATCCCACATACCTGGTGACGAATTCCACGGAGAAATCCTTCGATTTCAGGGCTGGAACTGGAGGAAACTTGATGCGTTCTTGAACTAGGGTTCTTGACTTCTTTCTCCTCTTAGCGTTATAATTTTTCTAAGTTTTGATGAATGATCTGACTTAGGTAAGTTCTAGTTATGTTTCTAGGCTAAAACTAATCAAAACCACGTAGTTTAAGGTTAAAACGACGTAGTTTAGATGTCCAACGAAATAGGAAAAGACCGAAATAACCCTTACTTAAATGTGCAGACGGGATGACCACAACCATCTTCACGGACCGTGAAAGGGACCACGAATCGTGAAGTCGATCGTAATCTAGACTTGGTTATGAAAATTTGGGGGTCTGGACTACGGCCACTACCACGGCCCATGTGGAGGACCACAGACCGTGAAGGTCCCCGTAGTCCTCACTTAGGCTGAAGTTTAGAGGCTTCATGTTGGGAATCTACTGGTTAAACTCTACGGAACGTCCCACGGATCGTGTGAAGGACCACGGACCGCGAAAGTGTTGGTGGTCTTCACTTAGACCTGGGGGGGTTCTAGGGCTAAGTTGGGGGTCTACTGGTCTGACACTACGGACGCCACCACGGCCTGTCGTCGTGACCACGACCCGTGAAGGGTCCCGTGGTCTGACGCTTGGGCCTGGTGAAGTCCAAGTTTGGACCATGGGTAGGTCTACGGATCGTGGACCTTGTCAGTGTCCGTGAACCCTGCCGTGGTTCACTACTTCATGTAAATTATGTAAATTTTTTTCTAGGCCTAGTTTTCGAGGTGTTACAATATCTCCCCCTTGGGAACATTCGTCCTCGAATGAAGGCTAAACTAGCTGAGATGGAGGGAATGAACTACAACCCTACCATTAAACACTGAAGACTGATTTATGATTGAACAGAGTTCCTAGAACATGCAAATACGCTGAAAATGCAAGTACAAACTGAAGGAACATGATACTAAGACTGATTTCACGCAAGAATGACTGAAAACTGAAGAGGAGCTATTACCTCAAGCTAGAGTGGAATCGGAAGGAAAGAGGTGATGATACTTGGCTTTCATGGCTGCTTCTGCTTCCCAAGTAGCTCCCTCTACAGATTGACTCCTTCACCAAACATTGACTGAAGCGACTTCTTTGTTTCTCAACCTTCTAACCTAACGATTAAGGATTTCAACTGGTACATCCTCATAAGAAAGACTATCTTTCACAGCCACACTCTCTAATGACACTACAGATGCTGGATCACCCATGCACTTCTTCAATAGTGAAATGTGAAAGACTGGATGCACTACTGCTAAATCTGCTGACAACTCTAGCTCATAAACCACTTTACCAATCCTTTTCAAGATCCGGTAAGGGCTTACATATCTAGGACTGAGCTTCCTTTTCTTGCCAAATCTTATCACCCCCTTCATAGGTGACACCTTCAAGAAAACCCAATCATCAACTTGGAACTCTAGTTCCCTTCTCCTTACATCTGCATAAGACTTCTGGCGACTCTGGGCTGTCTTAAGTCTATCTCTAATGAGTTGTACTTTCTCCATAGCATCAAGGACTGAATCTGGCCCTATCAAGGCTGCTTCACCTACTTCAATCCAACCGACTGGAGATCTACATCGACGCCCATACAATGCCTCATAAGGTGCCATCTGAATGCTGGAATGGTAGCTATTGTTGTAGGCAAACTCTATAAGAGGAAGGTGATCATCCCAACTACCCTTGAAGTCGATCACACAAGCTCTCAACATGTCCTCTAAGGTCTGAATGGTACACTTTGCCTGACTATCAGTCTGTGGGTGAAATGTTGTGCTAAGCTTAACCTGAGTACCAAGACCTTTCTGAAAGGACTTCCAAAAATGAGAGGTAAACTGAGGACCTCTATATGAGATGATAAACCAAGGAACCCTATGCAACCTAACTACCTCATTAATGAAAAGCTTGGCGTAGTCCTCCGCCGAATCTGTAGTCTTGACCGCCAAAAAGCGAGAAGACTTAATAACTCTGTCAACTATCACCCAAATGGAGTCATGTTGTCTGCGAGTACGAGGTAAACCTGTGATGAAATCCATGTTAATCACTTCCCACTTCCAAGTAGGAATGTCGATCTCTTGAGTCATACCCCGTGGTTTCTGATGTTCTACCTTAACTTGCTGGTAATTTGGGCACTTAGCCACAAAATTCGCTATATCTCTGTTCATACCATTCCACCAATAGACTTCCCGCAGGTCACGGTACATTTTAGTGGAGCCTAGATGAATATAATATCTGGAGTTATGGGCTTCTGCAAGAATATGCTGTCTCAACTCGCCCACATTAGGAACACATAATCGACCCTGGTAGCGCAGCACGCCATCTCCCCCTTGGGAGAAAACCTCAACTCTCTGTTGGTGGACTGCACCCTTGAGTTCGAGCAATATCAGATCACTGTCTTACTTTTTCTTAACCTGCACTACCAATGAAGATGCTACCCCATTCTGAACAGTTACACTACCATCTGATATGCTCATAAGACAAACTCCTAGGCGAGCAAGTCTGTGAACATCCTTTGCTAGCTCTTTTTTTTCTTCCTCAACATGAGCTACACTACACATAGATAGTCTGCTAAGGGCATCTGCTACTACATTTGCCTTACCAGGATGGTAATGCACACTCATGTCATAATCCTTGAGGAACTCAAGTTTTCTTCTCTGGCGAAGATTCAACTCTTTCGGGGTGAACACATACTAAAGGCTTATAGTCTATGAACACATCTACATGAATACCATATAATGTAGTGTCTCCAAATCTGGAGTGAAAACACCACAGCTGCAAGCTCGAGGTCATGAGTCGATAATTCTTCTCATACACCTTAAGTTGTCTGGAAGCATAAGCTATAACCTTACCTCGCTGCATCAACACACAACCTAGGCCGACTCTGGATGCATCACAATAAATCACATAACCGTCTGAGCCCTCTGGCAGAGTCAAAACAGGAGTTGTAGTCAACCTAGTTTTCAATTTTGCAAAGCTTTCCTCACAATCATCTAACCACAAAAACTTGACCATCTTCTGAATCAACCTAGTCAATGGTGATGCTATGGATGAAAATCCATCCACGAACCTTCTGTAATAACCCGCTAGACCCAAGAAACTTTTTATATCTGCAGGAGATGTAGGTCTGGGCCATTGTTTCACTGCTTCTATTTTTTGGGAATTCACCCGGATCCCTTCGCTGGATACTATATGCCCAAGGAAAGCAACTGATTGTAACCAAAACTTGCATTGTTAAATTTGGTGAATAACTGGCGATCTTTGAGAGTTTGCAGAACAACTCTCAAATGACTCGCATGTTCCTCCTCATTCCTAGAGTAAATGAGGATATCATCAATGAAGACAATAACAGACAAGTCCAAGTACTGCTTGAACACTTTGTTCATCAAATCTATGAAAGCTGCAGGAGCATTGGTTAGTCCGAATGACATAACTACAAATTCATAATGACCATACTGAGTTCTGAAGGCTATTTTCGAAATGTCACTATCTCTGACTTTGAGCTTATGATAACTCGATCTGAGGTCTATGTTTGAGAAATGACTAGCACCTGAAGTTGGTCAAACATGTCATCAATCTTGGGGATGTGATACTTATTCTTGATTGTGACCTTGTTCAACTGCCTATAGTCAATGCACATTCTGAGAGAACCATCTTTCTTCTTCACGAACAATACTAGTGCACCCCATGGTGAAATACTAGGTCTGATAAAGCCCTTATCTATAAGGTCTTTCAACTGGTCTTTCAATTCCTTAAGCTCAACTGGAGCCATTCTGTAAGGAGGAAAGAGATAGGTTAGGTATCTGGAAGGAGATCAATTCCAAAGTCGATTTCCCTATCGGGAGGAACTCCGGGAAGATCTTATGGAAACACTTCTGGGAAGTTACTAACCATTGGAACTGACTCAAGAGTTGGGGCTTTGGAGCTTGAATCCTTAACCCAAACTAGATGATAGATATAACCCTTAGAAATCATTTTTTTTTGCCTTAAGGTAAGAAATGAATCGACCCATACGCGTTGAGCTACTACCCTTCTATTCTAAGATTGGTTCATCTGGAAACTAAAAACGAACAATCCTAGTTCTACAATCGACTGAGGCATAACATGAATGTAACCAATCTATTCCAAGAATGATATCAAAGTCTACCATTTCTAACTCTACAAGGTCTGCTGACGTGACTTTCTGAGAAACTATAATAGGGCAATTTCTGTATACCCGTCTAGATATAACTGGGTCACCGACTGGAGTAGAGACTGAGAAAGGTTCTGAGAGAGTTTCTGGACTAACATCAAACTTAACTGCTATATAAGGAGTTACAAAGGAAAGAGTAGCCCCTGGATCTAACAAAGCATAAACATCGAGATCAAAGACTCGTAACATACCAGTGACTACATCAGGAGAATCTTCCTGATCCTGGCGAGCCTGAAGAGCATAAAGCCTGTTCTAGCGTTGTCTGCCATCTGTACCAGAAGAGTTACCCTGCTGAGTTGGGCGACCTGCTGGTGCTGCTGAAGTTGTAGACTGGGCTCGATTAGCATTGCCTCCTTGACCCTGTTTAGAAGGACAATCCCTCAACATGTTACCAGGCTTACCACACCCAAAGCATCATTCCTTTCGTACAAGGCACTCGCCCGGATGGTTCTTACCACACTTAGGGCTATTTGGGTAGGTTTTGATTCCTGAAACACTTCCCTAAGACTTAGAGCCTGATGCCCTACCTTTCTGATCTTTTCTGAGAGGATGGAACACTAGCTGATGAAGGTGCTGGAGTTGAAAATTTCTGCTAACCCTGCGAGCGATTCCCACCACCCGATTTTTGTTGAGAGTAGTCATAGTTTTCGATCCTAGCCTTCTTATTCTCCTTAGCCTGTTCTCTAAGCTTATCACCCTCAACCTGCTGAGCATGAGTCATAAGCTTAGAGATGCTCATATTTTCCAGCAACATAGCATTTCTATACTCTGTCTTTACCAAGTCTGACACTCCATATAGAAACTTATTCATCTGATCCCTGGAATCAGCAACCATGTGAGAAGAATACCTGGAGAGTTGGGTAAACTTGAGCCCATACTCTTGGACTGTCATGCTACCTTGCCTTAAGTTCATAAATTCCTGAGCTTTTGCCTCCCTTAGCTCTCTTGGGAAAAACCTGTCCAGAAAGGTCTCACTAAAGTAATCCCAAGTGATAGGAGCTGCATCTGTATCCCTGTTCTCCTTTCACTGAGTATACCAGATATGTGCCACATCCTTAAGTTGGTAAATGGTAACTCAACTCGATCATTCCTAGTTACCTGCATCATTTCAAAGATCTTCTTGACCTCATCAATGAAGTTTTGGGGATCCTCACTAACCTGCGATCCTAAGAACTCTGGCGGATTCATCCCAACAAAATCTCGCACTCTGGCTGAAGCCGACCCAACATTAGCATTTGCTGGAGATAGAACCCGCTAATTGTTTTGGTTGGCAACGCTCTGAGCCAATATCTGAATGGCGTTTCAGAATTCTGCATTCGAAACTTCTTGATGTGGGACTGGAGGAGCTGCGTTTGCGTTCCTGGCATTTGCATTCCTGGCATTAGCTCTACGAGGAGGCATGATCTAAAACGTAGAATGTCGAGTAAGAATGGAATTAGATCATACCTTACGAACGATAAGAGCAATAAGAAAATGAAGATTTTCCTAAAACACTATGTAGCCTCCCTCTCATTAGTTGTGGTGCACTTCACACCCATGAAAAGGACTCTACTTAGTGTGACTTTTCTGACATCCTAGGACTCTTAAACCTAGTGCTCTGATACCAAGTTTGTCACTCCCCGAGCTACCCCCAAGATGCGGACACGGGACCTAGGATCATAAGTGACCCCAAGCTAACCCTGTTGGCATAATCATGAGTATACTAAAGATAAATTAAGAAATGAAACTATTGCGGAAGCTAATAATAAGTAAATCTGAAATGATGGGGAATATCCATATACTAAAATTGAATATCAAATATGAGAGTTTAATACAAAAGAAACATCAAACTCAAATACTAAGTTGAATCTAACTATGTCTGAAAATAGCCTCTAACTGACTAGAAGTACTAGGAGATGCCCCAACTAAGTCTAGCAAACTGAAACTAATAGACTAAAATAATGAAAAGATAACATGATTGTTGTCCTCGAAAAATGAGGACTCACCACTGATGTTTCTGAACTGGAGATCGGAAACCGATCTAAGCGTGATCTGGATGCTGAGAATCTGAACCTACATCACAAGAAGATGTAGCTTAGAGTATGCGTCAGTACTTGAAAGGTATTGAGCATGTAGGATATAGTATAGCTGAAATAAACATATAACTGAAAAAGGAATAAAGCAAGAGCATAATCTGAACATGATATAGATACTGAATACTGAGCTAACTGAATGCAATGACCAAATTTATAACATGCTGAGACTGGAATACTGAATATACTGGTAAATGGTCAATGCAATAAAATTTGGCTGAACTGTGGGAGCTACTAATAACCGATAATAAAACCATATGAGCTAAATGTGGAGTCTAATGTAAACGCCCCATCGAGAGGACCCAATATACCCCGCCAAAGGTATAGAGGCATGCTGGCGTGATCACTAAAATGATGCACACAGAGGGGACTTACAACATACCTGGCTCGTAGTTCTGGGACTATATGGGTGACTGACCCTAGTCCAACTCGGTATTATGCTACTCCTAATGGATTAAGTGATTAACACATTATGACTGAATTATTGTGATAGACTGGATAGGTCAAACTGACATGTAAACTGAGAATGCACATAAATAATTGATAATGCCACATTTAAGACTAAGGCATGTATATTTGAAATAACTAAAATATCTAGCCTAGAAAGTGTAATTGAAGAACTAAAGAACTACATAGCTAGGGTTCTGAAATTCATGCAATAGACTGAATATTGACATACTAATCTGATTTGGATCATTCTAACAGCTAAGAACCCAATAATACTAACATTCAAGAAACCCTAGGTCTAGTTATAATAAGGGAATCAAGAAATTGACTGAAAACTAGGGACCTAATGGGTGAAAGAACCCACTAGTGAAATCGCACATACCTTGTGACAAATTCCACGGAGAAATCCTTCGATTTCAGGGCTGGAACTAGAGGAAACTTGATGCGTTCTTGAACTAGGGTTCTTGACTTTTTTCTCCTCTTAGCGTTATAATTTTTCTAAGTTTTGATGAAAGATCTGACTTAAGTAAGTTCTAGTTATGTTTCTAGGCTAAAATTAATCAAAACCACGTAGTTTAGGGTTAAAACGACGTAGTTTAGAGGTCCAACGAAATAGGAAAAAACCGAAATAACCCTTACTTAAAGGTGCAAACGGGCTGACCACGGCCTTCTTCACGGACTGTGAAGTTGGTCGTGATCTGGAGTTGGTTATGAAAATTTGGGGGTCTGGACTATGACCACTACCACGGCCCGTGTGGAGGACCACGGGGACCTTGTCCTCAATTGGGCTGAGATCTAGAGGCTTCATGTTGGGAGTCTACTGGTTAAACTCTACGGAAGCTCCCACAGACCGAGTGAAGGACCACGGACCGCGAAAGTATCGGTGGTCTTCACTTAGACCTAGGGGGTTCTAGGGCCAAGATGGGGGTCTATTAGTCTAACACTATAGACGCCACCACGGCCCATTGTAGTGACCACGACCCATGAAGGGTCCCGTGGTCTGACGCCTGGGCCTGGTTAACTCCAAGTCTGGACCACGAGCAGGTATACTGACCGTGGACCCTATCACTGTCCATGAACCCTGTCGTGGTTCACTGCTTCAGGTAAATTCTACAATTTTTTTCTAGGCCTGGTTTTTGAGGTGTTACATTCAGGCTCTAGGTTTGCGTAGGATATGATGATATTTATGTATTGTAAAATAACTTGATAGTTATAATATTCTCATCAATATATGTCTATTTTGAATTTATATTCATATCTCATATGCATGTGATATTGATTTTAGAAATAAAGTGTGTCAAACAAGTCACGAGATTGGCTATCTCACATGAGCAATCGCCTCTTACGTCGAGGAACGTGAAGAGAGGAGTTTCACTACCATGTTGTGACTTATTTTATTAGCCATACAAGTGTCTCTCTAAGAAGATGTATTTGAGGATCATTGAAAAGAAAAGCTCGAGTTAGACATCTAGAGGTTTCTAGATTAAGATTCGTACGATGTTGGAATGATTAAAAGAATGAGACACAAGTGTTTTATTTAAACTATAATTAGACTGATTCTAAGAGTCGCCACTTAATTTTTAAAGGGAAATTAAGAAAACTAATTTTTTCAAAAGATTAAAACAGGAAATCAATTGAAAGATAATTAAAGGGGGTTCGGGGTTCTTATTAGCATTTCAGGAAGGGTATGAAAGCACCCGAAATGCCCGCTAATATGCGGTTATCCGGCAATTAATTATTTGGCTAAAAGTGGATTAACTTGATTGGAATTGAGCGATTTTTAGTTAGGACCGTTTTAAAGGGGAGAAAAGGGAAATATTCAGGTTTTATTTAAGTGAAATATACTTAAACTTGTTTATTTATTTATTGTTTAAGTTAAGTAAAAGATGAATAATTGAGTTAAGTAATTAATTCAAAATGGTTGTCTTTTGGGGATTTTGAATTTTTTAAAACCTTAAGATTAAGTAGCAGATATTGATAAGTAAATAAACACAATAGAAGTAAAGAGGGAAAGAGACTTGGGCCCAAATCCGATTTCCCTGTCCGCCTGGGCCAGTATTTGGGCCCATTTTTGTTTTGGACCTTTGGCCCATTTAAATCACTGGTACCTGTCCTAGTCTAACAAAAAATAGATATCTTTCTTTTGGGCCTTAGGCCCAGTTCCTCCACCTGTCCTAAGAACTAACAAGTAATAGCAAATAAATGGGCTTAGGCCCAAAAATACAATTTTTTGAATGGAAAAATCATCTCATATACACATTTAAGAGTCAATATTACCGGTTTTAAATCTACTTTTAAAAAATTCTTGCTTATAACAGTTTAATTACGGGTTATAACATATCACTAATTATTTATAAATTAATTAAATTTTACTTTATTAAATAAGTATTTTTTTTATAATTTTATATTATTATTGAATTATTTAAATAAAGAATACCCCATAATTATCTCTTACACAATTATAGGGATTTTACATTGATTATACTTCCTTATTTAATATTATACTCATAACCTCTCATTAGTCAATCCCACCACCCTTTCCCCACATCTATCCAACTATAAAATAACAATTAGTCTAACATTATACAAATCAATTAGAAATATGTTAAATAATATTAACTTTTCATTCCAAAGCCGATACAAATTTCATCCATAAAAATAATTATAATAACAACAAAATTATACACACTTGTCATTATTTTTTCATACAAATATCATTAGACAGTACATTACAAAACAAATTTCATGCAAAACATAATATTTCACATTTAATACTCACTTAATACACATTTCATACAACAATCATCATTCATACCAAATTTATACATTTTCATACTCATTTAATACACATTTCATACAAAACGATTATTCATTCAAACTATACATTTCTCGTCCCAAATAATTAATTACTATCACCCAACTTTATACAGGAATAACAAAACTAATATAAACTCAACAATTTCACATTTAATACCAATTTAAAACACTTGTAATACACTTTGTCAAGAATTCCAATTTTTTTTTACATATTTCTTAACACACTTTTCATACATAATTCATTGGACTTATACTATCAAATTCATTATCAAATAAAATAAAGTTTCATAAATTCGTCAACATTATAATTAAATTATTTTTACAGAATAATTAGCACACTTTCATACAAATTTCATTTAATTTATTCATAAAATCACATTAAATTTATAATTTCACAAAACAACAACCGTATACAAAATAAACAAAAAAAACACTAAATTTTTTACATTTCACGACAGTAAACATAATATGATATCAACAGTTAACAAAATATGACTCCACCTTCAATTAATCGACAGTTTGATCATTTTTGTTTCATTTCGCTATCATTCTAAAACAAACGTTAAACAATAATAAATTCTAACCCGAAGGATCCCATCTTTCACCATGTTTGATTAAAATTGATACGTAGTTGTCCATCACAACAAAATCAAGAATTTTCAAAGATGAAAAAAACTTCAATTACTCGAATGTGGATTTTTTTTTGTTGAAAATTGAAGCGAGAAACGTTGAATTTTTTTTGCTGCAAATTGAAGAGAGAGAAATGTTGAAAAAAGAAAAAGATAAAATCTGAATTTTTATTTGATTTTAACTGATTTGAGTGAATTAAGGATACTAAATAATCTTAATTAGTTTAAATACCTTAATTTGTGCTATTTGTTAATTATCTACAATAAATTCAAATTAAATTAACACCACAATTTCAGTTTATTACCTATTTTCATTAAAAAAACGTTTTTTTTTTCATTTTTCTTTTATCTCTTTATTTTATTTAAACAACTTTTTTCAATTATTGAAAACCGTTTTTTTTTTAAAAATTATTTGTTAGAACTTGAAATTTTTAATGTTATAACTTGAAAGTCTAAATCTACTGCTATAGCTTGAAAATATTACTATAATATATGACATATATAAAATTTACACTTTTTGAATTAAGAGTGGGCCTTTAGCCCAATCTTTTCAATTTTTTGATTTGTTGCTTCTTTCAAATTCGGAATCTGTTCGTCAATTTTCGGGGAACCTGTTCTTCAAATTTACTAGCCGGCTGACTCGATAAAGAGAAGTGTTTGGGGACTAAACAACCCGTTCGACAATGCAAAGGAGAGGGTATTCGGAGTCTGATGGACTCGATCCAAGAGAGAGTTCATGCAAAAGAGGTGATAAGGATTAGAATAAAACATATATATATCTACTTAGTAACAGATAAGCACAATATCTACTATTTCCAAATTTGCACATCAAACCAAAGGACTTTTTGACAAAGGAGTATACAATAAATCAAAAGGGATAAAAATGACAAATGTTCAAACAGTGAGTAAATTCATACGATTCAATGAGAATCACGAGGAGAGACTTTCATGAATTGATCACTTATTTAAAGTAAAAATATTCAGATTACCGGCTATTGCTCCCTAAAATAAAAGGGAATAAAATTGAAACAGAGGAGGGGATCTATCATCACATTTAAAAGTTTTATATTTTTTAAAGAGGACATTGATTAATCGATTGTGCTTGAAGGATGATAATTGTACGACAGACAACCATATTCAGGTTAAATACGAGAGAATAACTCTAGCATACCGACTCAAAACCAACCAAGTCCCCAAGATGTCACTGTAATCAAAACACTTATGCAACATCTAAGATATTTCAAGTTATAAACACACATAACACAAGAAACATGTCAAGGATATTCAAAGTACAAGACCATTTTATATGTACAAAAAAATCTACCAAATGATGCTTACTGATTTCTAGTATGTAACAAGACCACTTCACAAACACAATGATCCTAAGTCTAATATGTAAAAAAACCACTTCACAAACACAATGATCCTAAGTCCTAATCATTTTTCCAAAGCAAGAAAAAGTTTCTCACACAGTATTAGACCATCAAATTGCTAAAATAGGCTCATTTCATTTATAAACACTACTGCCACAATAGGGAACATAGATACAGTGTTTGTAAGAAATTTGTAGCCTTAAATAGTTAGCGTAACAAATCAATTTCAGCAAAGTAATAAAATGAGAACATATACTACACCTCGACACAATTACGAGAACTCGACCTTTGAACCAAAATAATCACAAAGAGAGATAGCAGATTTCGCAAATAAAAAAAATGATTCACATACATACACAGATCATTTTGAATCTAAACAACAGAAGAAATGGTTGTACATCCATTAAAACCTAATATAGCATACACTTAGACAAGCAACAACACCTTGAGCCAAGTTAGGCACTAGACAGTAGACTAAAATTGTACTCAACACATCACTTGATAAGGAAATGAGGAAGTATACCTCTTTCGGAGCAGCGAAGGGACAGTAATGAGCAAAACAACAACCTTCACCACGCCGAGACTCGAACACGAATAGCAATGTTTGGGCAGAGATATCAAACTCAAACACCGAAATTAAGGATTTCCTATGATTTTCTTGGAGTATTTAGTATACATTTTAGCTATTTTTGTTTAAGCTATTATGTCTATTTTTGCTCTAAAAATTTCCAACTCCCCTCTCCTCTATAATGAATAAGGGGGAATATATAGAAGAAAGTAGGGTTCGGAATGGGGGGAGGGAAACAGATGAAAATTCAGATATAAAGGGGCCAATTCGAATTCAAACTTCAAAAATCTTTCACGATTAAGGGAAGGCAGCCTTTTTTCTGAAATTTCACCTATTCCGAAAGAGAAAAGGGAAGATGGACGCCTCAGATCGGCTCCATCGTCCTTGGCGCAAGACATGTCTTGATCTTAAGGCCCCAAGGACAAAAATGTGTTGCTGGCAGCTGCTGTGTGTTTTGCGTTGTGAACGTTGGAGTTTGTCGCTTTCCATGTGATATCGTTGTTTTTCTTCTGTTTTTGTCGATGTACTGTTAACGTTGAGCATCTGGGTTTAACGCTGATGAATATTGGAAGTTATCAGCGAACTGGGCCGGGCACGGGTCGGTTATGGAATTATTTGGTGGGCTGCGTCGATTGGAAATGGGAATAAGAGTTGGGAGAAGGAAAAGGGTTGGGAATTAGATGGGCTGCTATTGATTGGTTAATGGACAAGAAATTGGGCCTGGAATTTATGTTCAAGGTGGGTAGAAAAACGGTCACAACAAAATAGAAGTGGTTAGGTCTTGCAAAATATAGAATGGCCAAATAGATTGTGATTATAACCATATAGTACTCAAAACATAACCGAATTTAGTCGACGAATCAAAATTATTAATCAACAAGCTTCCTAAAATCAACGAAATAAAATAATTGAATTTAATTATAATCTAATTAGGCCAATCAAAATATTTGACTAAAGAATGTAAAATCTTTTTGTGACGATTTTCGGATGTTTAAGAAACACTAATTACACATATAATTATAAAATACTATGAAATCGACTGGAATTACTTAACGTAACCTTGAAAAATAATGACTTTTATAAGATTAATTATTCTAAATCGTTTTAAAATTAAGAAGCTTGGAAATTAGTGTATATCGTGGAAGATCAAAATTGGGTGTCAACAACTGTCCGTCGTTTGACTTGGATTGATGAAAGAAATTCGAGGCAAATGAAATTGTCAAATCCAATTTTGACCGACCACATCTTCATCCTTTAGGAGAGGGACTTGGTGCAAACTTTAGGAATTATGGCCGAACCCCGGAAATGGGTTTCCTACATATCTCAGGCCATATGAGAATTTAGGCCACTTGTAGTTCGATACGCTTGATTTGACGCACGATTTGAATGAATTCAAAGTCATCCCGATATCGGATTATAAAGAGACCGAAATACTCAGGAATAAGGTTTGAGAGTGAATATTGGAATACAATCGAGTTTTCAACATTGATCCCACCTACATATCCCCCAACTTAGGGAATCAGGCTGCTTGTAGTTCGACTCTATCGGTTGAAAAAGGAAATCTCTTATGATAAAATATCCTTCGGTTCAGGAAAAGTGACAAAGTAAGTCGAGGGTGAAAAGGAGGCTTGCAACCTCTTAGCCATGAATTTGGCGTGTTTCACACCCATAATTAAGAACTTACAAGGACATAATTTCCAAAGCTCTTGGCGCATTGTCACTCGGATTGGAAAGACGCCTCCGGGGAACCCAAAATTTTTCGGATGCGAAACTGAGACCGATAAACCTAAGAAAACCCATATGCCTTCTGATAGGGGTGTGGTTTGATTGTGGTAGAAGTCGCTTCCTCTTCTCGCGTCCTAAGAATTTGGCACTCCTCTTTGGACTATGTCCCAATTCGCTGCTAAGAAAAAGTTCACGTTGTGCTACATCCTAATTGATGTCGTTCGCACCTGTGGTTTGTTTTGAGAATTCATCCTCTCGGATGCCCTGGACAAAGACTGAGATAAAACTCATTAGCATAAAATGCAATTCAAATGAAGAGATGGTGTCTTTTACCGCGTTGACACTAAATTGTTCTCCTTGGACGCGTGACGTCAGCTTCCTCCAGTTTGACGTAAAACAAATAAAGCTTGTGGATTATATTTGCAATATAATCTTCAATGTACTCTTTCTTTGATGTCGAAGTAATGAAATAGGCAGATGTAATATGTTGATAGTTCTCTTGATATTGTTCTTGCAAATGAAAATGATGCAACTGATGTTGATCTTCTTTTGATGGGTGAATCTTTCTCGCGATGCAATAATCTCTTTCCCACGATGCATGAATCTCTTTCTCGCGATCCATGACCTTTTCCCCAGGATGCATAAACCTTTTTCCGCAATGCATGAATCTCTTCCTGCGATGCATGAATCTTGTCTCACAATGCATGAATCTTCTCTTGCCATGCGTGAATCTTCTTTTGCAATACATGAATCTCTTTTCCGCAATGCATGAATCTCTTTCTCGTAATGCATGACATTTTTCCCGCAATGCATGACATTTTTCTCGCAATGCATGGCATTTTTTTTGCAATGCATGAATATCTTCCCGCAATGCATGAATCTTGTCTTGCAATGCATGAATCTTGTCTTGCAATGCATGAATCTTCTCTCGCAATGCGTGAATCTTCTATTGCAATGAATGACATTTTCCCGCAATGCATGACATTTTTCTCGCAATACATGAATTCTTTCTTCTGCAATGCAAAAATCTCTTCTCTGTTAATGCATGAATATTTTGATGATGCCTCCCTGATATCGAACGAAGATAATGCTTCAAGCAACATCGGTGATCTTCTGGGTATCTTTTGGACGGCGGTATCGTCTCAATTGACAATATAAATAAAAATGACCCTCGGAGTAGTGGTATCATCTTATTTGACAATACAATATAAATGACTCTCCGAGTAGTGGTATCGTCTCATTCGACAATACAATATAAATAACCTTCAGGGTAAGAATATTATCATACCTGATAATATAATGCAGATAAACGTCTTCCAGGTATCTCTAGTTGCTGGAAAATAATAATATTTCTCTCTTCGTGGTTTTCGTTTGTTCCATCTTCGAACATAGTTGCAATATTCATTATGATCATCGATTTACTGAGAATTTGAATGAAATAATGCTACTCATATTCCCAATTCTTTGGCATAAGAAGCATAAAACTTTTCATGTATCCACAAAAAAATTGTTAATTTAAAATGAACTGATCTGTGTCGATTTCTTCAGTTGCCTGTTCCTTGTTTGACTATCTCCGGTTGAATTCTCCGATCTCCCGTTTCTTGATAGATAGCACAAAATATCTTTATGCAAAACAATTGGAACATGAAAGAAATTTTTTAAGAAAACCAGATTTTCAAAAAGTAATATTTGGAAAGGTCATTGCCAAGTGTCATGTCACGTCCAACTTAATGAACGTCTTTGAGGTTGACGCCTCGAGGTCTATCTGATTACTTGCTGGGAGGTATTCAAAGTTGCTCTAAACTGCCGATGAACCTTTTTGAAATTTTGAGGTCATCCTCAAAAATTTCTGTCCCAATTAGTTGTCTTGGCTTGTCTTGAACTGTTAATGAACAAATAACGGAATTTTTGAGGTCCTCTCAAAAATTCTGTCCCAGTTGCAAATCTCAAAGTATCTTCAATCTCGACTTTGTTGGAGAGATCTTCTTCTCGAGAATTTTTTGAGTCCCTCTCAAAAAAAATTTCCCAATTTCTATTGTAGAGGAAAAAATAGAAATCTTACGGGAGATATGACCGAGCCGTTGTGGCGCCTACGTATCCCGTTGAGGCAGGAATCAGGTCAAATGTAGTTCCCCACTCGAGGACTAACAAAAATAAGAAATTTACAAAGAAACCGACATAGGCCTGCCTACGATCTCATTCTTGAGAATTTAGGTCGAACGTAGTTCAAATACAAAGAAAATATTAAAAGGGATAAAGGGGTGACCGAGGCCGACATAGGCCGCCTACGTATCTCATTTTTGAGAATTCAGGTCAGACGTAGTTCATATACGAAGAAAATATTAAAAGGAATAAAAGGGGTGACCGAGGCCGACATAGGCCGCCTACGTATCTCATTTTTGATAATTCAGGTCAGACGTAATTCATTACAGAGGGATAAAATTCTAAACGAAGCGATTACAAACAAATAGAACGATTACAAGGGAATGATAGAAATACAAACTGAAGTTTCACATATAATATCTCTTGACAGTATCTGCGTTGATCGGTTTCGTCCATTCGGTGCCATCCATCTCCGACAGGACCAAGGCACCTCCAGATAACACTTTGCGAACCATGTAGGGTCCTTTCCGATTTGGTGCAAATTTCCCTTTGTATTCATCCTAATGAGGGAAAATGTGTTTGGGAACCAACTGGCCAATTTCGAATATCCTAGCTCTTACTTTCTTATGAAAAGCACGAATCATTCTCTGTCGATACAGTTGACCATGGCAAACCGCAACCATTCTCTTCTCATCAATCAATGTTAACTGATCAATCCACTTGCGGACCCAATCAGCATCACTCAATTCAGCTTCTTGGATGATTCTCAATGAAGGTATCTCAACTTCGGCATGTATAACTGCTTCTGTTCCATATACTAGCAAGTATGGAGTAGCTCCAATTGACGTTCTAACAGTCGTTCTGTATCCCAACAGAGCATATGGCAACATTTCGTGCCAACTTATGTGATTGTCAATCATTTTCTTCAAAATCTTCTTGATGTTCTTGTTGGCAGCTTCTACAGCTCCATTCATTTGGTGACGATAAGCAGTTGAGTTTCGATGAGTAATTTTGAATTGCTCATATATCTCCCTTATCAAATGACTGTCAAGGTTTCCTCCATTATCAGTAATGATGGATTCCGGTAATCCAAACCTACATATCAAATTGTTGCGAACAAAATCAGCTACGACCTTCTTGGTCACCGACTTATACGAAGCTGCTTCCACCCACTTGGTGAAGTAGTCAATGGCAACCAAAATGAATCTGTGTCCGTTGGAGGCGACTGACTCTATTGGACCAATGACATCCATGCCCCAAGCTACAAATGGCCAAGGTGAACTCATAGCATTGAGTTCGTGAGGTGGCACTCGAATCAAATCACCATGCACTTGACATTTATGACATTTCTGCACAAACTTGCAACAATCATGCTCCATAGTCATCCAAAAATAACTGGCTCGGAGGATCTTCCTTGCCAAAGTGAGTCTATTCATGTGAGTACCACAAACTCCGGCATATATTTGTTCCAGAAGCTTCGCAGCTTCAATAGCATCGACACATCTGAGGAGGCCTAGATCTGGAGTTCTCCTATAAAGGATTTCCCCACTTAGAAAGAAATTGAACGCCATAAGGCGTATCGACTTCTTCTGATTGAACGTCACATTCTCAGGATAAGTCCCGGTCTTCAAGTACTTCTTGATGTCGAAATACTAAGGTAAACCATCTGGTTCCGCTTCAACATGTGAACAATGGACATGCTGCTCTTTACCTCTATATCCAAGGGATCAATATAACTTATATCTGGATGTTTAATCATTGAGGCAATGGTGGCAAGAGCATCAACCAACTCATTCTGTATCCTGGGGGTGTGCCTGAACTCAATCTTGTGGAATCTTTTACACAACTTCTGTATATACTACATGTACGGTGTGATCTTTGGATTCTTCACAGCCCATTCCCCTTGAACTTGATGAATCAGCAAGTCTAAGTCTCCAATAACTAGAAGCTCATGAACGTTCATGTCAATTGCCATCTTTAAACTGAGGATGCAAATTCATACTTAGCCATGTTGTTTGTGCAATTAAATCAGAGTTTAGCCGCCATAGGATAGTGCTGACCAGATTCTGACACTAAGACTGCTCAGATACCTTTCCCCTGGTGATTTGCCGCTCCATCAAAGAACACTCTCCAACTAGGATACGCTTTAGAAATATCTTCACCCACAAACGCGACTTCTTCGTCGGGAAAATAAGTCTTGAGCGGTTCATACTCTTCATCAACTGGATTCTCCGCAAGATGATCAGCCAAGGCTTGCACTTTTATCGCCTTCTGAGTCATATACACAATATCAAATTCACTCAAAAGCATTTGCCATTTAGCTAACTTCCAGTCGACATTGCTTTCTGGAAAATATACTTCAACGGGTCCATTCTGGAAATGAGATATGTGGTATAAGAAGATAAATAATCTCTCAACTTCTGCCTAATCCAGGTCAAAGCACAACATGTCCTCTCCAAAATAGTGTAACGAGCCTCATATGGAGTGAATTTCTAGCTCAAATAATAAATGGCTCGCTCATTCTTCCCAGTTTCATCATGTTGACCAAGCACACATCTAAATGCGTTATCAGAGACAGACAGATATAGCAACAATGGGCTCCCTTTCCGTGGAGGAACCAATATCGGTGGATTGGACAAATAGTTCTTGATAGCATCAAAAGTAATTTGACATTCTCTGATCAACTTGGTCAAAACGTCTTTTTTCAACAACTTGAAGAGTGACTCACACAGAAAACTCATCACCTCTTTCTTGGTCTTCGTCGGAGGTATATCCTGGATTACCTTGATCTTGGAAGGGTCAAGCTCAATGCCCTTCTTGCTGACTATAAATCCCAACAGCTTGCCAGCTGGCACTCTAAAAGCACACTTGGTGGAATTTAACTTCAAATTGTATCGGCGTAGACGATCAAAAAATTTCCTCAAGTGAGTCAAGTGATCCGAACTCTTGCGGGACTTGATTATGACATCATTTACATACACCTCGATCTCCTTGTGAATCATATAATGAAAGATGGTCATCATAGCCCTTATGTAAGTAGCACCGGCATTTTTGAGACCAAAAGGCATAACCCGATAATGATATACACCCCAGGGCGTGATGAAAACTGTCTTTTCTGCATCTTTTTCATCCATCAGGATCTGGTGATAGCCCGCATAACAACCCACAAACGATTGCATCTCATGCTTAGCACAGTTATCAATGAGAATGTGAATGTTTGGAAATGGAAAATTATCTTTCGGGCTAGCTTTGTAGAGATCTCTGTAGTCAACACAAATTTTGATTTTTCCTTATTTCTTGGCTGGAACAACGTTGGTTAACCAAGTCGGATATTGCGTCACTTCTACCACTTGGGACTCGATCTGCTTTGTAATCTTCTCTTTGATCTTTAAACTCAACTCAGACTTGAACTTCCGAGTCTTTTGTTATACTGGACTGAAATTTGGATTGATCGGCAACTTGTGGGACACCATGTTCGTACTCAGCCCTGGCATATCTTTGTAAGACCAAGCAAATACATCAATATATTCTCTAAGAAAACGAACCAGGTCCCTTCTTTGAGCTTTGGTTAGGTGAACACTGATTCTGACTTCCTTGACATATTCCTCATCTCTGAGATTCACAATCTCAATTTCTTCAAGATTTGGCATGTGTTGATTCTCAAATTGTCGAAACTCTTCAGCAACATGTTCGAGTACCTCATTTTCTTTTTCATATTCCTTGCACTCATCATCACCTGCCTCATTTTGTTCACTCGATTCATGACATGACATGATATTGACGGGTTTTAAATTAATATTACTGAAATTATAAACAAACAAAGTTAGGAAAGTAAAATATAAACAGATAAGTAAATAAATTTTTGATAAAAGAGGCTTTCATTTAAATTGAAAACCAGAACAAACTTTGGCCACGGCCAAGGGCCATTTTGCCTTTTTAAACATCACAAGGGAATTTAAAAACTTCAAACAAATAAAAACTGCATGAAGGGTGGGTCTCGGGCCTCTTCCGGGCTACCACCAATTTTAAAAACAAACAAAGAAACATGTCTTTTCTACCAAGCTGCACGAGAAATCAGGAGCGGTGTGGAGGTCCAATTTTGCAATTGCTCCTCAGGTTCTGCATCACGGATGCCCGATGTCCCAGCCTCTTCCTCAATGACCGCATCAATCTTCTTAAAAAGGCCCCAGATTCTTTCCCTGAGACTATCAGCATTGACATATTATCGCACCGAGAATGACTGGTACAGACAAGGAACTGTCCTGGCCAATGCTTGATCAACACTCTTGTTCTTCATCTCTGCATCATCATCTATGGGGACATACCCCCAAACCAAACTTTGCTCCTTTGGCGGGAATTTGGATAGGCTCGACAATTCCTTGAAAGTGTTTCCCCAATCCGAAACCTAGTTTGAAACCGCTTCGGAGCATAACAGTAGCGATCATCTTGTACACAGAAGGCATAGGAGGCTATGGAGCCAAGTCATCACCGGTGGCATTTACCAGCTCCCCCGTGTAGAAATCACAACCTCGAGAGACATCATCAATGATCGGTGCATACCCATTGGAATGGCTCCCTTCACCATAAATGACCAATTCCTAGTCCTTTCAAACAAATTTCATTAGTTGGTGAAAGGTAGACGGCACAGCCCCAGCCATATGGATAAACGGTCTTCCCTGAAGCAAGTTGTAACTGGTGTTGATATCCAACACCTGGAACTCCACATTGAATTCCGCAGGACCAACCTGAGTATCCAAATTTACCGCACCCAATGTGTCTCTTTACACTCCATCAAAAGCCCTTAAATTGACTTGGTTCTCGCGAAGCTTTCCCAGGTCGAATTTCAGCTGCCTTAGAGTCGAAAGTGGGAAAATATTAAGACCGGATCCGCCATCGACCAAGATGCAATTTATTATCTTGTCTTGACACATAATGGTGACGTGCAGAGCTTTGTTGTGCATCTTGCCTTCAAAGTGCAACTCTTCGTCACAGAAACTGATTCGGTGTCCTCAAACAACTCGGTTTAACATGGCTGCTAGATTGTCACTGTTGGTACCCATGGGCACATAAGTATCATCCAAAGCCCTCATCAGAGCCTGCCTATGCATTTGAGAACTCATCAACAAGGCCCATACAAAAATCTGACCCGGTGTCTTATCCAAATGCTTCACAATCGAATAATCTTTCGACTGTTTTTTTCTCCAGAGCTCCTCGGCTTTGGCTTCATTGATCGGCCTTTTTGTTTGGTCCTTCTTCTGCCCTCCTTGAGCTAACGCTTCTGGTGTGTAGCACCTGTCAGATCTGGTCATACCCTGGGTAACAACCGTTTCATTCACAAACTTCGGTCGGACAAGAGTTTCTCTTGGCACCAAGGCAACAACCTTCTCGGGTGTCAGAATCATAAACTTTTTCTTCTTTCTAATGCTCAACAAAGCTATAACCCTTTCCAATTCATCAGGAGCGATCGAAACTATTTCCTTTGTCACGCACCAATCCTCATTCATCTCTATCATACTGATAGTGACGCCTCCATGATTTGGCAAAGGATTACTATTGACATTGGGTGAGACTGTCTGGAGAGAGACCACTTTCTGGTCGATTAGATCTTGGATCTTGTGCTTTAGGTTGATACAGTCCTCGGTATCATGCCCAACACCGTTGGAGTGATATGTGCACCTCTGATCAAGTCTATAAAACTTTGAGCCAGTGTCAACCGGCTTAGGCCCTACTGGATGAATATATCCTGTCGCAGTTAATCGCTCGAACAACTTTGTTCGGCTTTCAATGAGCGGAGTGAAAATTCTAGCAGGTTTTTTCTCAAAAATCTAGGACGGTGGGGGGGATCGTAATTACCTTGTTGAAGAGGAGACATTTGATGATAATTTGGAGCGTTTGGACGATGGGCTTGATATATTGGATACGAGTTGGTTTGGTAATTTGGCTGTGGAGCTTGGTAGTTCGGGGGGTATTTTGGTAAAGTGGAGCTGGGGTTTGGTACACTAGGGGAGGATTTTGGTAATTTAGATAAATGTTAGCACAGTTGGGTGATGTTTCGGTAGTGATGAGGTGGAGTCTGGTAAACTGGAGGGGGAGTTTGGTAGATAAGAGAAGGAGTTTGGTAGCTAGGGGAGGGGTATTTTGATAACTGGAGGGAGGGGTATTTTGGTAATCAGCCTGTGCATAACAAGCCGGGTATGAACTCTGTGAAAGTCGAGAACAACCTTGGTATGATAAGGATTTCCTTGGGGTTTTCTTCCCCTCATAAGAGATAGAAGACACATATTCTCTTTTCTTCTTCAATAATTCGGAAGATCCGGGCGAGGCAGCAACACGGGCAATCTTCCCGGTTCTTAATCCATTTTCGATAGTCTCACCTACTTTGACTATCTCGGCAAACTTTACTCCAATGAGCAACATAATTCTATCATAATATTCGGGCTCTTAAACTCGCACAAATACTTCGACAATTTCCTTCTCACACATAGGAGGCCGAACTCTAGCTGTCTCCTTTCTCCATCTATATGCAAATTCTCTGTAACTTTCATTTGATTTTTGCTTCATTTTTTCCAAGGAATAACGATCAAGAATGATCTCTACATTATAGGCGAATCGTTTGATGAAGTCCTTAACCAGAGCATTCCAGCTAGGTCACTGTCTTGTTTCATGTGATGTAAACCATTCCAGAGCCTCTCTACTCAGACTTCGGCTAAAAAGCCGCATTAGTAAAGCTTCATCTCTTTCAACTCCCACGAGCTGATCACAGTAGGCCCTTAGGTGCGCCAAGGGGTTCCCTATTCCTCCGAAAACGTCAAATTTTGGCACCTTGAACCCTTCCGGGAGGTCCAAATTTGGATGAATGCATAAATCCTCATAACTCAAACCAGTGAATTCAGGAATACACTGCAACTCTTTCATGGCCTTTCAGATCTCTTCCTTCATATCCAGCTTGGCGGCCTCTTCCTTTGACCTCCACTCTCTCTCTCGCTCCTCATATTGGTCGAGCTTAGAACCATTGGCGTCATGCTCATTGGAGATCGGGATTTGGAAAGTGGCTTTTTAAGGTAGGGGTGGAGCAATGGAGGGACTTTGGGCATTTTGAGTGGCTTGGTAGTTTTGAGGGAAAGTCTAGGGGTTGGTATATTGATTTTGATGATGGAAGGAAATTTGCGGGTTGTTAACGTTTTTGTTTTGAAGGGGTGGACCAGTTTGGAGGTTGTCATTTTGGGGAGGAACTGGCACTTGGAGGTATGTATTTTGAGGAGGGGGTGGTGTCTGATAAGAGGTCGATGATTGAGGGGTTATGAGCAGGACTGGATGGTGGGTTTTGAGCTTGTTCTGCGTTTGAAGGAGGAAAGTGAAGTGGAGGTCTTCCGTCTACTGGAGTATTGAAAGCAAAACCCGGATTAGTCATATCTTGCCTTCTCTGCATTTTGACCCTCATCTCGGTGATCTGCTGCATCAACTGCATAATTAGTTCGTTCTGATCAGCAATGACGGGCGGAGCCACGACAACATCGGTAAGGCCAATCTCTTCATTGTTGTCACCCATTGTTGACTTACCCTTCCGAGAACTTTGACTGGGGAAGGAATCTGTAGGGCCTTTTGATCTTGTAAAATAGGGGTGTTCAGCCAGTTCTAACTACTTGTAGAGGAACATAACTCAAAGACAAATAGGTTAGTTTTGATTCAGGACAAACAATACAAAATATCACATAGAGGGCATATAAACATATATGAGTTGCTTCGTTTGAGAACATGTTAACCCACAAATAATGAGGACTGATTTTTGAACAAGCAGGAATTTACTCATTTTGTTTTGGGGCTATTGACTAAGAAAGGTTAAATTGTGTTGAGCTAAGGTTTTGTTGCTGCATCTCTCGGCATCTATTGATGTGAATTCAATGTTTCTTTGTAGAATGAAAGGGGGAAAATAATTTTTTTTTTAAATAGGGGCCAGGCATTGAAAGGCTGCCTACGTATCTCCCAAAGAGAATTCAGGCCCTACGTAGTTCGAACACAAAAGGAATTTTTTCATTTTCATTCATTCAATTCTGGTGATTACAAGAAAAGTGAAAAACAGACAATAAAGCTCCTAAAAGATAAAATGTGCCTCCATCCAAGCCATTCTTCTTCCGATTGTTGCATTAATCACGAGGGGTAAACTCGTATGCTTCGAGGGAGATTTTCCCATTCCCTTCTTTCCACCATCCCTAGAAAGGAGGCCTATAGACAATTTCCTACTCAGGTTCTTCTTCAATAACTTCCGATTCAGCATTTTTGGGGACAGGGATTGCGTTATCCAAGAGAGGGTATTCTTCATGTAGCCTCTGAAGCCTCATGGCTATGCTATCTTTGAAGACGTCGTCTCCCTTCCGTATAGCGGCTGTCTCTTCATTCACGATAGCCTGTCTTGCCATCTTAGCCACCAACTCCTCGTCTAGTGCCGTATTTACAGCTCGCGCGACCGCGGTGGCGATCTCCACTTCTATTCTCCTTTCTCTGGTTTCTTAGATCTCCTATCTGAGCCGCTGCAATTCCATCCTCAAATCCTCCTCAATTAGCTCTATGTCGATACTCTTGCCTTCTTCCATCTTAGATGTGATTTTACCTTTTCTGGGATGATAGAGTAATGTCTTAGGATTTGGTAGTAGGATTTTATTTCTGGATGAGAAACTCAAGACTCCTGGAATTTTGGTTGGACATTTTGGGGTAGTGACTTGTATTCAGTATTGTAGGGATTTTCAGATTTTTTTTAAAAAAAGAGTGGGCTAAAAATGTCCTCATTCAAAGCAACATATCACATAAACAGTTTAAGGCACACAAGCATATATCGCGCGTCCTAAACAAGTAGGGGGCCCTTTTGTGCCAAGGGTAGGCTTAGCGTATTTGAAAGATGTATGTGTAGAACTAAACCATTTTTGTTACCCCAAAGCAAATTTCGCATATATAAAATGATGTTCAAAAGGCGAAAATAAGCAGGGGAAGTAAGGAATAAACGGGAAACACAAAAGGAAAGCCCCACGTAGGGATTTTTTGAAAAGAGTACCAAAATAAAGGAAAGACAAGCCTACACAGAGGCAAATAACAGCAAGTACATATAGAAAAACTCACGCAGGGGCGAAGTCCACTAAGATGTCCCCGATGGCCCTGCTTCTGATCTGCTCATCTTGCTTTGTGCCATGAGATGCTGAATCCTATATTGAATCATTAGCAAGTATCTGTCGCTCCGGCCGCCTTTCTTTTCCCAGTCTTTGAGACACATTCCACTTTTCTTATCTCCAATCCATAAATTGAGTTCTCCCAAATCGCTTCTCAAGCTTTCTAATTCTCGAGTTACACTCTCGAGGGCATATTTATCCTCCTCTTGCTTTTGAAGAAATTCACTGTACATTTCTCGAGCTTCTCTTTTTACCTCTCTTAATTCTATCAAAACTTTGGACTCCTTGTCCTCCACACTGCGGTAAATGTTTGGGACTGGGACGGAGATACCTTGCATATTATCTTTCAACCAAGCCTTGTAAGTTTCATCATACCCGATGTTGAACCGATCCGCGACAATGGTGTCTTTGTTCATTCGCAATGCTTTTTTCCATTCCTTCAGCATCTCTGAAGCCTCAAGCACTCTATCATTCTCGATGTCGAACACATAAATACGGTAGTATGCATTTTGAGGCGTAGTTTGTCTTCTCCCAAACTGCCTCAGGACCCGGATGGGTGCATACGAGCGGATACCCCGAATACCTGGTAGAGGAAGCACGAGTTATTTGTAGCCCCGTACTATGACATCTTTTGAGATAAAGCAATCGAAAATCCACTGAATATGTTCTTCTCTCAGCTCGGAGAAAATTTGAGACCATCTTCCTATTTTCTAAATCTGTCCAAAATAACATATCATTCAAACCCTTAAGAGCATTATTATCATTGAGGGTGTGTAGCTGTTAAATCCCGTGTCCCTTCGCTAAGTGGTTCATTATCCACCATTGGAGGAGGAGATTACAACCCTGAAAGTAGCGATGTCCTTCCTTACATCTTCCTAAAGCACGGTACATGTCGGACAGGATGACATGCACGATGGGATAATACTTCACTTGCACTTGGTTCAGATGCCCTTGGAAGAGAGTGTGTGCAAGCATTATTACCCGAGTGTTGATGCTGAGGCTCGGGCCTTGGGGAAAAACCATAGTACCTAATAACAAGATAGTGAATGCCAAAGATTTGATCCCGTCCCATTTTCTAAAGGTAACCTTGAACTCTTGGTTGTAATTCCCATAAAAGCTTGCATGCCCGAATCTAACATAGAGATCCATAAAAGAAACGCTACAACCTTCGGCCCAGAAGGCGTAATCCTTTCTTAATCCTAGCCAATTTATAATATCCTCGAGAGTAGACTTGGTAGGGATTAAGATGTTTTCCTATTTTCTCACCCTTCTTTCAAGCCTTGTACCGACTGTGTTTATTCCGTCCCGAATTTCCTCAATT